>CM049857.1:7930156-8530156 GCA_027422415.1 Schizothorax lantsangensis
AAAAATGAAAATTAAGTTTAATTTACTCACCGTCATGTCGTTTCAAACCTGATTGACTTTATTTGTTCCACAAAACACAAAAGAAGGTATTTTTTAAGAACATTGAGGTACTAAAAAAAATTGAATTCAATGTATGAACTAAAAATGGTCATTTTTCATTTATGTTCCAGAGAAGAAAGTCAAATAGGTTTGAAATGACATGATGACAAAAATTTTATTTTTTGGATGAGCTTTTCCTTTAACAGGGCATTCCAAGTCATTTCATTGAAACGTTGTGTAAATATCCCATTCTGTACAAATGTCAAAAAAGAGGTTGAATCATGAATGAATCTGAAGATGTAGTTGTGAATTGTGGGTAATATACTGATTTGCATCCAGAGCGATCAATCGATGCTCAGTTTGACTCTGTCACACAGATGGTGAAGAACTGATGTATACAAGGAAAATAATTACATTTGAAATGAGAATATTTGAAGTCATTTCATTAAAATGTTATGTAAAGATGTATCCCGTTCTATACAAATGAATCATGAATGAATCTGAAGATGTAGTTGGGAATTGTGGGTAATATGCTGATTGGATCCCATACAATCCGCTGATACTCTTGCTGTCATACAGATGATGAAGAACTGATAAGGAAAATGATGAGATGGAAATGAGACAAAGCAAAACATCTGGATGGACACACATACACACGATTACACTCACGGTATCAGTGAATCTGCTCTCCCGGAACAGCTGATCTCCAGATGTGTTCTGTGTGTGCGTTTCTCAACACCGCACGATATCGAATCCCCCTGCGGCTGGCAGACAAGCCCGGCTACAGCGACGCAGCACAGAGGAAACACACACTGGCATGAGGAAGAGAAAGATGAAGGACGTGTCCATCTTTGGCGTTTCCAGAGCTCTGAAGAAAACCGAAGGTAGTGGTCGGCGGTTCAACCCTTCCCCACCTACGACAGCTCCTGCTGGGCTACGGCCACCAAGGCTGTCCTCTCTCCCTACCAAACGCTTCTGGAAAGATCCACACCTCCCTTTGGTGGTTGCCTCATCTGCGCTGTCCCCACACACGCGTGGTGTGTGTGTGGGGTGGGCTGTGTGCGGATGCACGTAGTATGAGCTTGTTCTCGTTTAGCCGGCTGCGGTGTGTGCGCAGAGACGTTAGGCAGCTAAATACATCGTGTCCTACAATCTCTTTGATCCGTCCTCCCCTGCTGCTGCTGCCGCCGCCGCTGCCGTCACAAGCACACACACACACACACACACACACACCCCCGTGCGCGTCACACACACGCAGAGATGTACCCAGCTCGGGCGTCAGTAGGCAAAAAGACCAGCTATAGCATCTGTCTTTTCTTTAGTTCCTCTATCCTTCTTTTTTCTCTCTCTCTCTACCTTCTTTTTTGCTCTCTGATCTCCTTCCCTCCAGCCCTCACTGCTTACTCACTCCATCCCCTGGTGATCTTCTCTCTCTGTGTGCATCCCTCGTGTCTCTCAACCAATCGTGTTGCTTGCTTAGAGCTGTCCATGGTTCTGAAAGAAAGAGAGCGAGAGAGAGGAAGTGTGAGTGAGAAAGGTTGTGTGTGTGTCAATCCTCTCATGAGGGCATGACCTCTGCTCCTACAATGTTATCACCAGGCAACTACACTAGCTCATGCAAAAACACTCAAGAGACAGTTGGATATGTGTGTGCGTTTTTGGCGTTTAAAGGTGAAATGTTATTTCTGCACTAAAAATAATGTCTATTTTCAAACAGGTTTCCAAGGATTTGGAATATATAGACTATATACCATTCAAACATTTGGGGTTGCTAAGATTTTTTAAATGTTTTTGAAAGAAGTAGGAACTCTTATGCTCACCAAGGCTGCATTTATTTGATCAAAAATACATTAAAACAGTAATACTGTGAAATATTATTTCATTTTTTTTTCTATTTTAATATGATATAAAATATACTTTATTCATATGATGGCAAAGCTGAATTTTCAGCATCATTACTCCAATCTTCAGTGTCACATGATCCATCAGAAATCACTCTAATATGCTGATTTGGTGCTCTAGAAATATTTCTGATTATTATCAGTATTTTTGTGGAAACCATTATAAATATTATTAAGTATTTTTTTGTATCTCTTATACTACTGTCAATTTTGATTAATTTAATGCTTTCCTACTGAATAAAAGTATTATTTTTTTTAATCTTACTAAACCCAAACTTTGAATGGTGGTGTAGTTATATTATTATTTCTGAAAGATTATATGTAGCTTTAAATAAATACATATGTCAGTAATGATTCCAGGCCATTTTCTGTCTCTTTCTATTTTCCAGTTCCAGTTTTCCATAAGTTGTACAGTTCTGACAAAGGCTTTCTACAAAAACATGTAAACTCCTTCTCTAGCAAGATGCTAAATGGGCAAAATGGGTGCGTTTAGTTAATAATATATATAAAAAAATTCTCTCCTCACCTCATTAACTCTTGCTGACATAAACACTTGTTCACTGAAGACAGCACTTCTGTGGAATATGCCCTTATAGACATTGTACTATAGAGTTGTTTGTGTATGTTGTGTAAGGATACTTTGTATCCTTTGCTTGCCTCTCCACTTCTCATTCTCTCATTTTTCTGTCTCCTCTGTTCTATATTCCTGTCCTTTCTTGTCTCCAAGACGTTCTATCTCTGTGTGTAGGTATGTGTGTTTGTTTCTGTGTATGGGATGAATGTCCATCTGGGGGATTTTGTCCATCAATCACTTGTAACCCTTCTTCACTTGAACTGTGCGCACTGTTCACACACACACACACACACACACACACACACACATACATAAACAGAGGTTAGGATATGCTGATGCCTGTATTCACACACACACACACACACACACACACACACACACACAGTTTCCCTGTAGATACGATTCTCTTTTGTGTTCAGAACTCGCTGACATTAAGAGCTGAATAGAGATAACAGATCACGTTCTTTAGCTGCTGGAGTAAAGGCAGGAGACAAAGACCGCACACGGATAAATGGAGGAGCGAGACACCCACGTTGACTATTCACGCACACACTTCTTGCTTGTGAATTCTTCAATAGAACTGTTCAAAGGAGCACATTCCACAGTTCTGAACTTCACGTCAGCTCTTTTGAATTTTTAAGCGCACTTCCTGTACGTCGCACAAGAACACTTTGTAGAGACTCGCTGAAGAGGCACAGGCACATACAGAAACATATGAGAAAAAAGCCATATAAAACCATTGACTTGTATAGGAGTTACATGAAACAAAGAAACTGATCAATTGACAAGTTATCCAAATCCAAATCTATCATACAAGTCAGTATTTCCCAAATATTTTTTTTTGGTATCATGCACCCACACTGCAGCTCAAGTACATCTCCAACAAAACAGCATATATATATATATTATACACACATTACATATTATTAAATATTCATAATAATATTATTTATTATTATTAATAATATGAATAATATAAATGATCTAATAAATATTAAATAAATTGAATAAATAATATAATAATAATCAAATAATATTTTATTATATCAATTATATATGGGCCATTCAGAGTCAAAGTCAGAGTTGGAAACAACTTTTAGATCTATACAAATTGTATAATATCCAAGATACACATTTCTAGTAATTGTGAGGTTAAAGGTGCCATAGGTGATTGTCTTCAGAAACATTTTTGTTATTCTGGTTGAAAGTCTCTTCACATCCTGATAGCAATCATTAATTCTCATATTGTATTTTCAGAAAGTTTTGGAATATTTTTCCTCTCCTCAAATTTGTCACTACCGAAACACAGTAATACATCATTTAATAAGAAGGGTTATATTAACCCATTAAGATTTTGCTAACATCTGTCTTGTAAATATATATTTTTGCTATTTTATTAAAAGGTTTTCAGAGGTATATCAATAACAATTACAATTTTAATAATATTTCAAGTGTGATTTATGAGATTTGCTGTATTTTGAATCCAATCTTTCTTTGTAAAAGGCAAAAAGTTCATCATACTAATTTTAAACTTAAGGATTCATTAGTTTGAATATATATTGAACAAAACACTGTCATAACATCTTAGTTGATAATTCCATATATTTTATTTTTGACAAAACACCCCATGTTTTGGTTGTGACTGCACATTTTCGGTCATGTTTGTAATGTGTTTTTTGGTTGTGGGACTGCAGTTTGCACCATACAAATTATGTGTGTGTGTTCTTTTTTTTTTTTTACAGTTTTATTTTTATTTTACACACACACACACACACACACACACACACACACACACACACACACACACACACACACATACATACATACATACATTGTTTTTAAAGATATAACTAAGTAATTAATTTTCTTTATTTTATTTGATTTAATTTTATTTTATTTTAAGCTTGTACCCCTGGTTGGGAATGACTGATCACTGTTCTCGGTATATATAAAGAACTGAATAAAATGGATCGCACTGCCTCTAGTGGCCATTCTCTGAACTGTGACGACAGTCCTAGAGTCAAACGTCAGTTTTTACAGTGATATCCTTCTATTATAGTTACATAAAAAGAGGGACCTGAGGCATATTTAGGAAATGAAATATCACAAAAAGCCTATGACTTAGGGATGGGCTCTTTTGACTTCTGCAACACCATAGCAACCACTAAGAAATTGCATAGCAACAGGCCTAGAACCACTCAGAACACCTCAGCAACCACAAAGCAAAACCCAACACTGTAGCATTGTGGTGGCAAGTTCTGCACAGACCAGCACTTTTATTCAGAAAATAAAAATAATGTTGCATCTTAAAGCTGCTGTAAGCACTTTTTTTGAATAGCACACAAGACATGTCCCTGCTGTCAGATATCACTGAAATAGGAGCCCTGAGAAATCACACGGGCTCTGTAAACTGCAAAAACCCTTGACTGCTCTCTGCATGTTAACCAATCACAACACTTCGTGGCAGCTCAGCCAATGCAGTGAGTTTAGGGCGGGGCTACCTATTTTTTTTTCTCCACACAGCTGAAGACAGGGGAGTGTGTTTGGTTCTTGATGGAAAGAACACTTCACCCCAAAAATAAAATTTCTGACATTAAGTACACACACACACACACACACAACATGTCATTCCAAACCTGTACACACACACACACACACACACACACACACACACACACACACACACACACACACACACACACACACACACACACACACGTGTCTGGTCAGCTATCCTTGTAAGGACTCTCCATAGGCTTAATGGTTTTTATACTGTACAAACCGTATTTACTATCGCCCTACACCAACCCTACACCTAACAGGAAACTTTGTGAATTTTTACTTTCTCAAAAAAAAAAACTCATTCTGTATGATTTATAAGCTTTTGTATAACCTCATTTTTGGTCCCCACCGTGACACGAGTCCCTGTGAGTCTGTGTGTATTCAGGTTTAAGTCCCCTCCTGGGGGCTGTTTCATAAAACAAGTTTACCAAATAAGCTAGACTTACTGTATTTCAGTTAGTCTGACTTATTTTGAACCAAAACAACTGACAATAATTCAGACTAACTGAAATAAACATAGCTTATTTGGCTATGTTAAAAATAACTTTTTTTATGAAACAGGCCCCAGGATATATAAACCTGTACACACACATACACACATACAGTATATATATATATATGCATGTATGTATATGTATATACCTATATATAAAAGAAAATTATACAATATTTTTTGTGCGTGTGAACTATTCCTTTAATAAGATTGGATTTCAAATATAAAATCTCTCAATCCAAGGTACGCACACATAGAGTTGCTGTAAAGCGTTGAGAGGAGACATTCTGTACAGATAGCGTGATTCAGAGCTGATTTTCTGAGGTGAGACTGAGCCAATTATAACTCCGCTGAATTATTAAACCTCTCTTTCTCCAGCATACATACACATCTATTTCTCTCATATAAAAGTACATAATGTTCCAAGGTAACAAAATTGTCCAAATACTTGTAGAGTGAACACACACACATACCCTCTCAACGGTCACAATTGTGCATAATTCAGTCCGTCACATACCTCAGCAGATGTCAGGCTCAGACAGTGAGCCTCCCGCAGGGGTTTAAGGAGCTGCTGCATTCATTTGATGCTGGATTGCTGCTTCTTCAAATGAACATTCAAAGACTTCAGCCTAAACATAGACAACAAATACCTATTGTAAAAAAAAACATTTAGATTATAATACAGAGTAATATAATATATACACACCCTGTCACATACAAATACACTCACACATGCACAGATACAGTACTTTAAAGATCACTTACTTGATAATACTTGATATGCACCAGTCAAAATTTAGGAATAGTTAAAAAATTTTTTTTTTTTTGAAAGAAGTCCCTTTATGCTCACCAAGGCTGTATACATTTATTTGATTTAAAAAAAAAAAAACATTAAAAACTGTATTATTCTGAAATATTATTACAATTAAAAATAAATGTTTGCTATTTTAATATTTAATTTATTCCTGTGATGGTAAAGCTGAATTTTGTGCATCGTTACTCCAGTCTTCAGTGTCACATGATCCTTCAGAAATCATTCTAATATTTTAATTGGCTGCTCAAGAAACATTTCATTATTATTCGAAATAGAAATATTTATTACACATGTATTTATTGTCACTTTTGATCAATTGAATGCATCCTTGCTGTATAAAAGTATTTTTTAAATCTTTTTTTTTTCTAATCTTATTTACCCCAGACTTTGGAATGATATCCAAACAAAATACAGTGTGTTCCACATTAATAAATAATAATAAGAAATGTTTCTTGAGCACCAAAGCAGCACATTACAATGATTTCTGAATGATCATGTGACAAGACTGGAGTAATGGCTTTGCCATCACAGGAATAAATTACAGTACATTTTAAAATACATTTAAAAAATGGTTATTCTCGATTTTAGTAATATTTCACAATATTACAGTTTTTACTGTATTTTTGCTCAAATAAATGCAGCCTTGGTGAACATGAGAGACTTCTTTCAAAAACATTGACCAGTAATGTATAGATATATACAGTTACAAATCATGCTGTTGTACTGAATATTTGAATATGATATGGTCACCTTCATGTGGTATTACTTAATTGTAATAAAATGTTTGTCTTTATACACTTTATGTGATTTCCTACACATGGACTGACAGATGGATGTTTGGTACATGAATCAAAGGACCTGAAATCCCAATTATAAAAATTTAACATCAATCCCCTCTTCTTCCAGATTCATGACCAGCATGTTTCTCAGCTCATGTGTTTACACTACTGAAGGAATGTGGATGAATCTCACACATTATAGCTCTTGAAATAGCCAGTGAGTGTTATCCCTTCTGCAGGGAGGATGTGTTGGTTTGTCCTCTGGCTGGTACAGCAGGAGAAGGAGTGAAGCTCTAGGACGGAGAGGGATTAGGCTATTTTCGGCTCTTATCATCATACTTTAAATCTTTCTGCTCTGATCGGGCCGGAGAAAAACCTGAATTAGTGGTTTTATATAGAAACTGCACGCTAGTCTTTACAAGGTCATTTCTGTGCATGCAACATAAACACACAAGAAGCTCATTGCATTCGCTGCACACGTAGCCTAATATTGTGTCACATTAGAGAGCTTCTTAAGGTCACAGTCTGATTATGGATGGTTAATTTTGAAGTGTATTACACAAAGACTCACATACAGTAGATGAAACATACACATACGGGTCTATTGCACATAGATGATCTCATCCTTTGTCATCCATCATTCGTCTTGCTCACATTTGAACTGTGTCTTGGTCTGGGCAGATATCTGTTCCTCAGCCGTCCTGCCCTCGTAATGAATTGTTTATGGTCAGTGCACTCTCACTGCTGCAGCATGGATCATCCTAACACACACTCTCTCATGTGCTAAAGAGAAAAGAGAGAAAGAGAGAGAGAATTCCCCCATTGATTTAGCTCTCCTCTTTCTGGACAGCACCTCAAACTGATTCAGTACATTTCAGTACCTACATTTCACTACTGATTATACCCTGTATGATTGTGTATGTGACAAATAATAAAGAACCCCCCCTACAGTAATGGCATTACACAGCTCACATATTAAGATGATAAAATCATAGGCCGGTGACCTTAACTCACCCATTGCACTGTGGGATATAAACTGTGATTGGATTGTGCATTGATCATTTTGATCAATGCTACCTTCCTCCTAAGACACCAGAGACATCCTCTCTTCTTTCTTTCTGTTCTTGTTTTAACTGTTTAACCATACAAGTATAGAACTAAATTGAACATTCCCTATATTCAGTATGTGCCTTTGTGTACAATCTTATCTAGTGGTATATTTAAATAGAGTCCTTGCTTGTTTTTTAAATCTTAGGCAATGTTTAGAGCTTCCGTTTTCTTAAAGGAATAGTTCAACCATTTTATTCAGTTCTCTCTCTATATAAAAGGAACCAATCAAAGCTCATTCTCTTATAAATATTTAAAATTAAATTAAAAATTAAAAAAATCTTTACAATAAAATTAATTTGTGCCTTATGCTGCTGTTTTGGTTTTATGAAATCAGGTTGTATTACACCATGGTTAAAACCAAAAAATATAATGTATCTATGTTATTTTTAGCATTATGTACATACAATTATAATATTTATTCATGTTTTGAATTGGCTTTAATTTAAATATTTTTCCTTATGTATTTTATTATGTGCTTTTTCATTTTTATTAGAAAAGCCTATAACTGTCACAGTTTAAAGGCTTAATTTTTCTTTGTGGCGTATATTTTTAGCTTTGTGATAACGATTCCAGAACTTTAGCTGAACTTCATTTCGACCGCAAACCACTGGAGGGAACGCTTTGATAATTCATTAGTGTGAAAATTGTTCTCTGATACCGCTCACACTGCTGTTAAACCTCAGAAGATAATAGCCGCTCGGGAATATTAGAAAACGCAGGAATATTGCACCGGCTAAATCAAAGAGACACTGAGAAGAGCAGCTGTGGACTCGAGAAGGCTGAAGAGAAGTTTCTTGAAAAATTAATCATGTGTACATCAGCTTTCTATTAGTGGAATATGCATCTACCATCCCAAAGGGGATTCTCAACCGCTTTTTAATGGACAGTCTTTATTTAAAGAGAGAGAGAAAGAGACAGAAAGAGATTACTCTAATCCATTCAAACACTTCTCTTGCTCACAGTTGACCTTTTAGCCTTTTAGTATCTCTGACCGACCCCTATCACATTTTTAATCTTTGTCCAGACAGTCTGTCAAAGGGTCGGTCATCCTCTTGAGTAACAGAATCTATTCTTTTAAGGAGAAGAAATATATTTCGCATAATTGTCGATGTGGGTAATGAGATAAGACTAAAGACCAGGAAGTAATCAGTTTACAGACTAACGATTGGAGTGTAAGTGGATCTCGTGAGGGAACTGCATCAGGCTTAGTGTCTCCTAGTCCGATTCTGTTTGCTCAATACTGGTGTCTACACTCTGACAGATGCATTAAACCACAGTGGGTCCATTTGTTTAACATGGCCTGGGGCTCCGGTTTTCTGAATCAAACCACAAGAGCAAAATGGCTCATTATAATGTTGCCCAATTGCTGCCACTAGCATTAGGAGATGTTTTGCTTATGCTATATCTTCTTTAAACACACACACACACTTTGCTGGATGTAATGGACATGATTTGAAAGCCACTATTTATCTATACAAACAACAGACTATACTATGCTTGCACTGTACTGTGCTCTTATCATATCAGTATGTTAGAGTAGACCGTAGAGCATTTCTCCAGGGAATTAATGGCACAGAATTGGCCTTGGTTATATGTACTGACACAGAGGTCATGAATCACCCTTGACCTCCATATGCCTCTCCTGTCAAAGCCAACCCTTTATTCGCCCATCCCCCTGTTAGCTTATATATTTCTAAATGTCCTTATTGTGGGAATGATATTTTCTCATTATTTAAATGGTGGGGGAAATTGGGCCCTAAGGATATGGTATTACTTTAGCATAATATGTATGGGAAATCTTTTAAACCAATAAAGCTTGCCACCCAAATAATTAATTTATGTAGCGTGCGGCTCAAACATTTTACTGAATTTTGACTAGCATCTTATAGGGAAACATAAATCAAAACAGAAACGTTAAGTAGTTTAATTGACAAAAATGATTATAGCTCAGGTATGGTAACCTTATTTTAATTGAACTAAGAACATAATAAATGGCCCACCATTTGCACGTTATGGTCAATGTTAATATTAATTGTATAAAACAATCTATTGTAGGCCTATTTATTATTAATTATTGTCCCCTGAACACATTTTAAAACTATAACTAGCTGTAGCCTAGTTAGTGAAAATTAGCCTACATTTTCAAATAAGACAGCTACTAACGTTACAGTTAGTTGTAAGGTAAAATCATGGTAAATTAGAGCAAGGGAATATCCTGACTAGAAAGGTATTGCGTTAAAGAGCAGGGTTCCTTCTGTGAAGGAAACCCTGCGAGCTAACGCGCTTTGCTAGCTGCTTCCAGCTGTGGTTGTCATGGAAACGGAACTTCTCCCAATCCTCAATTCTTACCTTGTCCATCAGTGAAAAGGGTAGGGAATGGGATGACACTTGAATGCTGGAAAAAGAGAGGTGAACGGGGCCAACAAATCAGTCATGACGTTGTAGTGTTAGTCAGTGAGAAAGAAAATGACTTTATAATATTGTTTTCGAAGAGATGGAATCGTTTGTCAGATCAAACAGAGATATGCGATTCGTTAACGATTTTTTTGAGTCGACTCTTTTGAACAAATCGGTTTGCGGTTCACAAAATCACAGAATCAGTCAGAACTTCACTCGTTCGTTTTTCCTAATTCCCTGAGCCGAACTATTCGAAAGAACCGATTCGTCACAGTCGGACTTGTCGAATAATGCGCATGCGCAATGACTGAGTAAACATGGCCTGGGTTAGTGAGGTTTTCTTCGACGGAAATTTGTATCAATTGTATACATTTTCACTGAGGTAATGTATCGTTCATACTAATACCCGGTTCTAAAAAAGTAAGTTGATTGAAATGTAATAGTTTACGGGAGTTTAAGTTTATGTCGACGATATTGACATAACCTGAGGTGAGCCGATGAGTTGGCTAACTCTGTTTTATTAGATTCTGTTTTTGTTTGTTGTTTGGCTGTAGTCATTGTATGTGCTTTGAAATAACATGTTGTTTCAAGGATCAAGGTGTATTCATTTTTATTTTAACAGATGGTTTATACAGCAGAGCTCATGACCCAGCATTACCACTTTTCGTTTCAAGAAAGACAGGTCAGTGCCATTAGATCATAATTTGCTAATCATGCATAACGGAACTGTGTAGTTTATGCAGAAGATAAGGATATACGTTTTTTTTTTTTCACATGATGAGTGATATATTTAGGCCCAAGACCATCACCAAAGCTGAATAAATGCTGCTTGTTTTGTGAAGTTGTGTCGCCATCCAGTGACCAAAGCCAGTAACTGCAACTAGAGGTTTTAAAGTTGAAAATGCAAATTGTTTGAAGTAGCTTATGTTTGTTAAATGAGCCTAAATTTCTTCTCTAATTGAAATGTAATCCTTGACATCAACCAGAATAGTTTGTGTCACCACGTTGATTAGTTGTACACTCATTTTCATTTATAAAAGAAGAAAACACAGTCTGCGCTGTATCAGCGCATTATGGGAACTGTTTTGTGACATCAGTGTGAAGTTTTAAATCCGGGTTTTGTTTACTATAGTTTAGAGTGATTTGTTTGCATGCCAAATATGAAACATGGCTGTAATTTACGTTTCTATGTGCTTGTCATCATTAACATCCCGCCCGGTCTCTGTTGATTACAAACTACATTATGAATGGGCCTAACGCATTTTTTTAAACGAGAGGCAATGTTTTCTAAACAGGTTTTATGATGGAGTGAAAAGCCATAGTAGAGAATCAGCAATAAATCTACCATTATTGTCGCCTCTGTATTGAGCATTATATTTGCAGTACAAGCCACTCAAACAAGGCCCAGAGAGTACTGTGACATACAGTTTACGTTTTGTTACTGGGTTACCCTGTGGTGTTTACTATGTTTAGCTAGGCTTTTTGAAATATGTCTATTGCATGCCAAATTATGAAGAACATGGTTTCTACTCTGTTTTACGTTTCTATGGTATCAGATACATGTCATCTGTTGATTTGACACATGAATGGGACATTTTTGTAATGAGAGTTCTGTCAGAAATGTCTTAATTTCTAAACTTTTATGAGAAATTTTTAAATCAGCAGAAAAATTCATAAAAGAGATGGGCAGCAGAAGCAATAAAGTGAATTAATCTACTCATGTTTCCTGTTACTTTTGAATGTATGTATTGTAATGAAATTGTATCATAAAAAATAAATCTGCCAAGAACAGCAGGATTATCAAAACTTCCCTTTTTACTATGCATGGTCTGTAATATTACATGTGTGTGTGTATGTAATTATTTTTGCTTTTTGTAATATTTGTCTGTTGTTTTCTTTAGAGACCACTGTTTCTACTCTGCTTTGCCCTTTTTCTTCTTTGGAATGTACCCATGTCAGATCCATGCAGGATTGTAAAATGACACATTAACATCATAAAAAAGGGTCTGCAGGTTTTTAAGTTTTCAAACTGTGTTATATATGCATCATTTTTTCCAGACATTTATCAGAACATGGAATTAATCTTTTTTTTTTGCCAATTACTTTCAAAACATTTTCAAAACTCTATGTTTAATTAGATGCAAATGTAAATGAAAGCATATAATAGTTTTTCTTAAAACAATAACAACATGTCAGAGTTATCAAAACTTCTAAATTGTTACTTTTTTTGGCAGATATTAGTTCTTGTTTATTACTTTTCAAACAAGCTTTGTATTTTATGTCATTTTGTATCTCATATGTCATAAGAACTTTGCATTTGCACTAGAAAACAAGACAAAAATATGAGGAAGAACACACTTTTTTTGCAGCATGATCTGACAGTATCATATTATAGTGTCTGAACACCAGTTTAAAAACTGAATTTAAAAAATAGAATACTGTGAAAGTGTATTTCAAACTCTAAAGTTGAAAACTTGTTTCTTCCAGACATTTTTCTTGTTTTTTCCCATTTGTTCTCCACAATTTGCTTTTTGGTCTTAAAAATTTTATTACTATTATTATTATTCAATTAATACTGCTTGTTTTTGTTGTCCTCATATCATTGTTTAATCTATAAATGTAAATTGTTTATTTCATTTAGTTCCTGTGAAGATTTGTTGGACCACAAACGCAGAGCCCATTAAAATATCAAGTATTGGCCTTGTTTGCATTGTATTTTAGTGTGTTTTTTAAATTAATTTTATTTACTTGACACCATTATTTTTATGGAGCGGCAGCAGCAACCTGAGCAGGAGAAGAAGAAACAAACAAAGACTTGTTTTGTGGACAGCCAAAATGGTTCCTCTACACTTTTTTCTAAATATTAGCAAGGCCCTCAGGTACTATTAAACTGTTACATAATTGTAACAAACCCCAGAACATACTTTATTATTTGAGAGAGAATTGAGGCCACAAAGAAACAGGTGGAGGAGAAAGGACAGAAAAAAACAAAAGGCCTGAAACTCGTTTGTTTTTTTTAAACTGAACTGAAGCAGGGTCCAAACAGTCCTTCACATACAACTTGGCGTAGCAGGGAAATATGTTTTTGCCCTCCATTTACCAACCTCAGGGCATTCAGAAAGAGATGACCTGGACAGAGTTTAATCTGCATTTTACAAATTGGAAAGACAGAGATGGCAGAAAAAAATAAAATAATGTATATTTCTTGATATTCAATTACCCCTTAGAAATATGTTTTGGTATATACTGTACTGTAGCAATTTTATTTTTTCACTGTGAGATTGTAATATGTATATTATTGTACTATAAATAAAACGAGAGATTTTCAAAAATATGTTTTTTATGTTATCATGTTTTTATTGTGTTGTTATCTCATATTTTTAGTTATTTTCTGTACCATAGTTATCAAAATAAACCCAACTGCAGTTTGATTGAGATTAATTGGAATGCACAATGAAAAAACATGATTTTTGAAAATTGTTAAAAATGTTCTGTTTTTGCAAATTAACTCTGCATATATTGTCAGAATTCTATTTTTATTTCTACTTTATTATTTTGGATCGATATTTACAGTATTAATCTTAAAAAGTGCTTAAAACATTTAATAAAAACAACTGAAAATGACAAATTGCTTCATGAGTGCTATGTTCTACTTCATAGGACTTAATTTTGCAGTTTCTATGGTTTTGGAAACACTTAAGTGATCTTTTAACTTAAGTGTGACATCACTCAATCTATTTTCATTCAATACTTGAATATTACTAAGTTTGAGTTCAATATAAATGCCTCTTATTTACATTTCAAAAGCCATTTAATATAACCATTCATGTTTTTAATATAACCATAGAATGTTATACTACTATTATTTTAATATTAATAATTTATTCATAACACTGCTTTGTAATCCAAAAAGGCAAAAAATGTAAAACACTGTAATGCATTGTTACATTTTATAATTTTGTTTCATAAAAAGCACAAAGCTGTGTGAAATAATGGTTTAGACCATTAATGGTAAATAAAAATAAATGCATGAAAAAATCTGATTGGCTGTGACATCATTTCCGCTCTTTGGCAAGCTGCTGAAATGCTGCAATCTGATTGGCTGTCAGTGAATTACAACTATCCACGGCTGGCCGTCGCGTGTTAGGTGAACGTGATAACCACTACACTACGGGAACTGAGCTGTGCGCTTGCCGGATGTGACGTCATTTGAGTCGCTTCTTGAGAGCGCTTCTTTGCATGAATATATTAGTTTACGTTCGCTTACCACATGACAGCATATGTGGCAGACTTGTAAATTTTGAATGAAAGATTGTTTCATGTTTGACATGTCTTCGCAGAAACCACTAAATGTTATTATTATGCAATACGTGTGGTCTAAATCTAATGGTAGGCCTATATAGTTTTTTTAAGCAAATCAAAAGTGAAAATTAAAAGCTGTTTAGATGTCATTATGAGTTGCAAGCTATCTGAGCATGACTGGAATGGTAGTTTGCTATTTCACACATTAAACCTTTCTGAGTGATCTGAAAAAGCCTTTACCACATCTGTGTACACACAACAAGCACCCACCATTATTTGAGTATGAGGCAATACCCCAACTGTGTAATATGTCAAGATTCTGTATAGTTTTCTTATTAAAAATTGAAATGTCATTCTAGAAATTCTTATGGCAAAACAGGAAAATAACTGAAAGTCAGGGGCTGGTTGCATAAACTGTTTTTTTCTTCAAGACTGGTCATAACTTTTTTAATTCACATAACTGTTAATGTAAACATACAGTGCAGTTTCAAAAAGAAAGATTGGTCTAATCTGAATCTAAAAAAAATGGCTAGTTGGTGAAACTGGTTAAGACAGTCTTTACATAGTTGCTATGTTTGTGCAACTGGCCCCAGGACTTTATTGCAGTTCAGTATGATTCACTAAAGACATTAAAGTAGAACACAGTAAATAATAGGACGATTAAGTATAGAAAAACATGCAGTACAATGTCAGATGTCAGAAAATGAACATGTGAAGTGCATTTGGACATGTTCATTATTCATAATGTATGTTGTCACTAGTATTCTTGATTTTGGTGCTTGAAAATTTGAAGTAGATTTGTGTGTCCTTTAGGATTATAACATCAATTGATCTGAATGATTGCATCCAAAATATTTTTAGATGTAAAACAGATTGTAAAACACAGACATTCTCAAAAGTTCTCAGGCTAACATTCTGGTAAGGTTCTCTCAAAGTTATGAGCAAATGTTCTTCCAGTAACTTTAATAAAATGAAAAATATAAGATCAAAACATAAGCCCAAAAACATTATGCATTAATACATTTTTCCTGTAATGTTTTAGTTGGAAGTTCATCTAACATTTAAACAATGTTAAAAGAACATTTAAAACGTATGTTTCCATAATGGACCATTAACATTAACTTTCACATTTGAATAACCAAGGTAAACTTTTTTTATTTGTATAACCAATAAAAAACTGTACGTTTTGAACAGAAAGTTATCACTTACTGAAAACATTAGTAAAACATTGGAACATAGTTTTGTTAGCTGGGTATTAGCTTTTATCCCCCCCCCCCACTAATATTGTTCAGATAGCCTATATCACCACTAACTTGAGGATGTTAAAGTGGAACTGGAGTCAGTACTCTGAGAAAGTGTTGATCGATTTTGACATGTGAATTAAGCTCCTACATTTGTCTTAACTTTATTTGCTCCTGTAGAAAGAACGACACAACCGGGAATTGCCGCGCATCGCAACTGTCCATTTTACTGGAATCGGGGATAAATAATTCTGTTCGACTGTCCCGATTGATTACTCGTCAAGACTCTTCACGCTGGAGCCCATGGGAATGGATGAGCATGGTGTTTATGTGCTTTAGGATAAACGACTGCCTATAAAGCTGGCGAGGCCGCTCTCAGGGCCATAAATACGTCCACAGATTGTCTCGAGAGCGCATCGTAATCTTTGTTGATAGTCAGTTGCTGGGAAGAGTAGCTGCAAGCAGACGATTCTCCTCCAATAGATGTCAATCAAACGACGGTCGGTCGGGCTTGCTGGGATGCCAAAGTTGACATTGCTCCAGTTATTTCTCTTTCACCGCTGATAAAGAAGAACCATTCTTATAACCTAATATGAAAAGTTTAAAAAGTCATGAAAGAATGAAAAAGAAAACATTTCATATAAATCTAAAATGAAGAAGTATACCATGTTTACTTTTGTCACTAGATGGCGGTAAAACTCCAGTAATAATTCGTGTATCAGCAAGCATGTCCAAGAGTTTGTGTGGTTTAAACTCGCTCATTGCATAACGGGACAATTCACCTCATTCATTCTGTGGTAAATGTTTAGTCCCAAGTACTCCTTAATTGTTTTTGGAAAAACAACTCTGCAAACGCTTGATGCATTTAAACCCTTGCTTTTATTAAAATACTTTATTAGATCGTCGTCTTAAAACGTTTTAGAAAAGTTTTAGTCATTGTGTTTAAGCTAAAGCATTATGATTCTGATGTCGTTGCTTTTGTTCATCATTAAAACATTCTGTATTAATTTATGTATCTGTTTATAGAATCATTCTGTTATTTTTCCCGACCATGTACATTAAGACATTAATTCGGTAGCCTACATTTGATATTTGAATATATGAATTTGAAATGTTGCATCAGACTGATACTTAATGTATGGTATATTACAACACTACATAAATATTTTAAAAGGGACATTAAAATTACAATTTAAATAATTAGATTAACATCTAATTAATTAGATATTTATTGGTTGCTTGAATAGATTATCACTGAAATTGCATGTTTTTGTTTGGTGGCTGCAGAAGACATAAAGGATTTCATATTCTCTGACCGCGTGAGCTCTTTCAGCCTTTGATTTCCCGCGAGCACGCGCTCGGTCTAGTGTAGCGAGGGCATACAATTCAGTCTTGGCTGGGCAACAAGCACTTCAATTACTAAATACCCTTTCACTCAAAAGAAGCGATACACAACATATGAATGAATCAGATTTATTATGGGATAGCGATGGATTTTTATGACTGACGAACAGGCGTGCTAGATCAGCACAATGTCTTTCCCCACAGCGGAGTTTAATGAGAGTGTTTCACTGTTGCCCAACGATCAGCGTCTTGTGGCTTGGGTCTCGTTTTACTCACAGATTTTTTTCAGTGCTTGTTTAACGTCCTCTAGCACGACATATCCAGCGTTTTACTTTTCTGCTTTGTAGACAATTGTCTTGACTATCACTTGCAATTATTACCTGCAAAAAAGAGATATGATAAATCAATATTCCAGTCGCTGTTCTAGAGATGTGATCAAAAGTACTCAAGGAAATTAGAGTACGTTTGTTTGACATTGTTAGACGTTTGCTAATGCCATTCGATTGGATCGGTTTCCCTGTGTGCCATTTTCATAAATAAACTTGTTAACTCTGATACTTTTAAAACCATTTAAGCCTGACGTGATATTATTAACGTTGTTTTATTAAAGCCATTGATTTCACAGTAATCATACATTGTTGCTGTTGGACATGGAGCCCCACCGCAAATGTGTAAATACTGCTCGCCAAGCAAAGCCTCAACCTATATATTTTCTACAGTATGCGAATTATGCAGTGGGATCCACATTTGTAAAGGAATTTCAATTTTGTCTTTTGGCGTCTCTAGCATTCATACTTTTTAAATAAACACTTATATTTTGTGATATATTTGTAAATGTGTGATATACGAGTCCAATGATGTCGCTTACTAACTTGTGATTGAACTTTTGTGGTACCCGAAGTGTTTAAACTTCAGTTGAAGCGTAGGCTATACTATTTTTTTTTTTTTTTTAATGTTCGCCTACTTGTTAAATAGCTACACATAATCGAGAATGCATCATAAGCAATCAATGCACAGTGTGCAAACTAGAAGTTCTAGGTAAAGAATAAATAAATAAAATAAGCGATGTTTGCTGCCGCGTGTTCTACCCACTCTCTCTGCCGTGAAGCCTGTGGTTACGGAATGTTTCCGCTCGTTTGAAGCGGAGAGGCTGGGCAGAGGGAGTCTCCGCGGATGTGAAGAATGCGCCCGTGTTCGCTCGGTCTCCCGTTACGCGCGTCTCCTCAGAGGGGCAGTGCTCGCTGGGGCACCGCTGCTTTTTCTTCCTTGTGCTGCCTGCCTGCCTGCTATTTCCCCCCGCGTAATATTTTCTGCCAAACCAACAAGCATTATGACTTTGCCGAGTTAAATAATGCCGTTAACGGATGCCAGTGTAATTATATTAATTAAATGGCCGGGGTAAATCGGTTTTTATAGTCGTAAAAACTGGATTAATATCATTCTTATCCCTCTGACAGTGCTCAGCATATTTTTCTCAGCATCATTATTTTCCTTGTCCCTCTTTTGAGTAATGAAAATAGGCCTATAGCCTATTAGGCTAAATATCTCGCCAGTTTTTGCTCACGTTTTTTTTTTTTTTTTATTATTATTAATTCGACTATTGTTTTTCTTTGGTAGCTGTGTTTGGTTACTTTTAAAGTTTTAAAGTAGCATTTTTAGTTACCAAAGGGTATTGCTATTGACCATTCTATTATAATCACAGACATTATATAAAATAATTCAGCCTATTTCACACGCTCCAGTATCTGCACTGTTTTGATTTCGAGTTTGAGGAGCAGCCGACAGGATGTAGCATTGATAAATATCCCTGTTGATCACTTGATTGATTACCTCGCGCAAAGGTCACGCGGGCGCGCGGTAATTTCCTTGTGCCCGCGGCTCCCATTTCACTTTCAGTCTGGCGCGAGAGATCCCGACTTTACAAATTATGTTTTTATTTTAACCCTTCACTTCCCTCTTTAACATCGCCGAATCTCGCCAACGACCTCTGTGTGCTGTACATCAAACGACAGAAGAGGGCAAACCTTTAATTAGGTTGGAGTATTAATCACAGAAGGTAAACCGTATCCTCTCTTTTTGATGGGGTAAGCTAATAATTTAGCCGCATTTCCAAAAGGGTTCTGGCCTCAATTAATTTTCAATAATTACAGCCCACGGGGTCTTGACTGATCCTCACACCAGTGCGCCAGCTATAAGCCATCTCTGGCCGACGGGGTCAGAGTATCATCATAAAATATACTGTGAAAAATAAGGACGGTGAGATATTGCGAATGGCTAAAAACTGTGTTGATGTAAACTAATGCCAACGCACGGCAAAACAAAGGAGGACTACAACTGCTCTCCACTCTTTTTCTCTCTTTCTCTCTGTCTGACTTCTGTTTGTTCCATGTCACGGGGAGTTACATTTATTATTTGTTTCTTGTGCATCATTTGAAGACTTTGTTTTCATCAAAAAGTTCCCTCACAAAGAATGCACTGAAGAATCAATTTATGAAATTTAAATAACATTATTTCTTTTGATTTAAAAAAAAAAAAATTAATTCTTGGGCATTTTAGCTGAGTTCAAATTATAGACTGTGCCCAATTAAACAAATAATGAAACATAAATAAATATGAGCACTGACATTTTTGATAATTGCGAGTTGTAATTTGGCAAAATATTGGATGACGTTTCTGTTTTTGTTATTTTAAGAACCTCTTTATTTTCTGTTGACTAGTGTTGTATTTGTAAGTGCTGGTCAGCTCATAGCTCAGAGAGGCGTGGACGGCAGCTGATGTTGGTTCTGCACCATTCATTTTTATGCAGAGTGATGTCAGATTAATTGGATCCGTTTAGAAATACTTAGCAATCAATACCGTAGTGAGAGGAAAGCGACCCTATTAAAGGTTCATGGGCAAGGTCAACATGATGTCACGCGCTTCTAATTAATGGACTATTAACTTAATGACCCAAGAGTTCCCCAAATTCTCACCCGTTTTGAAAACTAATAATAAAAGCCAAAATAAAATTAGATAAAGTAAAGCTAATATATTCGTTATGTAATGGAGAATCATATATCAAGATCATATCAGCTAAAGGCCTAGATCTAATGTAGGCTATTTAATTTGAGCATTGTTGGGCATCTCCAAAAATGTGTCCCAAAGGCATCAGAGATCACTTTCCGTTTAACATTACAAACAAAATCTTTGTTTTTAATAAATATGCTGCTTCAAACTAATTTTTTTTTCAAGTCATATGAATTTAGTCGGGCTACATGAATTGAGAGCATGCTCGACTCCGCAGATTAATAATTGTCAATGCCGCATGCAAGAAAAAAAATATTCAGCGGGCTGCCCTCGCACCGACTGCCCACGCGCCTGGCTGAGGGAGGGGGAGAGAAGTAAAAGTTTATCTTTTTCATAAATTCATAACGATAGTCAAATCTCAATTAAACAACATAAACCGTTTAATGAAACCGTTTTACAATAGTCATTTACCCGAACAGTGATTAATGTGTCTTCATTTAAAACACAAAAGACCGGGCGCCTTGGACGCTCGAGACTGCTTCATTATAATTAATGTCTCCGGTTCCTCGTGCACCCGGAGGTCGCGAATAGCTCCGTCCCGCGCCCACTGATCTCTGAAGATCTGACACGAGAGGGATCTCGCTGGCTATTGCAATCTGACAAGATCTGTAATACTTGGGTGATGAATCGTTCCAAACTTTTTTGACGATGCTGGCAGCTCGGGGGTGTGCGCATGTGCGAAGGTGTCCAAACTGACAATGCTGGAGAGATAGTGCGTCTGGGATTGAGAATCACAGAGAAAAAGGAGGAAAAGATTCGAGAAAAAATCCGACAAACCCACGCCGAGAGACGGGCATCATGAGGTCCAAAGGCAGGGCAAGGAAACTGACCACTGGTAGGTGCAACATCTCCTTTTTAGCCCTTTTCAACTGCCATCTTGTCCATGTGTATGATGCATAGAAACATTTTAGTCACTAAACAGTTACAGTCAGCAGAGCCCAGCGGTTTCAGTCGCTTGTAAGAGTTGAAGACAAGCTAAACGCGAACCGCAGCGCGCGGTCGGACATCGCAAAGATAGATTCGAAACTGGCATAAAAGTTGAGCGTGCCGCACAAACTTTTTAACTATTGCACGCTGTAATCGCGTTCTCTATTCAAGCCCCGAGCGCCCCGGCGTTCGATAAAACAACACCGTTCGTGCATGTTTCTACGGCTCCGGTCACATCAATTTGCAGCCGCGACTTTGAAAAGACAGCTTCGCCTATAGTCGACAACAGAAAGCAGCTGCGGAGGCACGCTTTTAAATGCAAACAGGTAGCTTACAGCTGATTTAACGGCAGGCAATCCAATGAAATGCATAAATGCTAGATTAATAGGACTGTGGTTAAAAAGTGCTTTGAAGTATTTTGATATGTGGACATTAATATCCTACCCTTTTTTCTATGTAATTGTCGATTCTGCTTGTGCAACAAGTGATCAAATCCCGTTATGAATTTTTGTTCCGCTATGAACAGCCCGGAGAAATGTTTTTGTTTGTTATGGCCCTCTAAACGGTCGACTGTAATCTTAGCTTTTGATTACGGGTTGCCTTGGGCGCTGGTTTGAGTTGACGTTCAATGCATGTGTTCAATGCCACGCCACAACACAAGCTCAAACGCCGAAACTCAACATCAAGTAGTTAGTGGGAAGTTGTTCCCCTCCTCATTGGATTTATTCGGAACGAATGCATTTCGCTCAGGTCTGTGAATAATTCGGCCCCCCTCGTGCGCATGTAGGCTGCTGACTCTCTGATTTGAGCAATTTTCTTTTTTGCTGTTTTCCAATAAACTCTCATTGTGGTCCTCGCCACGAAAACCCATGCAACTATTTCACAGTGTTTAAAAGCGTTTTATACTCTCGGGGCAGAGCTAAACGTTTTGACGGTTTTTTAAAGTCCACTATACTTTCAATAATGAACTTGAGAAATTTAAAAGAAAAAAAACTTGTATTTATTTTTTTAAATAATAGACCTTGACAGCTGGTCAAAAACGTATTGTTGACTGTATGTGTGAAGGTAACAAAAGAGGCAGTGAAAACAAAGTAAAGGATCATTTTGCTCTTGAATTATTGTTTCCTTTCCTGTCGACAGCACCGTGATGGGCTAGACACTGCGCGCGCTCCGTCTGGACAGAGACAGGGGTCGTGCGGGTCTTATCCGTTCAATAAACTACCTCTCGAGCCCTATGCCCTGCCATTGTACAGTGAGAGGGATTTTTTTTGCGCACAGCAGCAAGTTGTCAAACACGCTCACGTGCACACGCGCTCTCTTGTCCACACGCAGCCAGCCTATAAGACCAGACCAACGCAATTTCACTTTTGTGTTTTCCTGTTGTTGCCACAAGTGTAAGAAATTGTATTATTCGAGAGAGATCTCACTTTTTTTATTTATATAGGCTGTCATTAATATTGATGTCATTTAAAAAATAACCATGGACGTCACAGCTCCACTGTTTTATGATTTAGCTCTAGAACACATCTTTTCTCCTCTTTTAAACTAGTTTCTAGACTTTAGATTTTTATTAATGACATCTGAAAGCCAAGTTGAGTAGTAGCTTCACAGTCTATGCAGGCTAATTGACACAAATTAACACGTTTAATTTTTTTATTAATATGGAAAGGGAATAGAATGATGTCACATACTGACACTTTTCTGTTGTGCACAATTTTTGGCCAAAAAATCAAGTCGAGAGAAACCTTCCCACCCTCTCCGAGCTCCGGCGTTATTATTTAGGCTACTATCTGAGAATAGCGGAGTAATTGTCGAGGGGTGTATTTAAAGATTATTATTTACCCAAGATGTAAGAAGAAGATTTCTACCTATTAAGTGAAAGGGAGAGAATGTTCTGGACCGCGCGGGTCCCGCGAGACACTCTGGCCTCTCTGGCCTCGCGCCAGCCCTGCACTATGTCAACATTGAATATTTAAATTCCCAGACTCCTCATAACGGGGCCCGTCTGCCGGTAAAAGCGCGTTAGTCTGAGTAGCTGCGGACTCGGTTTCCTTGAAGGGGAAAAAAAGGAAAAAATAATCTCCTCTCCGTGTGGCCTCTGCCGCGCGCGCTCACCGCACATCACTCTGGCTGCACGCGCTCGCACTGATGTGTGTGAGTGCTGGAAAGGTAATAAAAATCGGTCGTTTAGCTGGTGTGTGTGCACGACATGTTTTGTGGATTTGGCCAGCGGTGCCGGACATTTCACCTGCAGGTCCAACAGTCTTAAATTGTCTATAATGTTTTAACACGCCGTGCCAAGTGTCCTATATCCCTCAGCATGATGTTGCAGGTTTACTATGAATGGGGTAAAATTACACCTCATGAACGGGAATAATAACCTTGACCTGCCAGAAATCAGATTGTGCTGTCAGGTGAAACCCTACTAATGACATACTGACGGATCTTGACAATTTTAATTCCACATTTTATCGTACACTTTAAAGTCTGCCAAATTTACCTTGTCTGAATGTCTTGATGAAAATGGGTTCATTGCTTATTGTAGGCAATATACCTGTCCATGAATAAGATTAGAACTTGATTGTCATTGTGCAGAGTACAGAAGCAGTGAAATATAGCATCCAAGTGCTAATAAACAAATTACACTTGCAACTGAGGTAGAAATGTCAGTCAGGTGCAAGGTAATATAGACATATGTAATTTCAAACAATATTTACGTGTGCATTAATGTAAAAGATGCATATAAGGGGCAATATATAAAGTAACTATGTATGTAGCCTATGTACAGCAATAATACATTGCAAAGTGTATTAATATTGTATAGCCTATTAGCCTATTTACAGTTGAACAGAAGAATGATTTCTATTCTAGTGCAGGCAACTGTAAAGTTCTAATTAAAGAATAAAACTGTTAAACCTTGAATAAAACCTTTTAGTAATATCTTCAGTCGGATTTAGTTTTCTAAGTGCAGCCGTTATTAACCGTCATATAGGTGTCTGTGAAATTACAGACTTTAAGATAAATTCAGAAGCATTTCCCCCATGCTCATTGAGGCCTAACTATCTGATTTCTCTTTTGATGATAACTGCATTTGATAAGCTGCACATGTTCAGCAAGACTTTTGATTGTCCCTTTGTCCCATTCGGCGTCTTCGACAGCTCCATCAGTTTCACGCCACGACTTTTGTTTTGACTTTGATGTGACTCACTTCACCGTGAAAGTGTCCAAACAACGGAAAATCAACTCGAAGCTGAGAAAGGGAAAAAAGAGACGGGGCTCCAAATTTAACAATGTGACATTCCGCGTGAGTGAAGCGCGTGAGAATAAGCCCCGCGCGCGAGCATTCTCTCCGCTTCTTCTCAGACACGGGCGCGCGTTAGATTCTGCATTGTGCAATGGGCCGTGCTGCTGCGTCCCGCGTCCGCCGCACCCTGGGCTCATTATAGAGCCCATTCAGAACGGGGTGAACGGATCGGGCCATTTAAAAAGGTGAGCGCGAACCATATTAAACACTCGTTCGTTTGCCTGATGCTGAATCTGAGAGCTCGGTGGAAAAAATGTCCATGTTTCATGGACAGTGAACCGTGTCTGGCCAAAACATTTTTCAGACTCACTGGGGACGGAAGAAAGCAAGAAAAAAATGTTTATATTGTCTTCACTTCTCTGACTGTGAAAAAAGTGGAAATCTACAATGTTAATGTCTCAGTTTTTTACCTCTTCAGTAAATATTTACTTTTCTTCTCTCTCTCTTCCCTGGCATGATATACTACAAAGTTTTTAGTTGAGTTCCTGGGATTGTAATGCTTTCCCTTGGAGAATTCCTGTGCCTCTTTTCAGCTTCCATGCATGCATGTCCACTCTGAAAAGATCAGTGAGTCTAAAACTGAAGACTTTTGTTTCAAAGACAAAGTCGAAGTGACCGATGAGTTAATTACGAGTAAAACAGTGTGCCGTGATGGGGTCAGTTTGAAACAAGGCTAGCGTTCCCAGGCATTGAGCGTGTGCATCTGCGTAAGATGGAGAGAGTTGCAGGCCACTGTGGGTTTTGATCATGATTGATCACATGTTCTCAAAGGATTGATTGATTAGCCAGAAGCTGTGGAGATTAGCCGGAAGGTCTGCTTATGTCCTGGGAAATTATCCTCTTGTCTGTTTGTGCGAGATTTCATCTGAGTAAAAAAACAGGAGGAGATGAGATGAAGGAGGAGATATGTTTATGATGTATATATGATTCTTTGAATTGTGCGTCAGTGTGTCCCATAGACGCCAAAGTAAGAAGCGATTTCCTTGTATATGTTAGGAGAGGAAGAAGTGGATGTAGGTGACAATAACACAGTTACCCTCATCCATCAACACCCTTATAATACCACTACTTTCTCTCCTTCTCTCTCTTTCTTTCTTCCTCTCTCTTTCCCTCCCTAATGACTCAACGAGTGTCTGCGTCTGCCGAGAGTGAATTGAAATGGCCGGGTCAACGGTTTATTTATCTTGTGCTCTGATTGGTCAGGGGTCAGGTCATATGGATGTTTATTTGGAGATTTGATTGGTGTGACTGATGGCTATGTCGTTTGTGTTCCACAGGGAATTATGGGGGTTGTTGTTCAGTACGTCCAGTCACTTTTTATCCCCGAGCGACAGGTCCTGAATCAGTTTACCAAAGCTCTGCCTTGACTGAAGTCAGCAGGAACCATGAACTGAGCGCAGGCATCAGGCCAGTCGAGTAATAAGTCAATGTCAAGCCAACACCCCCGAAACCATCAGATGTCACTGTTTGACTGGTCTTGACTCATCTTTACTTGGAGAGGAAGCATTATTCAAGTTTATTTACTCAGTTCACGAGTTTATATGAGACTCACTTACATGTCTAAAAAGTATTCTCATTGAAATTTAAAAACTAAATGTAAATTTTAGTGAAAATGTAGCTCGAGTTAAAAGAGTCAACCTGTACATTTCAATTCAAGTTTATTAGCCTTTTTTATATATAAAATGTTTTCTCACCAAGTATTTTAACACTAGATTTCTATATTTTCTAACCTCAGTCTAAAGAACCAACATTGCTGTTTTACATCAGAATGATCATATTTATGATATGAGTGCACATGAATGCCACCACAATGTCATAATTACTGGTGAGTAAACTTGGTATTTTCTTTGAGCCCTTTGTTCTGAGTCTGGGGGCGTTTAATTAAAGAATCGTGGCGGAAGCAAATTAAGGTATTGGTCATTAATTAAGTTTTAATTGTGAATGGTGACTGTACAACCTAATTCCTATGCATGTTGTGTCCTTTTTTTTGGAGAACAGCAGTTCGAGTTAAAGCATGCAAGGTTTGTGAAAAGATGAGGATGTGTGAGAAAACTACATCTCCCATCATTCTCTGTGGCTGCAAGTCAATGCATAGCGAATACATAAGTAAAACATGTTACATACCTAAAGTGCAATGCTTTTTATTTTGCATTAGGGCTAAAAGTGTCCTGCATTTCTGAATAAATGGAAAATGAAATATGAAATTTTCCAACACAACTGACCGTGGGTTAACAGAACCCTTGTTTGTCTTTCACATTGCTTTTCACCCTGGTCAAGAATTAATATTGTATTTTCAGGTTTTGATGTTTCACACTGTATATTTGTAAACCCCGGGTTAACACCTTTTTTTTTCTTTTCATATTTACGGTTTAAGTCATTGATTAGACAAACACCAAACCAACCTTTTTACATCTTGTCTCACACTTGTGCATCAGTTGAGATTGTTCATTTTTTTATTATACCATCCAGTTAGTCTTGAATATCCTTTTTCTTTTTCACTCCATGTTACTCATTCTGATTGTCATTTTGATTTCCCTCAAACGCTGACAAAAATAAACACATGAAAGTTCTGACCATACAATGCTCATGAATATGTAAGGAGACAAGCGCCACTTAGATTATGATTGGCTGTTTGTTCCTGTATAAACCCAGGAACAGCAGTTCTAGACCTGCAGAGCAGGTTTTCGTAACCCAGGGTCGAAAGTTCAAGTGTTTGAATGCAAACTGACAAATGTGAAACATTACTTTATTTGGGGTTAAATGCAGAGTTTCAAAAGACAAGTGAACCTAGGTTAAATGCAGTGTGAAAAGCCCAAATTTGATGTCATAGCACAACCCTAAGTATGAGCCGTATAGCAAGTGTTACAATAAGAAAAGGCTTTACAGATTTACAATTACATTTTAACTCGACATAATGGTATAGGGCACAATGTTCATCTCCTCCCTTCTCATTTGAGCTCAAGGTCACCCCACAGAACCAGCGGAAGGTCATTGTGAAGTTTATGTCCTTAAAGTGCTATAGATTAAGTGGAGATCTGTCTCAACCAGCATGAACAAGTTCCTATAGCAGATTCAGTCAGTGGTGCCAGGCGGTCCTCAGGGGTGTGTTCTCTATGAGTTAAATGTTTGCACAGAATTAATATGTGTTTGTGCATGTAGGTGTGTGAAAGAGTCCGAATAGATCTGACGTGCAGCCTGGGTGCCGTACGGACATTGTGAGAACAGTGTGTGTTTGTGTGTGTGGGTTTGGGAGGCCTGGGAACCTTTCAGTTGTGTTTACCACAGGGAAACCAGTACCAGCACAGAACAATGAGTAAAGCTCTCCCTGCCCTCAGTCCAAAGGTCAAACTGTCTCTGATAAAGATATGAACGCGCACACACACATATCCATACACGGGGACACACACAAAGGCTCACCAGTGCGCTGCCGACAGTCTGCCCAGGGTGTGTGCCAAGGTTGAGGTCATTATCTACAGACTGTCCCAAAAGAAACGAAGCATATTTTTGTACTGCGAATATGTGTGTGTGTAAATCACACTTTATTAATGGGCGTGCATATTGTTGACTTCATTTGTCTGCTAGTTGGTCAGACGGGCACCTCCCTTGTGCCATTGTCTGTGTGTGTTTAGATGAAATCAGTATTCCTAAGAGTTACCTGCATTGTGTTTCTATATATCTGCTTGTATTTGAGATTGTTTGTTTCTTGTGGTGCGGACGTGAGTACGTAGCTCACTCTTTTATTGATCTCTTTGGATTTGCACAGTATTTTCTTTTTGTGTGTGTGTGTTTGCTGTCTACTACACACTTTTTATAGGAATTAGGTAGCATTAGAATAGCACTGTTTGGCATTAAGCAGTAATGTACGTTAGCTAATGATACAACTATGCAGATGTCGGCCAACAGTCCTGGAGCAGGTACTAACCGCATTTGCATTTCCTGAAGGAAGTACCAGTTCTTGCGAGGCAGCAATAGAATAGTTAGTTTTAGGTAAGGGCTTTGCATTTGTGTAAATGAAATGCTGCTTTACAGGAGTTGTGATGTTGTTATGATACTCATCTTTTTCTGTGCACGAGAATCAAAATATGAGCGTCTTTACAGTTTAAAGGCATAAACAGACGTATCACAATTCAGATCTAAATTGCAAGAAAGATGACACAATATAGAGTACAAATCTGTTGTTGTCAAAAGTTTACATAGATTAAAAATATCTACAAAACAATAGCTGAATTTGGAATAGCATACTACTTTTGTGTGGTTGTACAGTTGGTCCGATAATAATCTGATGATTTAAGAATCTGCTGGCATGTGGTTTACACGCAAGTGTGTGCTCGAATTAGGGATGTGTAAAACAGATTATGCATAGTAAATGTTCAGTTTTTTTTTTTTTTTTTTTAAAGAAATTTATTGTTAAAAGTGGTTTGTTAAAAAAGAGCTGCTTTGATGGTTGGGTGCTTTAGAAAGAATTAGGCCTAATTTAGATTCTCTGAGAACATCCCAGCATTTATTCAGTCAATCATTCAGTGAGTTAGTTATTTTCCCTGCCCAAATATTGCTGTTTAAAAGCGTGGGGTCAATAAGAATTTATTTATTTATTTAAGAAATTAATGCTTTGAGCATTCAGCAAGCACACATTAAATTGATCAAATGTGTTAGTAAAGACATTTATGTTACAAAAATGTAAAAAATAAATGTGTTCTTTTCATAAAAAAGTCCTGAAATAAATGTATTACAGTTTCCACAAAAATATTAAACATAACAACTGCTTTCAGCATTGATAATAATAAGAAATGTTTCTTGAGCACCAAAATCAGCATATTAGAACACGTTATCAGCATAATATATATTATTTCTGAAGGATTATATAACACTGATGACTGGAGTAATGATGCTGAAAATCACAGAAATATATTGTTTTAAAAAAAATAAAACAATAGAACAGTTATTTTAAATTATATAAATATTTCACAACTTTTGTGTTTTAATCAAATGGCAAATGCATTGGGTGAGCCCAAGAGACTTCTTTCACAAACATTAAAATAAAAATATAAACATAAAAAGTCTTACACACCCCAAACTTTTCAGTTGTATATGTGAGAAGTTGACTATTCAACCATTATGATTGATTTCTATTATGAATGTGTATGTGTGTGCTTTCACTCAGAAATGTTAGTAATTATTGGCAAGGGTCTCCTCTCTGTTAGCTCTGTTTGGATTCCAGCCATTAACAGGAATTAATCAACAATTGCTTTGTGAGCGGCCTGATAACAGCCTGTTACACACTCTTTTTCAGAAAGTCCCCATCTTTATGTTCCAGCGTGGTGTGATATCCAGAGGGTGTGGGTATCTCTCGCTCTCTCTCTTTCTCTCTCGCTCTCTCTCTCTTGTGTTTGTGATGAACTCAAGTGAGAAGTTTAAGCACATATTGTTCGAGAAGGTCAAGGAACAGGAAAGACAAGAGTACATTTCAACACACCTTTCATCTCTGTCAGATACACACACACATAAACACTCGCTAAAGCCTTATTTGTACATAAGGTCAGGTAAAATTGTTTAACAAATTGATTTATTTGATTCGTTTTCACTTTTTTTGGTTAATTCAATCACAATCCATGAAATAACAGACTTCCTCTATTAATAACTGTACTCAACATTGTTTAGAAAACTAATCCCTTGAAAAGTGCTTAACTCTTTGTCTCTATAAGCCTACTTTACTCTCTCTTCATACATGACCTTTCTGTTTGCTTTTAAGACATAAAAGCAAATATGACCTGTAGATAAACTAATTTAATAATTTATACAAATGACTTGGACTTTTTGTGTGCAGAGAAAATATTTGCTAAAAGCCAATATATTGTAACCCTTAATAGATAGGTTTCCGCAGTTGCGGTGCACTTTAACAATGGTGAGGAAGTTCTCCCATCAACCTGTGATGATTTATCAATCCACTAACGTGAATGTCCATTTTATGATTGTTAACTAAAACATCAGCTAGTTTACATTTATGCATTTAACAGACGCTTTTATCAAAAGCAACTTACATTGCATTCAAGTTACAGTTTTACATTTTATCAGCTCTTGTTTTCCCTGGGAATCGAACCCATGATCTTGGCATTGCTAGCGCCATGCTCTACCATTTGAGCTACAGCTGCTGGCTTAGGTAAGCACTTGTGACACTTTGAGTTGGAAAATGATTGTCTTTTTTCCTTTGCATCACCCTAGCTTGCCTGATTGACCAAGGAAGCTTTGCTGGTTAAACTAGTTAAGAAGCCTGTTGGTAACCATGCAGTCTACCATTTATTATTAGTTAGTCTTTAAAAACTAATAATTAAAGAAAAATCTAAAAATGTCTTTAGCAAATGTGACCCTGGACCACAAAACCAGTCATAAGGGTACATTTTTTTAAAATTGAGATTTATACATCATCTGAAAGCTGAAGAAATAAGCTTTCCATTGATGTATGGTTTATTAGGATAGGAAAATATTTGGAGGATAGAAAAATATTTGGAGGATAGGAAAATATTGTCCGAGATTCAACTATTTGAAAATCTGGAATCTGAGGGTGCAAAAAAATCGAAATATTGAGAAAATCGCCTTTGAAGTTGTCCAAATGAAGTTCTTAGCGATGCATATTAATAAAAAAATAAGTTTTGATATATTTACTGCAGGAAATTTACAAAATATCTTCATGGAACATGACCTTTACTTAATTTCCTAATGATTTTTGGCATAAAAAAAAATCGATAATTTTGACCCATACAATGTATTTTTGGCTATTGCTACAAATATAACCGTGCTACTTAAGACTGGTTTTGTGGTCCAGGGTCACAAATCTCAAAATGTTCATACTGTTCATTATATATATTTTGCTGTGAGGGAAAAAATGGATCATACCGTCATAAGGTGGTTAAGATAGTTTTTGTAAGCTGATTTAGGTTCAATTTGTTAATGCATTAGGTATCAATGAACAGTTTTTGACAGAGTATTCATTGTTTCCTCATCAACTCACTGGTCTGATCTGGCCTGAACCTGTCTTAATACTCTGTGACCTTTGACCTCTCAGATCAGACTTGGGTTGGAAGTTGGAAGAACATTGTGTGCTTTTTCTGAATGAGGTCATCTTCAACTGTATAGCAGGTCGTACAGGGTCATATTGAGATTGTGTTTGTGTGTGTGTTCAGGCGAGAGAGTAAAGGAAGGTAACTGTGATTAGCGAAAGTCGTGTTACCTATGAAGGGGAATTTGGACGTGCGATGAGGCCGGTCCATCGCAATCGGATCTTTTCCATTTCGACCCGGAGATGAGACATGTCCAAACTCACACAGACTGAGGAAGAGGCCGAACAATAGAGACAGTAGAGATTCCCTTCCTCTCCCAGCGGCATTCCAAAGATTCCCAGCGGCCGGAATCTGGTCCCAGCCCAGGAATCTGGCCCTCGCGCTGCGCTTTGATGAGCCCTGTTCCCGACGCTTCCTGAGATTGTGACTCATCTACAAACAAACTGAAAACAACCTGAGTGAGAGATGGAGAAGGACAGAAGGAGAGGGTGGGAGAGAAAGATGATGGAAAAAGAGAGAGAGAGATTGAGACTGGACCACAGGATGTCCTGTTTTGATTAGGGTTAGCATCTCCGCTCCCCCTGAAGAAATATTATTCTAACAGTTTCGGGAGCTCCGTCTTCACGCTGCTCGTCTTCCACACACACGCTTCCCTTCAGAGTGCCCAGATACTCCTTCTGTTAATTTGTGAATTGCATGTAACTGGATAGGAGCTGTGTGGTTAGCAAGGAGGAACATGCTAATGTTGTGATTACCTTTGCAGAACACAAAGACCCTACTGAAAAGACCAGTTTAGATGTGTATGAGTTTTCAGTGGTGGATTGGTGCTGGTCTAGCTGCGTGATCCTACTAATGAAGCTATATGGCCAAAGAAGTTTTTGCATTGGGGCATCATGAACTTACAAAGAATAATTTTTGACAATTTATCTAGGTTAATGTTCGTTTTGAAATATAAATATACTATTGTTCATTGTTAATGTTTCCACATAATACATAAAATAATGCAACTGTTTTCATTGTTAGTTAATGTTAGGTCCATTAAATAAATTTAACAGATGCAATAACTAATAAATATACATTTTTTAAATATTTTTAACAATGTATTAGTAAATGGTGAAATTAACACAAATGAGGATTAATCAGTGCTTGTGCAACTAATGTAATTAAACACTTTTAACAAATGAAATGTATACATTTTGAAATGTTAAAATGCTTTAATATACAGTATGTAGAAATTAAATTTGAATAACAACAGATGAATAAAAGCTGTTGAAATATTGCTCGTTGTTTGTTCATCATACTAAATGCATTAGGCTAACTAATGTTAACAAACGGAACTTAATGTAATATTTAATCACCCTAAGTTAATCAGGTTAAAACCAGATTCACAAACTGGTAAACCATCTAGAGCAGTTTGGACCAGCTTGAACTAGCTAAAAACCATGTAAAACCAGCTACCAGCTGTATTTTCCAGAAGGATGACCAGCCATGCTGGTATTTTCAGCAGGGAGATGGAGACATTGAGCACTGTAGTGTGTGTGTGTGTGTGTGTGTGTGTGTGTTTGTGTTTGACACATAGTCACTGTTTTACTGTAGTTCACTGCTCCCTATAGCCTAGGCCCCATAGAGCAGATGTTTGACTCCTTAGGGCCTCAACCCAGTTTCTCTCTGTCAGGCAGACATCAAGTCAGTGGACCTTAGTGCTTGCTGGGTCACTAGCAAAGCTGTGTAAATCTCTGTTTGAATGTGTGTGTGAGAGAGAGCATGTGCGTCTTTGGACCTTTGTGTTTAGCGGGTCATCAGAGAAGCTAATGAATTTTATCTCGCTGTCCGTCTCTCACACAATCACACACACAAACTTCTCTAGAGATTCACACTTCTGTCAGTTCTCCCCAACTCTGCTGGTGCCCGGCCTGGGCTGCCGTTTAAATTTAGCTCCCTGTCTGGCCCCGGCCTCCTGGGACAGATGGACGAGGGGAGTGAAGACTGAAGAGGAGGAGTGCAGATCCGAGCAAACGGCTGAGAGTTTGGGAAAATGAGGGAGACGTCTCATCTCATTCGTCAGTGAAAAGAGATACTGCGCTGACATATAGTGAAGTGTCAGCCAAGCACAACACTGCACCCAGACACACACACACACACACACACACACACACACACACACACAGAGAGTTTGGGGTTGTAGCCAGAAGACAAGCTGGCAGACTTAGTAGTTCAGGCTGATGGAATTTATTCAGAATATTCTTGTATTAATATATTGTTGTCATACAGATGAAGCCATTCATTCGTCAACAGCTTCTCATTTCAAGACGAAATTTGGGATGTTCTTAGTGCTTAAACTTAAAGGAATAGTTCACTCAAAAATAAAAATTTGCTGAACATTTACTCACCCTCAGGCCAACCAAAATATAGATGAGTTTGTTTCTTTATCAGAACAGATTTGGAGAAATTTAGTATTACATCACTTGCTTGTGAATGGATCCTCTGCAGTGAATGGGTGCCGTCAGAATAAGAGTCTAAAATGATGTTAAAACATCACAATAATCCACACGACTCCAGTCCATCAGTTAATATCTTGTGAATTGAAAAGCTGCTTGTTTGTAAGAAACAAATCCATCATTGAATTTCTCCAAATCTGTTTTGATGATGAAACATGGCCTGAGGGTGAACAAATATTCATAACATTTTTTTATTTATTATTATTATTATTATTATTATTTAATAATAACGGATTTGGGGAGGCCTGGGACCAGTGTCACTTTTTTAGTTTTTAGTTAAAAATAGTTTTAGTTAAAAAATGTCTTGTGGGCAACTTTTATTTATTTATTTATTTGTTTATTTATTTATTGGCATGACCGCTTTGATCCTCTTTCACTTTTTTTTATTAAAGAAAACACCACCCAGGTCATTCTGCAATATACTGTATATGGTATGACATAAGGGTTTTGTGAACTCTTATTCCTTTTAATTTTTTCTCATACTTACATTGTAAAAACTCACAGACATTCTCCTTTGGTTTGGGGCCAGCAATATTCTGGATTTCTGTTGCTTCACACACACACTTTCGTCACACCTGTCTGGTCCCCTACAGCAGGTGTGTGTGTGTGTGTGTGTGTGGGTACCATAGTTTGCCCATCAATCGCTGACAGCTGACAGTTTAATCTGAGCATTCAGTAGGTCATTACTGAGCATCGAGAGCAGCCAATCGCATCAGCGATCAATGACAAAGAGCGAGAGAGAGAGACCAGCGAGGGCAGCACTGAAAAGGTTTAGCTTGCCCAGTGTGTGTCAGAGATATGTTCGTAGTTATGGATGTGAAGGTCAGCTTTGGGCAGTTGACAAACAGGCTGTCATGTGCGCAAAGATAGGAGCTGAGCACCTGCACACACACTCACACACACACAAACTTTCTTGAGACAGTAAAACAAGGCACACACATCTGCACACACACTCATAAAATCTATCACTCAGATTTGATTGAGAATGCTCTGGGAGAATTTAATATAGACGTCTGCATATAAATTCCCCATACAAGACTCTCATTGTGTGTCTCATTTAACATATGTGTAAATTGTGTGTGTGTGATATATATATATATATATATATATATATATATATATATATATATATGTGATTTATATGTCATAAAAAATGGTATCCATCAAAATGTACTTCCTGGCACGATTTGGTCCCTCCCCCATCTGAACGTCCAGGCTGTTTTGGAAACGACCCGTGGTAGTCAGGACCTTCCCATGTTTACATGACTCCCTAAAGACAGACAGAATCCCGTTAACTAAAGACATTCCTCAAACTTTATGAGTGTTATCATGTTTCATATGCCAATGAATGTCACTCTGCCAGCGTTCTCTCAACATTAGCTGAATATAACCAGGCCCGTTGATGGGCCTGACAACAGTTTTGGCCGCTGGTCTGCTCAAGCGTTCCATCCTGTGTCACAGAGAGGGAATTAGATGGGAGAGAGAGACAGAAAAGAGAAAGACAAGCACAGACTATGAGATAAATGGAGAGCATTAGGTAAAAGACTGTCAAGAGCATGTCATATTGCAAGAAATATTTTTTTTCTGATTAATCTAATGCAATATATATACATAATCTTTTAAGAAATTAATATCTTTATTCAGTAAGGATGCATTACATTGATCAAAAGTGACAGTAAAGACACTTATGTTACAAAAGATTTTTATTTGAAATAAATGCTGTTCTTTTAAACTTTCTATTCATCAAAGAATCCAAAAAAGGAGCACAACTGTTTTCAACATTCATAATAAAAAGAAAAGTTTCTTGAGCAGCAAATCAGCCTATTAGAATGATTTCTGAAGGATCATGTGACACTGAAGACTGGAGTAATGATGCTGAAAATTCAGCGTTGCATCACATGAAAAAATTAAATAAATAAAAAATAGAAAACAGTTTTAAATTGTAAAAATATTTCACAATATTACTGTTTTTATTGTATTTTTATTCAAATAAATGAAGCCTTTGTGAGCATAAGAGATTTATTTCAAAAACATTTAAAAAAATCTTACAGACCTCAAACTTTTGATTGGTAATTAGTGGTGCAACGGATCACAAAACTCACGGTTCGGATCATACTACGGATTTTGAGTCACGGATCGGATCATTTTTCGGATCAGCAAAAAAAAGTTGTGTAAACTACTAGCTTTACTACTAAAGTCAGTAATAAACCAAGAACAATTACACAAATTAATTAGATTTTCAACCAATAGATAGATTTCCAGACTACAACATAAAATTATAAATAAAGACAGTAACAGTAGTATTCAGGTGCAGAAATGTAAAAATTAAGTGTAAAACACAATAATGCTTACTGCATAAGTTAAATACAGATGATTAGCAGACAGAAGCAGGTATTGTAGGCTGCTGTCTCTTTAAGACTAAATGCACGGACCAAATACTGACACACATCCGGTTTCTTTCTCGGCTGTATACGTTAATTTAAGACATAACTGACTGTGTTTACCAGAATACTTGCCAAAACGGGTATTTTAACATAACTTTGTGTGTGTGTATGTATCCATCCGTTGAGGCGTTGTCTGAAACGCGGTATCTAAATCACGCCTCTCTTTCTCACGCTCTCTCTCTGCGTGTGTGCGCGCTTCAGTGTGTGCGGCAGCGGCTGAGCGCAGAAAACGGAGCGCGTGCAAATGATAAACTTTCACTCTATGGTGGTTAAACTTATCAGTTAATCCGCGAATCACATGCGTGCCGAACCGTGGGGACTGGTCCGTACGGATCACGGATCATCTACGATCCGTTGCACCCCTATTGGTAATATATATTATAATATATGTGGGACACTGGTAGAACCTAGTAATAAGATGACTGCACCGTCCTTGATAAAGACAACATTTTCTGACTCCAGTGCTTTCTTGTCGCTGACCTTTGACCTCTTCAGTTTGATGAACTGACCATGAGCATCAGGGTTCCCACTGCCTCAGTCTGTCTTTCTTTCAAACCCTCCCCACGTTTTTATCTCTTCATCTTGCACTCCCTCATCTCTGCTGGTCCCACATTCATAAATCTGTTTTTTAACCATAACTCACTCTCATTTTTAGGAACAATGATGACTGATGAACTCTGAGCATTAAAAAAACATTCCTCACCAAAGTTAAAGTTTAGACTCTTTTGTGGAACCAAATTGAGCACGGCCATTTTGACTCAGAGGTGCATAACTCGATTCCAAATATTATAGTTATGTTTTCTCGTGAAACTAGTTGCACGAAACTGAGCGTTATCGAACTTGTCAGACAGAAGGAAGAGAAAAAGACAATATCGAATGATATTTCGCTCACGTCTCGCTATTTCATTTGATGTCGGCGTTTAATCGGATCGCTCCAGAGCAGAATTCCGCCCAGACCGAAGCGTTAATCCAGCAAATGGGAGTGTTTGGATCGGAGCGGCGCTATGGAGAAATGTAATTTCTCTTCTCCCTGATTTGATCAGGAGTGAGGGAGCGGGCAGACGGGTGTAAATGTTTAAAGAGGGAGTGGGCGAGGAAGGGAAAGGAGGGGAAATTCTATTACAGGTATTCCCCGTGCTCACGGCAACGCACGCAAAGCATTGTGGATGTTAATGCAATTCTCATTTCAGCACCTGCGCTGATTGGCCGGCGTGCAGCGAGGTGAGAAGTGATGTGTGTTTGTGTGTGTGTCGTGCATACAAGTGTACATCCTGTTTGATCGTGGAGTCAGAATGTCAAAACCACGACATGACATGATTATAGCTCCGGTCAATAGTGCATGTATGTTTGTGTGTTTCGTTGTTGTAATAGTTTGATTAATGTATGTGTACGTCTTAAACTACACAGAACTCTGGGACGTATTGATTTGTCTGGACTCAGCAGCACATTCATTGATGTGTCTGTCTGTGTGTGTGGGAGGAGGTCAGCTGCGGGTGAGAAAAAGGATTAATATATTTAATCGGCCAGTTTTGTGGAGAAAAAGGCAGAAGGAGATGGAAGAGAGAGAAAGAGACTTCTGTCACTCTTTCTTAGTGTCTGACAGACTCTGGCAGGATTCAAAAGGGTCAAGGATCTGTGACCTTTGGTGTTCATGGCTACTGCTAGTTTTAACCTCGGCCCAGAATGGATGTCTGGTTTTCATTGTTCTTAAAGTGACAGATCAACTAAAAATAAAAATTATGTCGTAATTTACTCGACTTCGTGTTCTAAACCTGTTAGTTTCTCTCTTCTGTTAAACACAAAAGAAGATATTTTGAAGAATTTTGGTAACCAAACATGGAAAAAAATACTATGGAAGTCAGTGGCTTGGTTTCCAACACTTCTTCAAAATATCTTCTTTTGTGATGACAGAATTTAAATTTTTTGGGTGAACTATCCCTTTAAAGTAAAAAAAAAAGCATGCAAATGCACATACTGCAAAATTTCATCATATCATAAAAGTGGTCTATACGACCTATGCACTGCACTTCTGATGTCAAACAATAGGTTTGTATGATGAACAGACCGAAATTTAGGGATAGTTCAACCAAAAATGAAAATTCTGTCATTAATTACTCGCCCTCTTGTCTTTCCAAACCCTTAAGTCTTTCGTTCATCTTCGGAACACAAATTAAGATATTAAGCAACGCAACTACCATGTTCAAGAAAGGTAGTAAGGACATTGTTAAAATAGTCTATGTGACATCAGTGGTTCAACCTTAATTTTATGAAGTTACAGAAATCATTTTTGTGCGCAAAGAAAACAAAAATAGCGACTTTATTCAACAATTTATTCAATTACTTTATTCAACAGTTTTGTGAGAGCTGAGCACATTTTCCCTCTCATAGTTTTTTATATAAAAATAAGCATAAATTGGTATGATTTTGTGAGTCACCCCTATATTTTCTGTTTTGTAATTCCTCCAGTGTCATTAATGTATCAAATATTTTTGAAATATTTATTTTATATATATATATATATATATATATATATATATATATATATATTAAATTTGTTTGTTTTATATTTTATTTTAATTCATTATTTTAATATTTTATTGTTTTATTTTTATTTTTTATTATTTTTTTAAGCTGTAACTGGTGCCCATAAAAAAAATGTGTAAAGCACATGACAGCCCTGCATATAATATAGCAACAGTGTATTTATGTGCTGAAATATTGTAATATATTTACAAACCGCTGGTTGAATTCCTCATACTAAGCGTTTCAAGAGGACCGACCCCAGCGTTGGTTCGCATTTCTCTTTCTAATTTGCCCACATCTCATTCCGTTCTGCACTAACTCTTGTTTTTCCCGCAATATTTCATCATGCCATGTTTTATGTTTCACTTTTTACTTTTTTAATATTGTTCTCCCTCTCGTTCGTCTTTTTGTAATTTCAGTCCAATTATTTCTGTCCCTAGACTTCATTACTCATGTCCGTGTCAGACACCAACACACACACAAACCTCATTGAGTACACATGTCGACAAACATCAGCACATGTGGTCGCGGGCACAAAAGCTCATGGATGTAGCAGCGTTCGCTCAAACACACACACACTCTCACAGGTATGGAAGTCATCAGCTGTGTGTCAGAGGTCAAGCTCATTACCCAGCTCTAGTGAAAACTTTCAAACCTGCATTTAATATGGGGCCGTGATATAAGCTCCTCTGTCTACACACACACACAAACACACACATCATGCTCCGTCTCTTCATATTTGCAGGTATAAATCACACAGGGCCCCATACCACTTAAAACCCTTTCCAAAACACACACGTACACACACTCTATAAACTGCATGCTATACACTTACTCTGTAAACGATACAATCTTCCTCTGCGCCAAATAATTTCTGAGATATCTGTTTACGTATCTTTTCGGAATTCCTAAAAACTCTATTTGAATGTGGCTTTTAGATGAGAATCTGTCAGATTTCTGTTCTGTTTGAATTGGGATGTGTGTGTGTGTGTGTGTGCATGTTTGGCGTGTACATGACGGGTGTTTCCTGACATTAAACATCTCTGCATAAAGCCATTAGAGAACAGGGGCTCTATTCATTCAAACTGGTGTGATTACACACACACACACACACACACACACACACACGCTCAAGCATGTACTTGTCCACACACACCTTTACACACCAGCAGCCACATATAAAACACGAAATGCATTTTAGGTGTCTAATTCTTTGCATACATGTGCATTTATAAATGGTGCGTGATTGTGACGTTTTTAAAATACGTACGATCTGATCTGTCAAATGCATTTGTAATTTTAAAACGCGCACACATATATAGACAGATAAACTTTTGAGGGCGGCATTTCGGTTGGCCACAATATGGCTGACATGTGACATAAAACAAGCGTACCTGTTCCAAGGCCACCTTGGTGGTCGGGCCCTGGCTTGTGTATTTGTGTGTATGTTGGGTGGAAACCGTTAGAGGGACACAGAAAGACCAAACTGACACTGGATATAAACACACATGACCTGTGCTCAAAGAAGGCCACTTTACCTGTGTGTATGTGCATACAGTACTAGCATACTAATGTTTTTGTGATTTTTAGTATTTATGCTGTGCATAATGTGTAAGCTTTCGAGCATACTCTCACAAAATACTGTATCCCACAAGGCAGTGGGCTTGATCTTCCCTTTCTAGTGTGACAAATGAACCAGAAGCAATGAACTCTGATTTTTAACATCTTTTTTTTTAATTAACTTGATTAATAATAACAATAATAATTGGATTTTTTAACAGCTCTTTATTATTATTATTATTTTATTATTGGATTATTTAATAAAATGTATTAGATTTTTTTATTTGATATTTAACATCTCTTTTTTTGTTTTATTTATTTTTATGTATTGGATCTTTTATTTATGATTTTTTTTTATTTTTGTGATCTCTTTATTTTTAACATCTCTGTTTTTTATTTACTTGAATAATAATAATAATAATTTGATTTTTATTTTTTAACAGCTCTATTGTTATTAATAATAATAATAATATTATTAGAACTCATTATTGAACAAAAGTTATTTTGAAAAAAGATGGGAACTGGATTACACTTGATAAATTAAACATACAATGTAGTATGATCATGTAGCATTTGAAAAGTATATTATAACAATGTTTTCTGTATTTATATATTATATTATAACAATGTTTTTTATATATATTTAAAAAATTGTATGCAGCATACCATATATGCTGTAATATACTGTGTACTATGCAGTAAGCAGTAAACTAGTATTTCATTTCAAAAACCACCTCAATTTATGTAGCAGTGTAGATGCAAGTGCTGATGGGAAATGTAGTTCAAATTGGACATTTGCTTTAAATCTACTGTTTGTGATTTATGATTTATGAATGGAAATGAGAAACTGAAAATTTTGTAATCATTTACTGACCCTCATGCCATTCCAAACCTGAATTTCTTTCTTCTGCATATAACACAAAATAAGATATTTTATGTCTTGTGTTTTTGCGCCTATAAATTTACAGGCAATGGTTGTTGGACCCCAATATTTATTAAAATACTGTATTTTCTTTTGTGTTCTGCAGAAGAAAGAAATACAGAAATACAGATGAACCACATCCTCAGTTTCAGATTTCAAACTAAACCTCATCCAACTTTCCCTCTTTCTGTCAGCCAGTGAAAGTCAAAGACAACTACTTCACCACTCTGTTAAAACTACAACACACTGCATCCACTTCCATTACACAAGCAGGTGTGAATGTGTGTGTGCTCGTTTGTATATGTGTGTAGTGTATGTGTATTTAACACACTCCAACCAAATTAAACAAACTCAACAGGAGTGTGAACCATTTCTCAAATAATCTAACACCTCAAGCTACTGGCAAAAGTCTCTCCGTGCTGATTATTATTGAAAATAATAATCACAGTAAGACAGTGCATATTTCAAATGATATGGTTAGACTTTGGCCAGCATATTTCAAGTGCATGGCCCCATTGTACATACTAAACGTGCATTCTTGAGTTTTGTGGCAGTAATGAACTTCAGAACTCAAGAGGGCGGTAGTGTTACCATTGTTTGTGTTAATAATGAATGAGTGAATTATATTCTGAAATGGAGATGAAATGAAAAAAGAAGTGCATTTGCATACTTACGTACTTAAATATGTTTCTGGCCTTACTTTCACCCTAAGAAATAGCCTTGCCTTGTTTGTGTTTGTAACCCAGAATAATTCAGAGAAAACATGACACTCCTTTATCTCTCTCGTTATGGGTACATGACAGTAAAAAGGTGTCTCTTTTCTTCAGTTTTGAACACTGAAGAGGAGATTATGATCTGTGATTATAGTGATTTATAAATAGGCTTGATTCTACATGCTGATTGGCTGATTGGCTGTTTTATGGGCGGTGTGATTGGCTGTGGCAGTGAAGTGATACAGAGTGATGAAGGGCATGTAAACAGAACATCCACCTGCTCCTCCATCAACCCAGAACCACTCAACCATCACACAAAATTGTATGAAAACAGAGAGAGATAAAAGTGGAATACATATTCATATGCTTGAGACAGAGATAAATCTGGTTACTGCACGAAAACTCGTGTGTTTATATATGTATGTATGTATATATGTGTGTATATATATATATATATATATGTGTGTGTGTGTGTGTGTGTGTATAATATGTGGTCAATAAAATATAAATACATTTTAAATTAGTTAAATTCAAGTTAAATTCAAATAATCTATATAATAAATTAAATATTTAACTTAATATATTATATATAGTGAAATTTAAAATACAGATTTGAATAAAAATATATACAATTATAATTACAATATAATATACAATATATATATATATATATATATATATATATATATATATATATACATTTTCTGATATCTTTAATCTATAATTTTATTACCTTTGTCCTCTCCCTTCTTGCCATTTTCTCTCACTTGCACCATCCATCCATCACTGTCTGATAATCCTCTTTTTCCAACACTCCTGCTTTTTACACTTTTTGTCACTCTCTCAATCTTTGCACTCATCGGGGCCCCTCACTGTCCTGCCATCTCTCTCTCTCTCTCTCTCTGTGGGAAAGGCTAGTAGATGAGAGAGTGAGTGGAGGTCATTCTACGCCTCTTAGATTAGCCCCTGCTAAAGCACTATTGTGCGCTGAATGCCGGTCTCTTCCTGCTGTCACTCAAAGGCCGGCTCCGCCCGCTGCCTCTTCTCTAAGAAGCTTATCTCCACTGAAAGGAAAGAGGGAATGGAGAGAGGGAATGTAATGAACCGTGTTTTTCAGCAAACGACAGAAACCTGGGGCTGGGAGGACAGAGGACAGCTGCAGCACACCCTCCCACACCCCTTGCTTTTCTCTCTGTCCGTCTATCTGTCTTTCTTTCACTCATTCTTTATTTCCTCTTAATCTCCCACTGTCAATCCATCATTTGCCCCCTCTGTCAAAGTCCTGGACAAAGTTTCTATCTGTCTGTCTTTTATTCTGTCTTTCATCCTGTCTGTCCAGCCTTCTATCTTGTGTTCTGTCTATCTATCCATCGCTCTGTCTTGCATTCTGTCTATCCATCGTTCTATCTTGGGTTCAGTCCATCGTTCTCAGTCCTTCTATTTTGCGTTGTATCTATAATTCTATCAGATTCTCTATCTTGCATTTAATATATCCATCATTCTATCAATCATTCTATCTTGCGTTCTATCTGTTCATCATTCTATCTATCAAATGCTCTTGCATTCTATCTATCCATCGGTCTATTCATTGTTCAGTTCTATCATCATCCATCATTCTATCTATCTATTGTTCTGTCTATTGTTCTATTCTATCTATCCATTGTTCTGTCTTTGTTATATTCATCTATCGTTCGATCTTTCATTCCATCTCACCATCGTTCTAACTTGCATTCTTTATTTGTATATTTCAGTTTTACCTATTATTCTCTCTTTAGTTCTTTAATTCTTTAATTGTTCTTATGATCTATCATTCTAGCTATCATTATTCTGTCTTCTGTTCTGTCTATCCATCATTCTATCTTTCATTCTATCCATTTTTCTAATGATCTATCATTCTATCTTCCGTTGTCTACGCACCATTCTATTTTTCATTCTACCCTTCATTCTATCTCTCGTTCTATAATCATTCTGTTTTTCATTCTATCCATCATTCGAAATTTCCTTCATTCTATCTTTCATTTGATCCATCAGTCGTTCTCATCTATCCATTATTCTATCTTTCTTTGTATCTTTATTGCTGTCAATCTGTCTTTCATTCAATCTATCCTCCATTCTATTCTAACATTCTACCATTCTATGTTTCATTCCATATATCTATCATTCTATTTTTTGTTTTATCTTAAAAATGTTATTTCTTGTTCACTCGTTTTTTTAAGTGGTCAGATTGCTGTCTCATGGATCAGGTCTTTCTGAGTGATCTGTGTGCAGTCAATCTGCAGGGTGCAGGAATAGAGGGGGGGCACATTGTGTATGGACATGCGTTTGTGTGTGTGTGTTGGGGGGTGTTTTTTCTTTTTTGTGGATGTGCCTCTTGTTCCTGTTCAGCCGTCTGTGTGCTCCCGGGCTGCCTGCTGGTGTCTCGCGCTTTTTGTCTCGGTCTGTTTGAAAAGGGGAAAGTTTAAGTGCTGCACGTTCTCAGAGTGAGCTGACGAACAGAGCGCCAGGGTTAAGCAGCAGGACCCATCCGAGTGTGTGTGTGTGTTTGTGTGTGCATCTAACATTGCTCAGGGTATCGAAGAGTGTTTGCATGTAGCACATTTGTACATACGATACTCGTTTGTCTGTTTTGTACCATATTTCGAGTCACCAACTATAATTGAGACACCCATCTTCTCAGTGGCTGTCAACTATAACCTTTAACCCCCATGGGTCAGTACATGGCCTGGCTCTTTTTGGCCGTGTCAGAGTGTCGAGTGGTTCAGAGTAAGTGTGTGTGTTAGGGATTCAATTTAAGTGATGTAATCATGCTGTGCTGGAGAACTCATTGGTCCATTTGGACTGTCCATTGATATGTGTGTGTGTTTGAACTAGGTCATGTGTGTTATAGAGTCTTCAGGGATGGCAGGAAAAGTCTTTAGGAAGAAAAAGAACAAGCCTGTAGGAAATAAATTTGACAAATTAGATCTCTTTAATAACTCTTTTTTTTTTTTTTTTCTTGACCAGCAAATAGAGAAAAAATTGAGAAAAATGTTACATTTTTCTCTTCTAAAGATACAGAAGGGATCACAACAAGGTCTCAAACTATGTTTGTGATCAAAATTCTGAGATTTCAATATGAAATTTATAATCAAATTCTAAAGACCAGTTTTCCATCTGCATTCATTTTATATCTCTATACTGTTATTGTATGTAGTGTCTAATTTTTTGTATACAGATAGATAGATAGATAGTTATACAGTTACAAAATTTTTGTCATGTTTGAATGAATATTTTTGCAAACTGCTGAGCATATGCAGTTCATGTTAACTTTTTTGGACAGCTTTTTATGTCCAATGTCAAATCTATGGTCTAAGAAACCACTGGTCTTAGATAAACCAGCAGAAACACCAGTCTTCCCTCGCTTTTCTCGTCTCCTGTCCTCTCACCCGTGAGCCAGGGTTAGGTGGCACATTGTGTTGTGGACACTGAGTGGATTTGAAGGTTCTTTTTCCGTAAACATGTGAAGGCCTGTTGAGGGGAACAAAAGAGTGGAGAAGGGCCTGTTTGGTTGGGTCCTTTTACTCTAAATGGACATTCTGTCCTCGCACGGCTCAGCCTTCAAAAAACCATCCTCGCCCGCAATTACCATTTCTATCGGCCAGGGCCGAAGATTATGCTTTTGGGTGTTCGTCTGAATTTCTTCCAGTGGATTCACTCTCTGAATGTGACACGTTTTGTGTCACTCCACACACCCCTCGAGCGGATTGAAAAAAAAAGTTTTTCTCCGTTCTCCCTATCTCTCTTTTGCTTTAGAGGAGAGGAATCCTGCTGGTGAATAGATAGCAAATCTCCTCAAGGTTAAGACTTAACCTTCCCCTCTGTCCTGACTCCGCCCCCAAGCCCTACTCTCAAACCAATCAAGATCAGATGATTAGTAAACAATGTCTGGGTGTGTGACGGACAGGTAGGAGCCTCTGTGGGATTGGCTGACTTTGCTTTTATGCCTGTTCGCTTCGGCTCCGTTCACGGGAACGCACACACATACGCGCAAACAAAAAGTGAAATTACTATTCAGTTGGAATGGTGCCATTCATCTTTGTCAAGTGCGGACGCGGTCCCGGCAGGCCCGCGTTAGGCCGCTCCCAAGTCCAAATTAATTCCTTGTTTTGCATCAGCTGAATTTGGACAAATCCAGGAGGATAGCGTGATTTCTCTCTCCGTCTGCCTCGCGCTCTCGCCTGGTTTAATGTGGTAATTCCAACTGATTTGGCCAAGCAGACGCCGTGTGTCTGTGTCAATATTTACTGCCTAATTCACAAAGAGCAGGAGAGAGATATGAAAACAAAAGGAAAATAACCCAAATCTAGCAATGCAGAAGGGACAGAGCGAACTGAAGAGAGACGGAGAGAGAGAAATGAGGAAGGGCGGTAAAATGCACAGACGGATATGGAAAGTGAAAGTAAGAGGAAAAAAGTGAAGGTTAAAAGAAGAATGAAGGACAAGGATGCAAGACAAAAGTGGAAACAGAAGATCTGAAATGTTAGCAGTGAAGGAAAGCAGAGAGTGGTGTTTGTGGTGTGTTCTGTTGGACTGGAGCTCAGGTCTGTGTCTGAGGGGTGATACAGACATATTTGATAACACACACAATTATTATGACACAATGCAATTTAACCAGGAATCTGCACCCGCAGAAAGTTTTCCACAGAATTGGGATGCTTGTCATTCACAAAGTTTTACACATCTGTTGCACCTTGTGTGTGTGTGTGTGTGTGTGTGTGTGTGTGTGTGTGTGTGTGTGTTTTATTAAGTACTTTGGCTAATTTGCTTACATAATACTTGCAGCTTCCAGTAAGAATATAATACATTCAGCTCTTTTTAACATGTTTTAAATGTTCCATTGCACAAAAAGGTTCTTTATAGTAGAAAAATGTACTTCAGGTTATTATCTTTACACTAAGAAAAAAGTGGTTATTTTAAGAACTGAAAGGTTTCTTTGGGAAACCCAAAATTGTTCTTTGGGACCTATATTTTTAAGAATGTAGGCCTGAGTTTGACTTTACAGAGAGACAAATATTATCCCCTTCTCAAGGTATGACAGAATTTTATATTGGTTTGGAGTCTTTGGACATATTTTCATCTCTAAGACACCTGTAAGATATATAGATAGATATTTTAGTTGGAAATCATCCTAGGAAAATCCTGTTTATGAGTTAGGAAGTTGTAATTGTGATGTTGGCTACAACAAAATGGGTTATTTGGGCAATTTCATATTCGGGTAGTTGGCATGTTTCCTTGAACGTTTTTTTCCCCAAAATGAATATTTTAGGTTAACATTCAGATGAATTTTGTATGTTTATTTTAAATGCTTTTCTTTTTTATCGCTTTTAAGCTAAAACTTTTTTTTTGCAGTTTAATTAAATAGTCTTGTGACAAATACATTAAAAAAAAAAAAAACTAATTTATTTAAAAATGTATTTATTTATATTTGACTTTCAAATGTAGTACATGGAGTGTTCACAATGCAGAACACTACTTAAAACTTAAGCACAAAAACACCAATGCAACAAAATAAGGAGTAAATAATATGTGCTCATCACATTAATACATTCATTTCATTGTGATTTTAACAGTAGCATTGAAAACAAATAGCGCAATGGTTGAAAAAGTGTTAAAAGACACTGTGTGAGGACAGAAGTGCTCCAGTAGAGGGCCATGGCCTCTCTCTGCTTGTCTTTCTCTCTTTCTGTCTTTTTACTAAGCCATATTTACAGTATGTATATGCATATGTCTGTCAGCAGCTCTATTCTAGTCTGCTGTCAGTGGTCTGTGCTCAGTGGGTGGAGGATGCTGTTGGCCTGTGGAAAGCATTTACTCCAGGAGATAGTGTGTGTGTGTGTGTGGAATGCATATTTCAGGACGTTCTCACTGGTAGATTTTGATGCTGTTTTAAAGAGAGGCTTGCTGGCTAAAAAGGGCTCCTGGGTTAAATTTACGGTTGCGTGCGTGTCCTAAACTCTGATTTGCGATCCTCCAGTGTTTGTCTTCTGCGGATCCGCGATCTTATCCAGCGGATGGATGGATGACACATGTCCACCGAGGTTTGTTTACATGGCCGCTTTTTTCCAGGCCCGAAATATGATAGAGTGCAATTACTACAAATGTGGCCTGACCTCAGAGCTAAGGTTACAGGGTCAGGGGGCAAAAGCCATTTCCTGGCCCCCATGTGTATTTGGGCAGAGGATGATTCTAGAAGATGATATCTGCATGCACATGTGTGTATAGGCGTCAGATGTGATTATATCTGTGTGCATGTCAGGTCTCAGAGCATGATGAATTTCAATTGACTGACGGGCTGTTTTGGTTTGAAACGTCTTTGTCAGCAATGACGCCACTGACTACGTTGCTACATAACTTGCCTACAAACAAACATTGTGCATCTCAATCTTTGTTTATGAGTCATCAGTTTCACGAATGTATTTGAACATCTGAAGTAATTCAGCATCTTGGTTCCAGCACAAGTTTACTTTGATTTTTTTTTATTGTTTGAATGATATTATAATGAATTTTTAATTTAATTTAATTTAATTATTATAACTTTTTAAAGGATATGTGTATAGAGAGAGAGAGAGAGAGAGAGAGAGAGAGAGAGAGAATATAATTTAAATGATAATCAAATTATATAGATTTTTTAATTTTACATTTTAGTCGTAGAACTTTTTAATATGAATGTATGTATGTGTGTGTCTATATACATACACACACACACACACACACACACACACACACACACACACACATATATATATATATATATATATATAAATTTGATATAAAAATAATTATTTGTAATTATATATTTACAGTGCTGTCAAACAATTAATCATGATTAATCGCATCCAAAATAAAAGTTTTTGTTTACATAATATATGTATGTACTGTGTATATTTATTATGTATATATAAGTACACACACAGTATATATTTTGAAAATATTTCCATGTATATATTCATATAATTTATATTATATATAAGTATATTATATACAAACATAACATATTTTTCTTAAATATATACATGCATGTGTGTGTATTTGTGTATACATAATAAATATACACAGTACACACACATATATTATGTGAACAAAAACATTTACTTTGGATGTGATTAATCTTGACAGCACTATATATTTATCTTATTATTGATTCCTGGTTTAAAAACCAGCAGGTTTAAGGGGCTGTCGGGATGGGTCACAGTCAACTAGTTGACTAATCGTCCAACAACTGACTAGCCAATTCGCAAGGTCTACTTGTTGTGCTTAGAACTTTTCTCTTATTTTGATATTTTTAGCAACAGTGCATTAGTTAACATGCTAACCGTGTGCTCTGCTTTAGGTGTAGACAGTTTGAATGCAAAAACACATCTTAGTTCCCTACTACTGTGGCCCAAACTGCTGTTTTGGGTGTAAATGTGTGGAGCGGGACCAGATAGGCCACTCTGGGAGCAGTGCCAGTGTTTGCGTGCATCAATGTTTTCTTGTGTGTGTGTGTGTGTGTGTGTGTGTGTGTGTGTGTGTGTGAACGTGTGTGTTCATGGTGAGTAATTTTCCTCTTCATTTCAAGCCTTTCACCCCCTCAAACGTTCAATGAATGAAATCTTGTGGCAAATTATGCATTTTTTTCACCTCGTCGCCCCTCTTTGAGAGAGAGGGCTTATTGGTAAATGAATAATGAGAGTTTCAGCTCTTTGGTCCTTTCAATTCTTCACTTTAGACACCTGCACCTCTCGCTGTCCCTCTCCTTTCTCTTCTTCCATCTCTCTTTCTCTCTCCTCAAGTGCTCACTTTGTCCCGGGACGCGCCATTGTGCGCTAGAGGGCCCTTGAGTGTAGTGGTCAATGACCCCCGTGCTCGGCAGAGTGGGCTCAACCGCTGGCCCTCACAAAACCACAGATTCTTTGAGTATATACCCAGCATTCCCCAGCTATTAGGAGATGTGTGCTGGGGTATCTGTGTGTGAGATGAAACACACATGCTGATGTGAATCTGAAAGGGTTCAAGCACACTGGACTTCACCTCGTTTGTGTGTCTGCGCTTGGTGTGTAGCTCAGAAAGAGACGCTCCTCTTCATTCGCTTGATTTTTATGAGATAAAGAGAAGAACCTCTTACTCTGAGAGGAGAGAGGGGGAAAACTGAATCTCTGGGTCAAAGAGCAATCAAAGCTTCTGTGTGTGCGCACGTTTGGTGCTTAGCTGGAGTTTGGGGATGTTAGAAGTGAGCTAAATCAGGCAAATCATATTTTAAGGGCGTTTAGGGACTTCATGATTTGGAAAAAAGATTTATAAATTATTTAAAAAAAAAATTTTTTTTTATTAAAATGTGAAAAGTTAATTTGCATCATTTTATTTACTTTAAAGTATAAAATTAACAAATGTTATATCTAAAGGATGTTTTGTGACATGCCAATAAATTCTTTTAATAATAGTTTTTTATATTTAAAATAAGAAAAGTCAATTTAAACCTTTTTTTACTTTATTTTTAACTTTAAAGGATTTTTTTATGGCAAGCCAATCAATTATATATATTTTTTAATTAATAATGAGTAAAGTTTGAACCATTTAATTTAATTTTTTACTTTATTTTTACCTTTAAAATATATATTTTTTATATATATATATATATATAAAGAATGTTTTGTGACATGCCAATGGGAAGTGAATTAATTACATTTATTGGCCCTAACAATTTCTGTATTTTGCATGATTTTATTAATTTTATTTATTTAATAGGCCTATGTTTAAAATAAAATTTTGTTTAAATAAATAAAAACATTTTGCATGATTTTATTAAATTGAGCGTTAGCGTTAGTTCTGGCAGGTCACGTGAGTCAAGCTTGCATCAGCTGATTCTCAGCTGATCACATCTACCTATAGGAATACGACACCTATTGCGGCATTCCTATATAAGCTCTATTCAGTATTAATCGGCAGCTTTTCCCGCTTGCTCAGGAGCAAATCACCCTCCTCCATCCCCAACTCCTCCTTTCGCAGTCAGGACTTGGCTTTCTGATATTCCTTGCTAAATCAGACTCTTTTCTTGAATAATTATACACTTAAATTTCATTAAGTACATTAATGATATCTGCTTTGTTCTGTTCTGTTAACCCTCGGGGGGGGGTTATTATTATTGCTGCTCTCCCTGCTCATTCATGACGGGCTGTATGGATGGGCAGGGAGTTTTTGCACAGAACAGAACCATACCGCCAAACCAAACTTTATGCTAAGTATCTATCATTTTGACGATAGTGGTCCTGACAGAATTTTATTTATTTAATAGGCCTATGTTTAAAATAAAATGTTTTTTGTTTAAATAAATAAAAACATATTGCATACAGTATATATAAAATTATTAGATTGTTTTCTTTATGACAATTGAATAATTTATCTTTTTATTTCCTTTTATTATTCATATTATAACAGTGCAGTTCTGTGAAACAGCGGCTGTCTTTATTTTGGTAGAGGATGTTCCCGGATGTCCCTATTGTGGATTTTGTCCGATTTAGCTCACTTTTGTGGATGCAACTTCCCTCAGAGTAATTTAAGTAAACCCACATGCGCATTGCGCACACACATTTCCATACTGATATTATTATATGGCTATGTTTTATAACTTCAGAGCAAGCATCTCTAATGTGCGTTTGTAGGTATGTATACAGATCATAACAAAAATCCTTTTATGTCCAATATTAGTGTTTGCAAGCAACTCAAATGTGCTTTTGCAAGTACGCTGTGTGTGTGTGTGTGTGTGTGTGCGGGTGATTAGACTCTGTCTCTGGTAATATCTGTAATGGGCAGCAGCAGATGAAAGGCCTGCCTGTCACAATGATGTGAATCAAACTGGATTCATCTGGAAACTATAAGACTTTTCACTCATTATAACTTGCACACACACACACACACACACAGGGGTGTTGATGTGAGGGGTGAGTGTTGAGCAGTCTTAGGAGCCGTGTGTGTGTGTTACCTGAATGCCGGCCTGTTTTCTGTATGTCTGTGTAAAAACATCTGTTCTCTCTTTGCGTATTCTTGCTACCTGTATGTGTGTCTTTAACTTTAAGAATGCACATCTGTTTCCTGTGGTGTGTGTGTGTGTTGTGTCTGCTACCTGTGTGTATGTGTGAATGAATGGACATCTGTTCCTTGTCTAATTGTTCCATTGTATTCGATAGTTACTAAGCATCATAGATAAACATTTGTAAAAGCAAACATATACGCACCACCACTAACGTTTATTTAGATAAACACACTTCCAAACATATGATAGCTAAGGTGTTTTGAAACTTTTTGCTGCCCGTGACCTTCAAATATGATGATCCTCTTGTGAGGGACCGCCCTCACTAAAATATTAAGGCAGCTATATATTATAATGCATAAGATGCATAAAGACTCATTTATATAACTGTAAAATTATAAAGTCCATTATAAAAATTTATTTATCCTAAAGCAAATAATCTATCTATCTATCTGTCTGTCTCTCTCTCTCTGTCTGTCTATCTATCTAAATTATTTGCTATATATATAAAATATGAAATATTTATATAATACAATATAAATAGATATTTTCAATATGATGTTTGAATTATTTATATTTTTAATATTATTTATATTGTTATATTTAGATTTCAATTTAAACTATTCAAATGTTTGCATTTATTTTACATAATTTTTTATTATTAATATTATTTTATTTAAATATAAAAGTAGTATTTACTTTATAAATACTATTTTTATATTTAAGTTAGCAGCATATCCTCACTATTTTTTGGATAATATTAGTTATAAAAACCTTATATAAAGTAAATAAAGTGATTAATTTCATGATTTCTGACTGGTCTAAGAAAGCTGAACGAAACGGTAATATAAAATTTGTGTTAAAATGATGGCCAATGAATCTAAGTAATGCATTTTGTAAAAAAAATAAAAAAAAATCTCAAATTTTCCATGGATCTCTGGGGGAAAACCACAGCTTTATCGAACTCCTTTTTTTATATTAAACAATTTACACGTTTTTATGTAAAGAAAACTGTTGCTTTGAGAGGCCGTGAGTTATTTATAGATGTATGATGTGATTGGCCGTAATGAGGCGGTCAGTGTTGTGTGGCGTGGAATTCATCCAGCTTGTTTTTCTTTGCTATTTTTCTTCGTTAGCACACAGATAATCATCTAGCGCTCAGCACCACCTCTCCAAGACAATGATGCGGCCATGCCATGGCAAACGAGTGTGCGTGTGTGTACTCTGAATGTATATTATCTCTCCAAACACTCTGTGGACAGTGCATTAAATGTGTTTGAGTTGGCCAGAGGCCTCTTTCCTTGCGATAACAGCCCGTCGTTAGTAGCCAACGAAGAAAAGGAGCAGTAACTGTTTGGGGTGCGGCAACGTCAGCTGCCATGACGATACCGAAATCAGCCCGTCGGGACCGGCAGAGATGGGAGCGATATGTAATAAGTGTGTGTGTTATCCTGTATTTGTTGACAGATCTTCACACCCTGTTGATTAGCATCTTGAAGCTTTTGTAGTGTGAGAGTGCTAATGTGTTAGCACATCTAGTGAGCTACACCCAGACCCACCGGACAGGGAGGGATGTACCCCTACACTCCATATCTATCCCAGACTGGCCAGTGGTCGCTGCTTTTGCCAGGCTTAGAAGTTAGAAACCAGGCCATGTTCCACCATGATAGAGCACGACAAGTACCACATGCTGGTTTAGTGATGCTGCAAGTAGGGCTGTGACGGTCTCCGTGACAACCGCATCACCGGCGGTGGTCGGTTGTCACCGCGGTTGTCTGTTGCCACCGGCGGTAGTGCACGTGACGTCACACACTTTATAACAAGCATAATACAAAGTTGTGTATACAAGTGTATAATATAGTAACAGTTGCCAATTGTTTTATTTAGACTATAAATCTATGCTAATTCACAAATTACCTCAAACGCCATACACAGCGTTTCCTTTAGATTGGAAGGTTTGAGTGCAGGAAAATGTGTTTATTCTGCATTCAGCAAATTAATTTTGTGATGAGCCTTGTTGCAAACAACAAACGAGTTACTGTGCCCCCTACTTTCCATTCTCTCCCCTCCTTGCTGAACGTGATCGATTTCGAAAGCGAAAGTGAAACAGATAAAACAACGCACATAAGAAAGCGATTGCCCTTTAGGGAGCGTCAGCAACTGCACGCGATCACAGATCTCACACACACAACACACACACACAACGTGATTTGTGCCCCCCTAGAAATTCAAATGCCCCCCTGATAGAGGCGCCCGGCTCTGCCTTGTTGGAAAACCAAATACTACATCGCCGATCTGGAATCATTTCCATTCATGTTACCCATCCGCGTTTGTAAAGTGTCTTCAAGTTCACGTGATCGCAAATGCCCGGCTGGTCAGGTTTGTATTGGTGAGGCTTTCTCCAAACTGGCCAAATACGAACGAGACAGCGATAAATGGAAGATGTCAACAAGAAATGTGGCAGCATAAGCCGCGATTCCTATTCCACAGAGAGCGCGTGCAGATGAGGACGAGGACGCGCCCGCTTGCTTGGTGGCAGAACAGTGAACCGTGTCTAAACCGGACGCCGCGTCTAACACAACAGGTTGAGTCTGTCTACAGGACATTTGAACGTTGTGTCAGTACGTCATAAATAGGACGAGGCAGTTTACTGTATCTGTAGACAGCATCACTGATTATAATGAGTTCTCGCCACGCCGCTCACGTGAGGTGGACAGGGTGTATTTAACTTTATTTAAGGCTACTTTCCTATTTAACTGTATTTCTTTGATGTATATTAGCGTTTTGCAGGCTGAGTGTTCCCTGACGGAAGTGCTAAAATAAACACGCACGTTTGTTAACAGATGATTGAGCCTCATTTATTTATTTTTGCGTTTCAGAATTCTATATATAAATATGTACACAACACCGCGCCACCGGCGGTAGTTGGTCCATTACCACCGCGGTGGTAAAAATCTGCCACCGTCACAGCCCTAGCTGCAAGTTCATTTGAATTTTTTTTTTTTTAAGACAAGAATAGGTATAAATATGCAGTGTGTTTGTGTTTGTGTGTAATATATATATATATATATATATATATATATATATATATATATATATATATATATATATATACAGTATATGTCAATATGATGTCAGCCTATATATATATATATATATTACTTTTATTTAACTTACTTATATATTTAAATATTTATATATATTTATATTGAAAATGTTATATTATGTTTTATTTATTAAAGCAATTAAATAGATAGATAGACAGACAGACTGATTGATTGATTGATTGATTGATTATTAGTATTATTTTATTACTTTATACACATTACTTTATAATTAAAGTTAGAATAACCTTAAATAGCACAATGTCAAACAAACAGCTATACACATTAAATGTACCGAAAAAGTAACAAATGGGGCAAAAAAATTAAAATAGAAAAAATGTATATGGGATAAATTGGATATATTTGTCTCAGATTTCTGTCTCATTTGTAATCTAATCTTTTCCATTTTAATGTAAAAAAGCATGTGAAGAAATCAAACACCTGAGGGACTTCCTGATAATAAGAAAAAGTCGTCTAGCCAGTAAAGTTGCAAAGGCTGCATTATCTGCCTACAAAGTGAGAGAGATATGAATCAGTCAGTTGAATCATCTGACAGCTAAATCATTAATAAATCTGTGTCAAGACTTTTTATGAAAGAAATTCATGTAAAAAGAGTGTTGTGTGTGATCATATATCAATTTTAGCAGGTATTCAAAGTGTGTGTGCGTGCGTGTGTGTGCGTGTGATGGAGGTGGTTGAACAGACCCTCAGTGGTGATGCCAGCGGGCGGAGTCAGGCTGTTTGGGGCGCCACAATGTGGCTGTCAGTCTGCAGGACATCACACACACAAACTCTCTCTCACACACACACACACACACACTCTCTCGCAGTCTTCAGGACATCCCACAGGAGAGGAGCGAGAGAGGTGCGAGTTCTGCCCCCGTCTAACCCAAACCATCCATCATACTGACACGGTTTGAGAGCAATGCAGGCCTGGGAACACCACCGGCCAGCAGGCAGCAACACACACTCACACACTTGCATGCCAGACCAGAGCAGTCCATGCCAGCTGCACATGTTCACACTGGCCTCCGTCACACACACGCTGAAGTGTGTACGCTTGTTTATTATTGGCTGGAGCATCAAAACTTCCATCAGAGACTCAAATGTGACGTACAGATGAGCTCTTTGCTTAAATACGCAATGCTAACATGAACATGTTGATCTGAGGCACATTTCAAGAGTTTGTAGATGATTTGGGGGTTTAATACACACATGTGCATGTACTCATGTCTCAGATCTGATTGATAATTTGGTTTATTTAATGAATGTTCTAGACTCAGTTAGCTCATTGACAGCATATTTGGCATGCTGGGAGTAATTTTGACTCAACCCTTGAATGAAAGTTTATGAGACGAGACATTCCAGAAGGTTTAAAGCTACTTATTTTACTTAATCCATATACAAAGGTGTCTGTTATTTGAGCTAAAACCGGTCTCAATTGTCTTTTTAGCTGTGTGACTACTGTTTAAGGTTGATCTTCTGAATAAGAGTTACCAAACGAAATTCCTATGGGGGATTTTTCTGCATATGCTTTTCTGGTATATTTTGTGTATCATGTAATAGGTTTACCAACTTAACTTGGTCATAAATGCATAAAAAATGCATTCCATCATCAAGCGGCGTATATGATGTATATTGATGTACGTATATTTGAACAAATATTTTAAGACACTTCTGGATAAGATAATATATAACTTGCAGATATTTCTAAGCTATTTAGAAATGACATTTTAGTTTATAAATTAAATATTTTAATAAATATTTTGGTTTAAAAACTATTTCGAAATCTTCAATTAAATATTAAAGTTGACAATCAAAATAATTTCTGAAAGGCAACCTTTTTTAGATTTTTTAAAGAGAAATAAGGCTGTATTTTTGGGTCCTGCATATCTTTAAAATAAAAATTAAATTAAATTAAAACATACATCTTTTCACTTAAAAATATATAATTTCTACATCAAGCTTTTTTCATCTGCTTATCAGACATCAGACTTAGCTTTTTTTTTTTCTTTTCTTTTTTTCTCGGAATTCTTACAAATTGAGGGTTTAATTGTATTGATTCCAGAACATTCCTCTAATATGTGAAGAGATTCTTATGTAACAAGATGTTTTTTCCTTTTTTGCCTTTCTTGCGGAGTTTTTCAATTTTTTCATACTGTTAACAACAATTCTAGAAAAGATCAACACGTGCACACACTTTGCAGTTCATGTGGAAGTGATTTTGGCTAATAGGTCAAAGGTCATCTGCATTCAAACAGAGGATATCACCTCCAGACATATCATACACTCTGATGGAGTAGTGTGTGAGAGAATGTCTGTGGCTTTCTGACCTCTCCAGACTCTGTTCTGGCCTATTAGTAAACAGGAAATAATTAACGCCGTGAACGATAAGATGATATGGACAAACTCTAGCAGCTTGTTTTACTTTGGCCTATCTACATTGCGGCGCCTTCGTGTGTGTGTGTGAGATAGAGACAAACAGCGAGACTCCTCCTCCTCATTAGAGTCCTCTCTGTGTGATCAGGAAGTGAGTTTAAGTCGGCATTAATCTGTCACTGTGGCCAGACCATCCTTGCCACGGCAACTGTTTCCTTAGATAAACCCAGCATCGCGGCGGAGATCACCGTGCTGACAGGTGCTGATTAGGCATGAGTGGGAGGAAGCCCCTCAGACAGGAAGAGTGGACAGTTCTGTCAGGGAAGGAGCAGAGGTCAGGAGAGTTTTGAGGCTGTTTGAGACGTCTCATCCTCTGATGAATGATCTTGTAGGCACTGAAGTGTGTGTTGTGCCCTGTACAGTTCAGAAAGACTGTTTTCTTTACTACTGTTCAAATATTATGGAGTCAATATGATTTTTAATGTTTCTTATGCTCACCAAGGCTGCATTTATAAAGTACAGTAAAAATACTAATATTATGAAATATTATTACACTTTAAAGGTGGCATAACATGCACAGTTTCACCCAATCTCATGTTAATCATGAGTACCTATAGAGTAGTATTGCATCCTTCATATCTCCAAAAATTCTTTAGTTTTATCATATTTATAAAAGTAAGATACAGCTTAAGATTCTCTCCGAAAAAAGCCGAGCTCCTGGAGGCGCGCCGTGGGCAGAGCTAAAGAGTGATGAGCACTTTATTAAATGTTTTGGCTAATTTGATTAAGCTTTCATCTCCAAATATGAATAAAGGATTCATATTTTACCATGTTACCAAATAAATTCCACAAAATTTGGTCGATTTTTCCTCAAAATCAGCACAGAAAATGCTGGAAAAAGCTGTACTTTGCAGATGTTAAAGATGTTAAACGTCATTAGGAGAAAATAAAGAGAAACAACTGTGACCATTTGAAATATAATAGAATGTTGGTTCTGCACTGGCATATATGGTTCCATAAAGAACCTTTAACATCCATGGAAACTTTCCATTCCTCAGTTCTTTTACAATTCTAAGAACTGTTCACTGATAGGTTCTTTGGAGAACCCAAAAAGGTTCTGCTGTGGAATTACTGCAAAAAAAGCCCCTTTGAAACCTTTATATTTTACTTTTGATTACAGACTTTGCCATCCAAGACATTGTTGAGAATCCTTCTGAAACTCTCGAGGAGACACCGTGAGATTTCTGAGATGTATTTCTCAGGAGAAAAGTATGAGGAACAAGAGACTTGCACAAAGATCTCTTTAATCTGAGAGACATTTGAGACACGAAGGAGGTCTCACTTGTGTTGTTTCTTGCATAAAAGATCTTTATTGGCATCCATGGTTCCATGAAGCACTTTTAACATTCACGGAACCTTTCTATTCCACAAAAGTGGTGAAAAAAAAATATTTTAAGAACTGTTCGTAGAAGGTTCTTTAGAGAAACCAATATGGTTCTTCTATGGCATCACTTTGAAAACCCCATTTCGGAGCCTTCATTTTTAAGAGCGTATACGAGAGAGGAAGCAGAAAGAGAGATGGATGGATGACTGGATGAATAGGTATTACTCCCCGCAACAACTTACTTGTTGGGGCCGTCGGTTCAACAACTTTTCCCATAATCCTTCAAGGCAAACAAACGAGCGTGTTCATCGGCTGCTAAAGAAAGATAGGGAGGGCAACAGAGAGAGAGAGAGAGCGAGGGAGTAACAGCAGGGTCCAATTCCTCCACTCAAGTGCTCCTCTCATGCAGTAGGTCTGATTAGACTCTCGCCCCCCGCCAGTTTGTCGGCAGGAACACCGCGAGCGGGACTAACTTCAAATACGGCCCCGCTCGCTCGGCCCAAATAAAACCTGACTGCTCCCCTCCCCTCCCTCTGCGTCGTTCCTAATGGACAGGGTTTAATCTCCCTTTCTCCTTCGGATATTTGAAGATTTCCTCCTGCCGAGGCTGGCCGGCACAGAAACGAATTCTTCTCGCTTTGTTGATTAAAACCGGCCGCACTCCACCGTCGCTTATCGGCCGGCGACGAGCCGCTCTTTTTAATTAAAACTAAGACAGCGCAAGTGCGCAATTAACAGCTGGTAATTACGCGGAGTCTCTGAAGTGCGCCGGCGCCGCCTCCGTTTCACTCGTGGAGCAGACAAGTGGCTTTTTGATCTCTAAATTAGTGAACCCTTGTAATATTTGTTTTGTGGCAGATTCGGTGGGTTAATTGTGGCCTGTGGTGGCCCCGCGCGCATGATTGATGTACCACCGGAGAAAAAGGGACATTAAAACTGTAATAGTCTATCAGGATATGCAAATCGCACCTTCATGTTAACAAGCGGGCAGGAGCTGAAGGAAGTGTTTAATGTACGGGAAAAACAATCAGCCACTCTGCCTCAAACTGATTAGTCCATTTGAATTTGAAAGTTTAATTAAGTGCCACTAATACACAGCGTTTTGGAGAGTGACACATAACATTAAACCATTTGATGCTTAATTTTGTATCGTCTATTCTTTGTTGTTGTTTTAATTGCAGGCTCGCAGGGTTTGAAATTCACATCCGCTCGTGAGCGGCGAGAGTGTCATGCTACGCGGAGTGCTGTCCCAAAGGGAGGCGACAGGCGTTGAATTCATTTAAAAAACCTTCGACTAATCAGCGATGAAAATATTTAATGAGAAGCCTGCTCTTTCACCGCATCAAGCAGAACACTTGTTTGGCTTTAATTAGTATTGATTTCCATCTCTGAACACGGCTTGCGACTTTCTGTTTGTTTGTTTCTTTTGCTGCTTTTCTTTCCTTTATCCGCATTCCATCAGTGTGAGAACAATTGGCCTCGTTTTCTTCTGAACAAATATCAGCTGAGTAACAGCTAACAGTTGGACTTGATCTATTTCCTGGCTATTTAGAAACTATATTTTAATTGATCTTAATTTTTTTTTTGTCTTGTTGTGGTTTACAAACCTTTTCAGAGTATATAAATGTATATAATATTCATATAATATTTCAGTTCTATAACAAAATGTTTCAGAAATACTAGGATTTTTTTCTTAAGATGATTTAAATAGAAATAAGTCTGCATTTTTATGCTCTTGATTAAAAAAAAAAAAAGTAATTTGGTATCATTCCAAAAATGTTTTTCTTCATTTTTTATACCGTTATTTTTCTTCTGACATTTAGACTTTGCTTTTTCTACTATTTTATCTTTTTTATGTCAAAATATATTTTGATATACAAAATATATCAGTTCTATAACAAAAATACTTTAGAAATACTTAGGCTAGATTATTTATGGAAAAAATGTAGAAAATGTATTTGGTATCATTCCAAAATCTCTTCTTCTCTTCTTCTTCTTCTTCTTCTTCTTCTTCTTCTTCTTCTTTAATCCCTTCTTCAAACTTTTTCCATCTGCTTATCTGACACACCAGGATGCCTAATTAAGGTCTGATTAAAAGATCAAAATCTATTTTTGGCCAATATCTGAAGATAATAAATTAATTAGACTTTCATTAAATATGTGTTAATGCTTTTAGAATACTGTTATTTCAAATATTACATATTCATTTATTTTAATTTAAATAATTTAATAAAGTAATGCAATTTGTGGAAAAATATTTATTTATTTATTATTTTTAATGAAAGGTTTTTAAATCTTTGAACATCATAAGGTTTATTTGCTATCTGAAAAGTCTTTTAAAAACTCTCTCTGTCTCACTGTATAAAACAATGTTTTCAATTAGATGTTTTTGGTCTCTAAACAAGCGCTGCATATATGATGTGACAGGTATAAACGAGCACCTGTGAGCGGCTTTAAGGAAAGCTCTGTTCACCCGTAAGCTTCATTAGGAGTGAGTTATGAACGCAGGCTGTTTTCAGCAGGTGTGTCTGACAGAACCCAGCCTCGTGGCACCAGGAGTCCGACGGGACGTAAGAGAGCCATAACGTAACGGCTTTGAAGGAAACGGACCGGGTTTCATATCAAGACTGATTAGTGCACATAAAGTCATGCGATGGAAACAGTGTGGGTGTTGCATGTATGATTTCGAATTCTTAATTTGAGGATAATTATTAGAGACAGCAGCAAAAAATGATGCTAAAATAAAGTTTTATTGGAATGCAGTAATACGGCCCACATGGATGCAGTTTTGGTAACATCACTAGAAGCGTTGCACGAATTACAGCTCGCTAGATTTGATCCGAAGGCAGTCTGGGTTTAAAAAGTCTCTGTTCCTAATCACAAATCCACCTTTTCAAACAGAATAAAAACAGAATGAAGCAGGACCAATGCAGTCAGCAGTCAGACCTCATGCAGTACTTAGACTTTCAATCCAGCGTTACATAGAGAAATAAACAGCTTCCTGGATGTGTGTGTGTGTGTATTAGCTGAAGCGCATTACATTTCTGTGCCGGTGTGTGTGTGTTGGCCATTATGGCTGGGTTTAAAACAGAATGTCACTCGTTACAATCGGGCATGTGGCTTTGCTTAGGGAGCCTGTTCTCTCCAATTAGAAACTGACGAGAGAGACTGAGGCAGGGACAAGGGCCAAACACTCAACATGGAAAGAAACTGGAAGCCTTGTGTGTGAGAGAGAGACAGAGATAGAAAGAAAGAGATTGATTGTGTGTTTGTGCATGTGGTCACTTCTCATGAAGAATGCATTAGGGACGTTTGGCGTGTGGGGCGTCAGTCCGTAAGGTCGTGTCGTGTTTCTGTGGCGGATTAATGGAGGCTTCTGTATGTGTCGTGTTCTTGTCATTCACTCAAAGTCTCTCTGAATTTACCCATCAATCTTTCCGTTACTCTTCCTTGGTCACAAGACATCTTCATTAATCCATTCGAGGATGTTGTCAGAGATGGCAAGGTTATTTTAAAAGTGTGTTTCAGTGCTGTTTATTGATTATTTACTTTAAGTGTGATCAGTAGCATCATCCAAATATATATATATATATTTTTTTTTAATTACATGAAATTACAATACTAAAGTAATCTAATCTATTCCCATTTATGCGCTTCTTTTACAGCTTTTGGTGTAGATCTAAAGGCTCACACCAAGAACAATAACTATAATGATAACTATATTAGCGTCAACGCCAACATAAAGTAACATTATTATAAGCATGTGATGAGGTTATGGAAGCTGTTTCCACCTGGGAATTTAAAAATGGTAAACATTTTATCTCACAATTCAGACTTTATTCTTGCAATTTTGAGAAAAAAAGTCTGAATTGTGAGAGAGACGTTATTTCTCACAATTTTGAGTTCATGTATCACAATTTTTATTTTCTATCTTGCAATATTGACTCTTTTTCTCTGAATTCTGCGTGTCTCTCATAATAATTGTGACTTTTCTTCAGTTAATTATCTTGCAATTCCGAGTTTTATCTTCTTTTTTTATAGAATTGCGAGAAAAAGGTCTGGATTGTTAAATAAAAAGTCGCAATTGCCCTTTTTTTTCTTTTTTTTTTTTACCTAAGGTGGAAATAAGCATCCACAGTTAATAAATGCTCACGCTTGAAAGTCAGGTGGATTCTGATTGGCTGTTAAAGTTTTTGTCATTTTCATTATAGTTGTGACTTCGCTATAGAGAGATTATTAAAAGTTTATTGTTATCATCCTTGTTGTGAAAGGGCATTACTCTCTTTTTTATTTTAAGTTTGGTTTGATTCATTTGGCTTTTAAGCAGATCATGCTTTGTTCCTCAAACAAAGCTATCATATAGTTTCTGAAGACTTACAATATAGCACACAAATTGTATAGAATTTGGTTATTCATCTACACATCCATCTACCTTCTTTTGGAGATGTCATGGATTTGTGTTTAAGTGGTTTATAAATGGATTTTGACAAATGTGCACATTTTCCCATAAGTTCAGGACATTTCATTGAATGTTTTTGTGATTTAAATGACCTTACAAACCGAGTGGATCTTTCTTACTCATTCATTTTCCTCAAACATGGTGTCGGTGTTACATGACTGACTGGCAGAGTTTAGCATTGAGGCAGCAGTTCCGCATTTGTGTTTCATTGCACTGAAATACAGTCCAAGTATGACAGCGAGACATGTCGAGTCCAAACTCAGGCTGATTTTGGTGCGCTGTGTTACGATGGAAACACTTTCTGAATCCATTAATCTCCACCAAGAACTTCCACCATCCTATATGGAGTTTATTGAGAGTTTGTAAGTGTGTGTGTGTGTGCTCGGAGGTTGGGAGCTACATGAGGGCCTCTAAAGGAATGAATAAGGGGTGTTTGGAAAGCAATGGGAATGGGGTTTTAATGTGAGTTTATAGGGAGTTGGACCCACAGAAAGAGAGAAAGAGAAAGAGCTCACTAACATGGGCGCCCGCAGTCATCTGGAACTGCACACCACTCACAAGGAATATCACAAAACCTTTAAAAAGCAAGACGCAAGAGCTCAGGATGTGTGTGTATGTGTGCGATAATAAGACAACGAGATTGAGGGAAAAACCCATTGTCTATGTGTGTAATGGAATACAGCATACTGAATACGGTATACAGTATATTGCAGACATTTTATACTTGAAATGTTTTCAACAGTAGTACATGTATGCTACATTATTGTCACATGGCCTCATCACATTGCATGTGTAATTTAGTGAGTGACATCTAGTGATCATCTTATAAAATAAAATAAAAACTTAAATAAAAATAAATAAAAATCAATTAAATTAATAATTGTTTAAAAATGTTTTTTTGATTTATATGAAATTATTAAATAGTAATATTAAATAAATAATTCTCTAATTCTGATTTTATATGTTTAATCCAATTTTTGTATAAAAATATCTTGATATTTGGCATTTCAATGAAATTATGAGTCAAGAAAGACATTTAAAAGTCCTTTCAGTGCTATTTTGCTTTTATATACTGGTCAATCATTCCTACTGTATATGCTCTTTTAGATAAAAACATCTACTAAATGCATAAATGTAAATTAAGTTTATCTTTGTATTCCATACATTATAGAAATTTCACCTACTTTGCACAGTATACATAATTACAAAGAGGGTGAAGGAAGGGAAAGTCTGTCAGATCCTGCTGCTTTTGCCCCATTGTGAGATGTAAACAATGCTAGTTTTGATAACCTTTGACCTTTCTGTATATGAGAGTAGACAAAAACCCCAAGCAGCTGCTCTCGAGAGGCTGGAAGAGCAGGAAAACTGAGAAGAAAAGAAAAGAAAAGTAGTGAATGAGGGAGAAAAGGCACTAATTAAAGTGTTAATTAAATGAAGCTTTCTGCCCTCAGGCTTTCTCATTTGCCTCTGTAGACACACACACACAGAAGAAAAAGAAGGAAACTGCCACTGTTAGAAACGAAGGTATTGTTAGTCTGACATCCTTCATGAAATTTCTGACAGCCGACAAACGCTATAAAGCTGTAACATGAACTGCTGAGGTCGAACAAGTCGGTTTATATTTCCAAAGCGCTTTAATATAAACACATTAGCGTCGTGTGATTAGCCCAAGTATTTGGTCTTAACAGGATTTTAATGAATTTAGGATGGTAAAAGTTTTACAATAAAGTTGGACTTGCCAAACATTGTTTATTTTGATTCGTTCTACCATGTTTTAATTTTTTTGACTGTTATATTTGAGTAGATCCAGACTATACTGAAGTGTAGCTTGGCTGCTTTGAGTCCCTCTGAAATCAGGCGTTCCTTATCCAGTGCTGGATAATGGACATATGGAAAAATCCAGGCCTGTGATAGCAACTGTCTGCTGTTGCTATGAAAACACAGGTATACTGAAAGCGTCTTGTGATAGTAGGCTAATCATACGTGTCCTTTTTTAGCTAACATTACAAAGCAAACAAGCTAGCTTGATAAAGCCAGTGCAGTGCTGCTAAAATAGCATAAAAATTACTCTCAGAAAAGATACGCAGATAATGACGTATACAGAAACGAAATTCAAATGCTACCATTAGCTTAGCAGGTGTACATTTGCCAAAAAAAATAGTCTCCAAATGCTAGCAATGCTGCTTTGTATTTCATGTAGCTATAATTGGCAGAATCATTTACAGTGTTTTTAGCATCAGTCTCTACAAACTTTATCATTTTATTTTATTTCCATGGAATATGGAACATTGACTCACAAATGCATTTTGACTTGGCATTAAGTGTGTTAATCTCGCTGGGTGCTGTCAAGTTTATTTGAAGTCATGAAGTCAACAATGTAGAACTTCAAATTATACAATGTACTAGTTCTACTAGCAAGAAAGATTTGTAGATTTAGATTTTTTTCTCTTAACATTACTTCAAGAATGTTTAAAGGATTAGTTCATTCCTGAACTAAAATTTCCTGAAATGTACTCAACCCTATATCATCCAAGAGGTTCATGTCTTTCTTTCTTCAGTCAAAAATAAATTTAAATTTTGAGAAAAATATTCCAGGATCTTTCTCCATATAGTGGACTTATATGGGAGCCAACGGGTTGAAGGTCCAAATTGCAGTTTCAATGCTACTTCAAAGGGCTCTACACGATCCCAGTCGAGAAGTAAGAGTCTTATCTAGTGAAAAGTTTAGTCATTTAAAAAAAAAAAATTATAATAATTTATATCCTTCTTTTATCACAAATGCTCGTCTTAGGCTATGTTCACACTTGGCATCTTTTTTTAAAGCTACTAGTGTCTGTTTTACATTATAATCCTATGGAATAAACCGTGTTTTCAAGTCCTGAGCACTTTTTTAAAAGCCACCGCCGGTGTCTTTTTCTGCAGCTTAGAACGTCTTTCAACTTTTCTGGAAAAAAAAAACGCCCTACGTCAAGTGCCTTTTTGACAGCTGACCAATGACAAGCAAGTAGTGAGACCTGTCCTTTCCATAACAACAAAAACAACAAGAAAAAATGGAGAAGGTGCCGGTAGATAGATCGTACTAGTGGAGACTACTTCAAAGGGCTCTGATACGATCCCAGTAGTCTGTAGGATGCCTTATGTGTATGAAAAAGTCATTTCCTTACACTAGCTCTGCAATGCGCATCCGCAACTTCACGCATTCTGTAATCACATTGGAAGGGTCACGCGTGGTTATTTCTTTGTCTGTGGACTTTGGTTAAAAAGGTACGGTAGGGCGAAAAACTCCATCTCATTTTCTCCTCCAACTTCAAAATTGTCCGACATCATTGTTTTACCTTTTTACTTTTCTTGCACGTTCTCTTTTGTAAACACTGGGTCGATTCTTCCGCCTACATCACGCGTGACCTTTCCAACGTGATTACGTAATGCATGAAGTCGAGCTAGTGCAAGAAGCTCATTTGTAGCATCCATAAAGAGCAATTTAGTGTCAAATGATGCATGTCACATGCAATAACAGCTTTAACACCTTAGTTTTGCATTAATTAATTTGACACACATTATCAGAAAAAAAACAATGTTCTACATGTGCCCTGGGAAATTTCGGACATGGGAAGCAACTTTAGCGGTAACCTTTATTTATCCACTGTACAAGCGAGTGAAGATACATTCAAAGTCATCAACTCGACGTCATCAAAGTAAAGCTTTAGGCCTAATCATCATGATTTGTTTACTATTATCGGGAGATATTCATCCCTTCCCGGTCCACACCACGCCAAACCAGTGAAGTATTGGATTTTACGTCGGACTCAGCTGTCTCTCAGGTACGCACTCTGGGTCGCGGGACGTTGCTGTCTGGTTATGTACAAGCACTAACCTCCCTTTTTTGGCGGCGTCTTGCCCGCGTGGAGTGCCGTGACGAGCGGGGAGGTGGTGGAGGCCCAGCGGCTGGGCTAGCATCATGGACCGGCGTCACACCGGCCCAGTGGATTCCATGTCGATCCAGCTATCCTTCAGGTACGCACTTTTGGTGCGGTATGTCACTGTCTGGCTATGCTCAACACACTAACCTCCCTCACTCTGTCTCGCTGGATGCTGGTGTTGGTGCGGGGAGCGTCGCGGCAGAGGAGGCCGAGTTTCTGCAGCAGTTGGTGTTCCGCGGCTGTCCATGTGGGATTGTTGGCGTCTGAGGCAGGCCTGGGTTCCCTTGCGGCGCGGGAGTGACACGGACTTTCAGACGAGATCGTGCATTACAAGACCTTTGGGGAATGAAGGGAATTTTCTATGGGGTTAAGGTCAGGCGTACTTCACAAGTTTGCTGGCAAAATGTAAAAAGTAAAGTTGTAAATCAATAAAAAATAAGAACAGGATTCTTTCAAACAGATACAAGAACATGGTCCTTAAACCAGGTACTGGTAGCTTTGGCACTGTGAATATACAGTATTATATCAAAAAGTGATCAAATTCATCCAAGTCTAATTTAGATTTTCTGTTGGAAATGGCTTCATGAAATTCTCCGTCTGCATTAGAAGTCCTGGTTTTAAATTGTATAGGAGAGAAAGTTGGTCAGCAGCAGGAGGTGGAGCATGAAGTGCTCTAAAACTGGCATCCTGGTATATCGCCGGCGAATTGTATAGATTTGGAATGTATTGTGTTGTATTATCACCACAGATGTCTTTTGTATTAATTGTAATCTATCGACCTCTAATATTAGTTTTTATGAAAAGAAAACACAGTGGACCAACACCAGCAGTTATTATAATGGGAGACTTTAATATTAATGGCGATAAAACAGAAAGAATCCCAAACCATCACTGACTGTGCCTACAAGAAACTTTACACTGGACCTCAAATTGATTTAATTTTTAGTAAAGCAGAGAGAATTTTAAAACTTTTAATATGTGGATTCATAATTTGATTTTGTGAAAATTATCCAAGAGATTAAATTCTCATAAGGAAATATGACTCTCTTCCAAAACCTCCAGACTCAGATTGAATGGGATGATTTATTAATCTCAGGACGAAGACAGATTTCCAAAGGAAATGCAAAATTTACTTTCATCACTGTCCCTTGGAGAACATAACTTAGAATTTGAAAAAACGGGACCTTTAAAAACTCAACAAAGTTTAGCATGATAGACAACATTTCCAGTCAAGGTGGAGACGCTTCTGACAAAGGCTGATTTTTTCTGAATAATTTGTTCAAGAGTAATTCTAAAACAATCTGGAATAAATTTAACTACTTAAAAGGTGATAAAAAAAAAGATGACACAAGGAATGCGACAGCTGACTAAAACCCATGTAGCCGAAGCACTTGCATACGTCTGTGTCACAATTTCACGTTTTTCCCCTAGTGGTTCAGTTAATTGAAGCACTTACTCCAGCTGCAGTCCACTCTTTGTGAACAATTAATCTCTTAAACCCCACAAAGGATATTTTTTTTTTGAATGGGTTTTGTTTCACAATCCTCTCCAGGTTCCCATGTGCGGTTATCTGTTATTGTGCCTATTGACCCTCACTCTTGTACTATTAGTATTTTACTTTTTTCAGAGAAATTAGCACAAATCACTAATTATTTAAATAATAGTTCTTTTCTTTTCAATTTGGCTCAGAGCAAACTCCCTTCGCTACTTCACTGAAAAAGTCTCTCTATTAATGTGCTTGGACACAGAGCTCTGTGAACAGCCAGCATAGAATTCTCTTTTGTTTTAATTTCTCTCCACATACTTTAAGAATGACCTTCGCACACAGTTGTGTCAGAATTATAATTGCCCTAAGTATATCCTTGTGCAAGTCCTTTACTTTTTACGTGTCAATGATCTTCCATCCGTCGTCCTAACACTCTTTTGGACAACTGTCATTTATATCAAGTCAGCAGTCTTCAGAATCCTTGGTTCATGATTGTGTAGAACAAGCCTACAGTTAAACATCTCTAAAAACTAGTTTATCACCAAAACTGAGAGACCATTTAAAGGCCTTTGCAGGTGTTTTGAGTTAATTAGCTGATTAGAGTGTGGCACCAGGTGTCTTCAATATTGAACCTTTTCACAATATTCTAATTTTCTGAGATTATTTCTCATATTATACTGAATTTGGGGTTTTCATTAGTTGTATAAACAATCAGTTATAATCATCAAAATTAAAAGAAATAAACACTTGAAATATATTTGTCTGCTGTTTCAGTCTGTCTTCACCACTGTGGAATGAATGTATGGGGAAAGAGGGGACATTATACAAAAGAAGTAAGTTTCACTGTATTTTTTGAATGGAATTAGTGAAATAAATCAACTTTTTGATGATATTCTAATTATATGACCAGCACCTGTATATATATATATTTTTTTTTTGAAAATGACAGATCATTTCGCTAGATAATACCCTATTTCCTCGTCTGCGATCGTGTAGAGCCCTTTGAAGCTGCAGTGAAACTGCAATTTGGACCTTTAACCCGTTGATCGCCATTAGCTGAATAGTTGGGGATTCAGATTTTCATAGTTAAAATGCAGCCTAAGAATCAAATGATGCATGTCACATGCAATAACAGCTTTAACACCTTAGTTTTGCATTAATTAATTTGACACACATATATCAGAAAAAAACAATGTTCTACATAAACCAGAATCACTCAAATTTGGCCAATACATGGCTTTTTGATTATTTGCATTTTCTTATGTTTGTGTTGCTCTTAGCAAGTGGTGAATCTTTAGTTGTCGTACCAGTAGTGTTGACCTGCAAAGGCAAGATGGGTGATTCGGACACAAACATCATTAAGCTTCCATTAAATCTGCGAGACAAACCGATCTGCCTCAAAGACCCCTGGGAAAAGTAGTCCCCATCTTATGGCCCTGTTGAGAAAACACCCCTTCCTTGATTGTGGAGTGAGTGGGTGTGTGTGCGCTTTCCCCAAGATGAGATGGATAAAAGCGTGGATTGAAGATGAAGTGTGTACACGGCGTTAGTGTGTGTGCGTGTTCCCTTCTATCTCCCGGACAGAGACAAAGGGCAGAGGCGAATGAGAAATGAAATGTGTTCTTACACACATACGCGCAGGTTGGCCGTGTGATGTTCGGCGAGCCAGCCTGGAGATGTGTCTGTGTGTCAGATGCCAGAGTCAAGGGAGCAGGGCCATTTGTCATGCGGGGGGTTTGATTATGTGCGCCGGGGCTGTGTGATCAGCGTTGACCCTCTCTGACAGACACTCCCCCTTCATTATGTCACCACGGCTCAGGTGTCACAGCGGCCACACTCTAACTGTCTCTCTGACAGCAGCACACACTCACCTCATCGCTCTTCTGCTGTCTTACTCAGTGTGTGTGTGTGTGTGTGTGTGGAGCCTGATTTCACAGGGTGTTTTGTAAGAAGTTGGGTTTGTGCACATCAACAGTGTGACTTTAAAAAAAATTGTTACATTATTGAATTATTTCAAAACAAACAGGTAATTACATTAGTTACATCATTGCTTTTTATATTAGGCAGTGTTTCTTTTGTGTTACTTTTTTTGGAAGTTGGTCGAGGCTCTTTTTTCTGTGCAGTTGACGTGTGCGTTCAACATTTAAGTGATGTATAGTAAATTGATTTGTTGATTATTATAAACATTTTCTCATGTTTTGACTGTGCAGTGAATGTTATTGGAACGGTAATGTATTCATTTGTATATAGCAAATAAAAAAAAATAAAAAAAATGCAATGCGAGTTCTGCAACCTTTTAAAAGTTTGGGGTCAGTATTATATGCTTGCCAAGGTTGCATTTATTTGGTCAAAAGTACAGTAAATCAGCAATATTGTGATATATTATTAGAATTTAAAATAGCTGTTTCATAATAATAGTATTCTGTTTGAATTTATTCTAAAAAAAAATCTCAGAATTCTTTGACGAATAGAAAGTTCAAAAGAATGGAAAATTCATTTATTTGAAATAGAAATCTCTTGCTTTTGAATGTAGCACATTTTAGCTGAATACAATTATTAATTTCTTTAAAAAATACTGACGTAACTTTATGTAGTTATGAAAGTATTATCAAATAATTAAAAAATAGCTGAAAAAAATGTTTTTGAACATTTTCATTTGCACAGATAAACTAAGTATACATGAACTGGAAACTGCATGCAAACTTTTTCTTGAGCATATTGCACACAAAAGTTTTTTTTTTTTCATGCAAGAAAAAACAAATATCCCAAAAATGATTGTTCTATAAATTGTTCTATTTTGAGGGGATAGATATTAGCTATAAGCTAAGATATTATGTAATGTCTTAATTAGAATCTAAAAATTTGGGATAGATTTAGGGTGTAATTATAATTAACTTGATTTACGAACATTAGAAAACAAAGTAGAGTTACCACCATTATATAAAACCAAATGTGAGTTTCTGAAGCATTTTTTTCCCTTCTACAAGACCATCTATTAATTTTCATGTGTATAAAATTGGCAGGGATATTAGCCGGTCACAGCATATGCTCAGAGCTCATTGTCTGTCAATAGCCTGTAATTTTTCAATTAGCTCTCATTAGAAAGCAAGGCTGTTGAAATCCCAACCTATGTGTTTAGCCCCTGTGTTGTCCATGTGTGTAAGTGTGTGTGTATGATTAGTGGGAAGGGAGAGCAGAGGTGACAGAATTCCTCCTCTAATATTTTGTCTTCATTTTTCTGGCACAGGGTCTCTAATTACAGAGCACTACTTCATTATGGGCGCCTTCATGTTTTATGCATTCTGTTCATTTAGAGCCTTATTAACAACACTGCGGCCAGCAGCCCGGCCCCTCACCATGTGTGTGTGTGCAAGCTGGAACATGTGTCGCCATTTTGCGTAGAGCGTTTAAAAAGTAAAAGTGTAATAAAACAAATGTAAAAGTTTGTTTCGCAACACAATTTTTCTCAAAAGTTTCCAGGTGTCAAAGTCAACATTTACCCTCAATATTTTTATAATTTAATATTTTATATATATATATATATATATATATACATATATATATTAGTTGTGCTCATAAATTTACATGCCCCTTGCAGAATATGCAAAATGTTAATAATTTTAACAGAATAAGAGGGATCATGAAAATTGTATGTTATTGATTATTTAATACGCTCCTGAATAAACTATTTCACATAACAGTTGTTTATATATTCTCCACAAGACAAAGTAACTGAATTCATAAAAAATGACCCCATTCAAAAGTTTACATACCCTTGAATCTTAATAATGTGTGTCGTTTCCTGGATGATCACGACTGTTTTTATATTTAGTGATAGTTGTTCATGAGTCCCTTGTTGGTCCCGAGCAGTTCAACTGCCTGCTGTTCTTCAGAAAAATCCTCCAGCTCCTGCACATTCTTTGCTTTTCCAGCATCTTCTGTATATTTGAACCATTTCCAACAGTGACTGTATATTTTGAGATCCATCTTTTCAAAGTTGTTTCATAACTTGAGCTTCATTGTTTAGGCGTGTGGTGTTGAGTTTTGGGGTAGTGGGGTCACAGGGGTGCTGATGAGGGAAGTTTGGCCTTTAGACGGTGGAGTGGATTGTCACCCCATTGATGGAGGGAGTAAGAAAGAGTTGGAAAAAAGGGGAAAGGGGCATACATACGTATGTAAGTTTGGGGCAAGTAAAAGGGCTTAGGGTGCTGAAAGAGGGTCGTACGTGTGTGCATGAACAGGGACGAGCGAATCCACCTTCCCGCTCTGAATCAAACCCATCTGCATCCAGCATTGAGACTGATGAGCCCAATTTGGCAGCCCACACTTCTACACTGAGATTGATGGAGGAAGAGCGAGCGCGAGAGAATGGAGAGAAAGAGCAAGGGCGTGAAACGGCACAGAGATGAGGAGAAATGAAAGACGGAGGTGAGCGACAGAGTCCGAGAGAGACACCCCCTCCCCACCATAGCCATGGGCGACCCTGTTCCTGTGGGGTGAATAAAAGCTAATAGGCTAACGCTAGCGGCCCTGACTGCTGATGCTGATGGATGTGGCATGTCAGCCGCGTGCGAGCGATGGCTCTTTGATAAGACTTATCATCCACCTCACTCCATAAATATTTTATCAAGCGTAATGGAAATTGTCAAATCAATCTAATTGTGTAATACATTACTGGGACATCAAAATTAAACAAAGCACATATGCTATCATTTGGCTTTATGATCGGGCAGCCGGGTAGACGCCCCGCGAGGCCCCGGGGCTGGCAGCATGGACGCTGGAAATACGTCTCCCTGGTGATGGCCGTCGCCCTCACGAAGCGCACTCCATCACAGGATCAATTTCTCAAATGTGGACAACTGTGCCATGTAATCAGGATATGGCCGGATGGCGTCAGGCCACCGTGTGTGTGTGTGTGTGTGTGTCTGTCCTACCTGCCCATGCTTTTCTCAACTTACCAAAATGATTACACAATAACTAGAGGGATTTTGTCTTTGTCACGTCATGACAGTGCTTAATGGTTTGTGTATGTGTGTGTGTGTGTCTAAGACTGTATCGCTGTGATTCATCAAAGCCGAGGCTGGCTGAAAAGACACACAGGTAAGACAGGAGCCGTGAGGTGAGACAGGAGACGTGTCTGTAAGACCCAACTGAAAACAGATCAAATAGTAACCGTGTGTGGCAGCTGACAGATAAGTGTGAGATACATACAACTGAAACGCTTAAGCTGTGTGACAGTGAGGAGAAAAACTCCTGCTGGATTTAATCAACACACATTTATTTTTACTGATGAACAAACCTGAATATTGTGACTCGTTTATGGCTCAACAATAAAGAGTTTTTGTGCTGGCCTAGTCAGATTCAGATTTGGAGATATATATGATAAATTATATAATAATAATAATAATAATAAATATAATAAATAATAAAATAAATATATAATTAAATGTATTATAAATAACATAATATAATTATATTAATTACAATTGATTTAATGATTGAAATAATTATAATTATTGATTATAAATATGAATTCATAATTTATATTATAGTAATTTATAAATTTATATTATTATGAAATTACATTACTTTTTATACATGTCAAAAATTATAATATATATATATATATATATATATATATATATATATATATATTGCTTTTTCAGTATTTTTTATGCATGTCAGAAAGAGATATATTTATAGATTTATTTATTTTAATATTATTATTATTATCAATCATTAAATGAATGTAAAGGGGTTTTTTTGGCCAGAAAAAAAAAAGTATGTATTATATTTTCTATTTTATCTTCGGTTATGATTGTTATTCTCTTTTTTGCACAACATCTCTGGAATGCTTGCTTCTGATTGGTCAGACGTGGAAATCTGTGGTACTTAAGCTATATAATTAACCATTGTCCTCTGCAACCAATTTCTTAGGAACAGTGTTTAATGTCCATTGTAATAGTTTGTCACATGATTGATTTAAATATTTTAACTGTTCTTATCATTGTAAGCATTTAGTTTTAAGCTTTTGTGTCCCTGTGTTTGTGTGTTTCTGTGGGTTATTAGTCTGAATAGCTCTGAATAAGCAGTCGACTGGGATTGTGACTCATTAAATCAAATGAAACAGTCCAGTCCTCATAAAAACTCATCTGGCAGAGAGAGAGAGAGAGAGAGAGCATATGTTGGCTGTCTGTGGTTAGGGACTCTTAATGATATAAAGTGCTCTAGTTGATATGCGTGCAGTCATGCTGCTCCGTCAATGATATTGATTGTGGTTTAAGATACTGCCACATTAACCCTAGTGTGTTTATATGTGCATGCCATGCATACACTCCTAAAAACATTTTTAAATCAGTAGTTTTGTCTTATTTCTCAGTAAAAATAAAAATAAATCCTTAAAGATTTTTCAAAGATAAATGTACTTTTTTTTTGTATTTTGATTTTTCAGAGAATTAAGTTGCTCATCTTCAATTAAGTTGCTTTTTGCTTTTTTTGTTTTAAAAATAATTTGAAACAAATGAAACCAGCCAAATTTGGTGAGGTTTGGCCTTAAAATGATGAACAAATTGACTTAATTCACATTTTATAGAAATTCTTAATTTATTTGTTTAAACGAAAACGAAATTATGAAAGAAAATTGTACAGGTTGCTATTTTTTACATACATTTATTCATTTAGCTGATGCTTTTTTCCTTGTGACAAATGAAGATAACAAGTAACGTTTTGGGACAACATACAGTATTGAACATCGTTTTTATGAGTATTGGTAAGATTTTATAAAGATTTTATTTTTACAGGTTCTACATCTTGCCAACTGTAACATACCAACACTGAACAAACATTTTCTCAAAAAATTCAAATGACAAAATTATCCTCAACCCCTTAAACACCAAACGTTTTTCTTTCCCACAGAATTAAATCATATAAACATTTTAAATCAACAGTGTAAATATTTTACATTTATGTGTGTCTGTTGTGTTTTATTACTTATGTCTGGTAGACACCAGAAAAAACGTGTCTGTGTAACAAGACACACACACACACACACACACCCCTCCCTCTCGCTCTCACTGCGACTCTATCAGCCTCTCGCACAAACATACATCTTTATCCAGCGCTTGTTGTCAGACAGCATTAGATAATTAATAGGTCATTTGTCAGGCTTGTGAGAAACATGTTAAAGTCCCTCTGAGCTCCCAGGACACAAGCAGCTGTCTGCCGCACTTACACACACACACACACACACACACACACACGCTCTTTTAATTAATTAGCATTAGCAGTGATTAATAATGAGCCTCTCATGGCTGGGATGTTTGCATATGTATGTGTGTGAGAGTATATCTGTGTGTTTAGGCCGTCACAGTGTGGCTTGTTGTACAGTGTTAATTGGTCGGCTCAGCATTGTGTATTAATGAAGTGTTGTTCATGAGCCGAGAGTCAATGACGAGCTGAAACAATGCACCCATTAATTAAGATGCTCTTAGCGAGTCGCACAGGTCATGTGTGAGTATGGGAATGTTCAGAATGAAATACTGCATACTGTGCATACTGTTTGTTTAAGTATATGAAATAGTATGCAGTGATATGTATGCAGATTTTTTGTCTGTTTTTTAATGAAGATTTTGGAATATTTGGCAATTTGATGAAATAATTGAAGGAGACAAAGGAGGTCAATATAGTAATATTAAATGTAATATTTAATATTTATTTAGTATTTAAAATTTCACAATTAATTACAAAGAAACAGCAAGTAACACACTGAATTAAACAAAACATCAAATCACTGAAATAGTATTTTATTGACAAATGTACTCCAATAATCTTTATTTAAAACTTTGAAAATAAATTTTTTACAGTGTAGTTGCAACCAGTTCACTCTGGAAATGCACAGTCAAGTCTTTTGCATTGCATTGTGGGATACCTGCCCACTTTTTCAGTGGAGCTGGTTCTGGAAGTATTTTTTTTCTTCATTTATTTTAATAATAATAATTATAAATAAAAATAGCCATTTTTGAACCAAACCAACCTACAAGGTGAATCGGAGCATTACAAACTTTTATCTGAAGCAAAAAAGCATATGGAAAATGGACAAAAAGTTGCTCTTGACAGTATTATGGAAAGAACTGTAATCCGGCGAAGCTAAATGATGGTGAAATATAAAACTATTCACTTAAAAGTTGTTGATTGTATCGAAACAATCTATTTAATTCAATCTAGTTAAATTCAGAGAGTGGTGTCCAGCTATCATAAATTAAACAGCTATTTTCCTTTTTTAATCCAATTTTGTGTAAAAAATTATATAAATCTCATAAAATCTTTGCAGTCTGGCTGATTTGCATTGCATCATGGGATACAGTACCCAAGGCTCAGTTTCTGCACATTTTGTTCAATGTTTACAGAATATTCACACACTGTATGTAGTATGCATGCTGAATGCAGTATGTGTGAGAAACTCTGTGTGTGATTGAACGCTGAAGAGAGGCCGTTGAGTTAATACTGTTGCAGCGAATGTTTGTCTGTAGGATTCTCACCCTGATCCGATGGCGCTCTCATTCAATTGAGTGTCCGGGTTAATTATGTATTGTGCCGACTGCTCCTCTTTCCCTCTGGGCTGTAGACTTACATCTGCTCTACACACACACAAACACAGACGCACACTCTCATACTCTCTCACACACTCTTTTTAAACATCCAATCAGCCAGGCCATTGAGAAGACAAATGTACTCATTTAGTCCTGCCGGTCTCCAGTGGCCAGTAAGAGAGAGCCGAGTCTTAATTCCGTACACAAAGGCTGGTAACGGAGTCTGGAGTTTGTTAGCGAGGGATTCGTATGGGGCAGAATGGAGATTGGAGCTGGAATGTCTCTTGTGCGGTGGTTTGTCATGCTGGTCTGTCTCTGAGCACATCTTGAGAGCTGTAAGGGGCTTGTCAGGATCTGATGGCGGGTGTTAGGCTCAGAATTAGGGTTAAGGCCTGTTCACACTAAGGTTGATGCAAAAGTAAATGTTTCTGAAAATTAGGTTGCTTGTGAATTGTGTATTTCCGGAGCTGAATGTGCTACAGTCGAGCAACTGCCGTTGGGATGAATGGGAATGCTAACGCTTAGCTTTCACCAGGTATTACAGAGTGGTGACTTTCATTGTTTGAATAGATTCATAAATGTCTTTCTATATCATATTTGGACATCTGGTGGCACTAATTCTTCTAATTGTTTGTGTATTAGATAGTTAGAGAAACCTTTTTAGAGCATTTTTAAAATACAAAAAAAAAGTTAGTTATTTTTTTATTACAAATATTAAATAAATGTTATTAATTATTAAATTATTTACATTCTTAATTGCATTAAATAATTAAATGAAACAAAGAATATGTGATTGTAATAAATTATTTTTATTTTATAATAATTAAAAAAATAAGTGAGTAAAATTTATTTAAAAATAAGTGATCACATTTAAAATATTGTATATAGAAATAAATTATATGGATTTAATAGGGAAGAATATTAAATAATAATGTAAATAATAATTTGACAAATTATTATATTTACATTTTTTAAATAACGATATTACATTTAATAAATAATTAAAATAGATAAAATATATAATTTTCATAGTTATATATGCACATGCATACATACAAATATATATATATACATATATATACACATACACATATATATATATATATATACAATTTTATATATTATTTATAATTGTGGAAAAAATATTATTTATATATATATATATATATATATATATATATATATATATATATATTTGTTTACACAAGAAGATATATCAGTTTATACAAATTCTTAAATATAAAATCTTTATAAAGGAATCCGTTTTATATACTGATTTTTATACTGATATTTTCAGTATATTTAATGTAACTGTTTCCAAAGATGTTGACAAAGAGATTAGGTCTGGCGTTGAACATAATGAAGTTGATATTGATACACCATAGAAAATTCATTTTAGCCGTAGTCTTGGCTGGATAATCTTCAGCTGGGAAACGGGCCCAGTGCGCTTGTAACAGCCATCGTATTGTTTTGTTGCTTATCAGGCCGGGTTTCTCTTCTCTCAGCCCTCTGGCTGTCTCTCAATGAAGTGATAAATCCTGGACCTGGTAAAAACGGCTCTTCCTGTTGTCACTAGTGGCCTGGAGCGCGGAGAATGTGGCTGCTGCCTTTAAACCAGGACGATACAGAGTTCATCCCTCCCCGGGAGGTAGAAGAATGGGATGTTAACGGATGCCTCTCTCTCTTCAGGTATTATAGAGCTGCTTGCGAACGGTGGCAGGTGGGAAACGTTTCATTGGTTGCGCTCCAGTTGCCGAAAGTAGGAAATGTTGCTGTGTGTTGTTTTGTGGCGTTTCAAACCGAAGGGGTGAGTTGTCAAATACGTTAAGCATGAAGAAGGAGGTGTGTGTGTGTGCAAACCGCGAGAGAGTAAACAAGAGAGAAAGAGTCAAGGAAAAGGTTTCAGCCTTTTTAAGATCTTTTCTATCTTAATCTGCCCTCTCAATCATCACATTTAAAGAGTCTGATCTCAGCGCGGCCCTCAAGAGCGGTTTGTTTCTATATTTACAGACTACAGCGCTGCAGGGTGAGCGTGTGCGTGTGTGTGCGAACGCTCGCTTTCGTCCTATAGGTGCGTGTGTCCCGACGTCCGCGTGCGTTGACTGGGTCACCTCTCCATTAGGGCGTGTTGTCATGGTGATTAATGGCTGGTTCTATCATCTTTAATGCTGGTGGTAATGACGCGGGGTCCCGTGCCGCCCACAGTAATCGCGTGATGTATGAGCACAGCAGAACCCCGGAGCAGATGTGAACACTACACACACTCACACACGTACACACACACTCACTGATGTTTACTCACAAAATTATAAGTAATGAACTGACTTGCGTGCCATAAGCGATACATTATATTTCATAATAAACTTGGAATTAGTATTCCATTTAGAATTTAGACATGATTAGAACATATGTACCACTAAGGAAAATGCTTCTATTTAGCATATTTTCCATTTTTATCTTATTATTATTATTATTATTATTTTATCATTTTATTTCATTTTTTATTATTATGAATTATTATTATTTTTTTTTATTATTATATTATCAGTATAACAATTTGGATAAAAATAAGAATTGAAGCATTAACATGAATGTCATAATTTTAGTTTTGTGTGTATTCTCAGTACTCAAGCTACATGAACTCCTCATGCATTTTGAGCTTCATTTGAAGCAAGTACATCTGATCATTTGTGTAAAAAAAAATTGTTCACATGCTCAGTCACCAATTTTTCTTCATTAGTGTATAGTAAATGTAACAGTGAATTTAATTTGATAATAAAATTAATAAGTGTTAATTATTTATAATTGTACTTTTTATTTGAATTATAACTTTTCAAATATCCTAAATACTAAAAATCTAATTAATATTAATAGTATTTTTTATAAATATTAATAATAAAATTAATAATTAATAATTTTCATTTATAATTGTACTTAATTTTAATTATACATATTTTAAAATTCTAAAAAGATAATAATATGAATAATAAAATAGTAATAATAATAAAAATAGTAATAAATATGTAATAATAAAATAAATAATCATTAATGATTAAATTAGATTTTTCCCTAATTTTTTTAAATTCTAAATATTTAATAAAAATTACAATTAAAATTATAAAATAATAATAAAAAATATTAAATGTTTGGTAATAAAATGTATAATTAAAAAAAATTAATCTAAAAAAAAATCTATTTAATATAATTAAATAATATTAATATTTTTTATTTAGAATTTGTTATTTTTCAATTGAATTACATTTTTCCAAAATTCCCTAAATTCTAAAAAAATTCCAGGTTTAATTTAGATTTGTGTTCTCAGACTTTTGAACTCCACTAGACTGTAGCACAAACAGGTGCCTGCAACAGCAAGATTATAGGTTTCATTCCTTCACAATGCAAGTAATAAAATGTATATCTTGAGTGCAATATAAGTTGCTTTGGATAAAACTGCCTTCCAAATGCATAAATGTAAACATAGAGTCAGTGATTACTTGAGTGTTTTCACCTTACGTGCTCCAGTGTGTGTGTGTGTGTGTGTGTGTGTGTGTGTTTTGTTGGTAAATACATCAGTTTTAATATCACACTGTATGAAGTCTGTTGCTCGATATCGTCCCTGCAGCTAACACAGCTGGTTTATGAATTAAACACGCTATACTAATGAAAAGTTTAAGGAGATTGATTTGTTAGTGTGCTACGCTGATGTTTATGTATGTAAACTACATACTTCATCCAGTGGTTGACATGTCATCAATCTCTTGTCCCTTCTATCTATTCCTCTCGCTCTATCCATCTTGTTTTTTTCTAAATCATATGTCACAGTAGGGAAAAATAAACATTAACAATGAATGTCTTAATACACACACACACACACACACACACACATACTTGTTCACCGGTGCTTTAAATGCCACTTTAAGGGTGGAACAGGAAGTGATGAGTTATGTTCTCTATTAAATGACAGGAAATGCTCCTATTCTTTCGCATTCGCAGATTGTGATTGTTGGGTGTAAGTGACATCATCGCCGGGACATTTATAGGTTGTGTCACTGTTCTGTTCTAGAAAGTCCCATTCTAATCAAGGATGTTCTATAGGTGACTTTTCCCAAGACAATAATATCCATTTATCGCAATGACATCATAATTGCTAGTTTGTGTCCATACTGATGTTATCATCTCAATTGAAGGTGGAGTAGTTTTTTGTTTAGAAGGATCCACAGATCCAGATTACAGGAAATCCTGGGTTTCTCACGGTCTTCGCACATTCACGTACGCACACCGTTCGGTGGTTGATACATTTTCTTATCCTAATCGAATCAATTAATTCTAAGCAAATAAAACCAGAGGGAAGTTCTGTGAAAACCTCACTGCCAGCTCACGCCAAACCATATTCTTTATCTGCAATCTAATACTCAAACCACGGCTGTTTTTAAGAAATAGGCCACATTCTGCACTTCACTTTGGTATATTTTTCTTGAGGGACGTTTACCTTTCAGAAATATATATGTTTATAGACCCGAAGAAATCCCCCGTACTGCTTTTGAGTGTCCTGTACCGTAGCGTTTTTTCTTTAACAGGCAGGATGAAGCTGATCAGTTGGAGCTGCAGGAAGGGAGGGATGGCAGAGGAGAGATTGGGTTACCTTTAAAAGCCCAGGGTTTGAAGGCTGCGGCCAACTAGCTTTCACTCTCTCTGTGGGCAGGGGCAATTTTAAATGGCACGGCTCGGATGATCGTTATGGCCTCTCGTGCTTAGCGGATCCACAGGCCTTAACCGGGTCCTCAGCTGTCATTTTAAAGCATGCAGATGCGTTCGCGTGTGTGCGTGCGTGCAGAGCCACAAAGTAAAATATTGTAAATGGCACAAGATGACATCTGGAAAGACTTAGCGCTCTCAGATCACCTGTGATTCAGAGTCAGGAGTAATATCTGTATAAAGCTGGAGATACCTACGTTTGGCTGCATCATTGTGGAGAAATATGATTTTAGACAGTGTCTAGACCACTAATGTGTCTATTTTTTTATTTTAATATCTTGATGACATTATTACCGTAACAATTTGTGTGAAAAGTTGTAGTATGTGAGGTTTCCTTGCACTCAAACATGTCCTCTTATGCTGCCTTAGCATTCACTTCTTGTGCTGTAAATCATAGGAACAGAAGGAAAGATTAACTGTCAATGATTACAGCAAATCTTTAATCTGTCTCCTTTCTTTCTTCTTTAAACTACATTGAAATAAAATCCATCCAGTATTAAAGTTAACATGAGAAATTGGCCAATTTACTCTCATAATGCATGTTCCTGGTCTACTGTGCACATTTATTGGTGTGTAATTCAAAGAAAAATAATACTTATACTCAGCAAGCATGCATTAAATTGATCAAAAAAAGTTGACGTATAATGTTCTAGATTTATTTTTCAAAAAAAGCTTTCTATTCATCAAAGAATCTTTAAAAAGTATCATGTATCATGGTTTCTACAACAATATAGCAAAACAACTGTATTCAACATTGATTATAATAATGTAATAAGTAATGACTGCTGAAAATTCAGCTTTGCATCACAGAAATAAATTACACTTTAAAATACACTGAAATATAAAATAGGTATTTTAAATAGTAATAATATTTCTGAATATTACTGTTTTTACTATATTTTTTTATCATATAACTGCAGCCTTTGAGAGCATAAGACACTTCTTTTAAAAACATAAAAAAATCTTTCCAACCCCAGACTTTTGAGCGTTAGTGTATAATATGAATATGAAATATTTTACCTCCATACAATTAAATCCTGCCCTACATTTTTGTTCCTTTTTGATATTATTAAATACGTCACATTATTGAGGTAAATTGGCTGGTAAAGTCTTTCAATGTTAACTTTAACTGCTCGTGCGTATTTATCAGTCATTATTTGTCATAAAATCTGAACAAAAAGGTAAGTGGAACCGGAGCATGTCCCCTTTTTTACTTCTAGCCTTCATTTATTACCTTCCGTCCCTTCAAAATATACTGTCAGTGGAAACTACAACTTAGCACTAATGAAAAGAAGAGTTGGAGATGCTCATTACTGAGATGGGGCTGAAGTGGCGTTGTGAACGGGATGACCGTGACTCTGAAGGCACCGTGTAGTGCAGAGCCCCTCTGAGTGTTAGGAATGTGAGGAGACAGGAAGATGTGCAGGAGCGCCGGCCCAGCCCTCATTAGCACTCACCACTACCTGTCACAACACGTTAGCCACAGCATGCTAGCCACAGCATGTTAGCCCCGCCGTGACTTACACACAGCAGGTTAGCTCCAAGCGTGTTAGCAACGGCACATTAGGTAGAGCATGTTAGCACTGTGTTAGCTTTTAGCCACAGCCTCTCAGGTCCCAGTGCTTTAGTGATACCAGCGGTTGATGTACGTTAGCATATATATTTAAATGCATTTGCCGTAGTTGTTTTGTCTTAAAGATTTAAAATAAAGCAGATTTTATGTCCATGCTCAAACCTTAATTGCCGTAAGAGTGTCATGTCAACAGCACTATAGAAGAGTTTTTGAAGCCGAAGTTTTGATTATTTTCAAACAGGTTTCCCAACAAGTGTTGCCAAATGCCTTCAATGAAAAGTAGCCATAGCCTGTTGGAAAAGTTGTCAAATGTTGCTAGGCGGCGTCACATGGCAAATCGCCGAATATATTTTAAAAATACCTAAACACCTCCTTGTTGCAAAATGTTAATAAAAATTGCAGCAATGATGAGAAAGTTGCTAAATTTGTTGACAAAATCCCCAAACTGGCAACGCTGTTCCCAAGTCCGTTCGTCTGCTATTGGATGGACAAAAAAAATAGCCACACCCCAAACCCACCCCATTGGTTAAGTCAGTGTTGCTGTGTCAGGTTGGTCGGGATGTTTGGTCGAGATACAGAGCCATATTATTTACAGTTCTGAAGAAAACCATGAAATATCTTAATTGCATATTTAAGCAATTGACAACGTTTAAAAATATAAAACAATAATAAATACTGGTGCTGATGTGGTAGCTAACCAGGTTCAAAAACGTTTTTGCCTGCCAAACCATGTGTAAAATATATCCTCAATTTTATTTATTTAATTTAAAGAAAATTTAATAAAAAAAAAAAAAAAATGCAAATGTAAATAAAATGAACCTAGCAAGCATTGTGTTCCCAAATTCACATAAAAATTACAGCATTTGCTGAGATTCACTATGATCCAAGCCACTCTGAAAACATGGTAATATAAGCTGAATGCGTGTAAATGAACACAGTACCGCTTTTCACTCTAATTAAATTGCAGCCTATGATATATTACTGTTTCAGTTTTGATTAATTATGCAGCCATTTGTTTATTTTAATGTTACATTTAATCTATTATTAGCTTTTCATCATCTCACTAACCCCCTGCAGTTCCTTTACCAACCCCCATGTTGGAAACCCTGCTATACAGTATCATATACTTGAGTCCCAGAAGGGATGGTATTTAAGGACAGACAATATGAAGACTTCCCTCATCAGCCACGCGCTGGTTTTCCTCTCCGAGTTGAGCAAGAAGTCACAGGTCAGCAGACAACATCCTCCCTGTGTTCAGCTCATAATTAACCTAAGCAGATACAGTATCCGCTGTTTTCACACCGAATCCTCTTCGTCGGGGTCAACGGAAAAAAATGGGGAAAAGGAAGCATAAAAGTATTGGGGGCAGTGCAATGAGTCCAAGGATCGGTCAGCACTTCCCGCTGGAGATTCCCCCCTCCCCTGTATCCAAACAATCCGGAGCGGGCCTCAGGAGGAGGATGACAGGGTGTAACCGGCGAGGCCACGAAGATGATTATCACCCCAGACACCTTCTTATCCAGCCTGTATTAAGTGTTATCACAGACACAAACCACTTTCCCCTTCCCTGTGTTTGTTTAACTGCTCTAGTGTTCAAATGTTTTTTTATGGCACTGTGTATATTTACTCGTATCTGCAGAGGTCACATATATGGGCTGGCTGTGGTCTGGAAGTGTGGATCAAAAACAAATAAAAAGAAGTACTTTTAAATAGTGCTGCAACTTTACTGGTACAATGTCTGAAACTGTATTAGCCTATGTTTGTTGCTGGCGAAAGGTATTTGTGACCCTGGAGCACAAAACCAGTCTTAAGTAGCACAGGTATATTTGTAGCAATAGCCAACAATACATTGTATGGGTTAAAATTATCGATTTGTCTTTTATGCCAAAAATCATTAGGATATTAAGTACAGATCATGTTCCATTAAGATATTTTGTCAATTTCCTACCGTAAATATATCAAAACTTAATTTTTGATTAGTAATATGCATTGCTAAGAACTTCATTTGGACAACTTTAAAGGTGATTTTCTCAATATTTCGATTTTTTTGCACCCTCAGATTCCAGATTTTCAAAAAGTTGTATCTCAGCCAAATATTGTTCTATCCTAACAAACCATACATCAATGGAAAGCTTATTTATTCAGCTTTCAGATGATGTATAATTCCCAATTTCATAAAAATTGACCCTTATGACTGGTTTTGTGGTCCAGGGTCACATTTATCTTTAGCTTCGGTGATATTCTGTAAATATTTCCCCCATTTTCTTCATTTACCTCCAATTACAATATATGGGAAAAAATATTTACAGATATTATTTACTTCCTAAACAGGAATTTGTTCTTGTTATTTGCTTTCTAAGTTAAACATTTTGTGATACAGATGATTTTTTTTTAAATTCTGTAAATCTACTTTGAAGCATTCTGTACTGTATAAAACACTACATAAATAAACTTGACTCCCCTTACAGTTACTGGTCTTATAAAAAGAATTCTATAAGTTCAAAGAACTTTACCTTAATGTTAATGTCCAAAAAAACACATATTTTGGCAAAATAAATATATTTGGTTGACAAAAATGCTATCTCTTTATGTTGCGCGCCGTCTGTTTTATGCGCATGCGCGTGCTGGTGCTCGTTCAGTGAAGTGTGAATGCGGTCAGGTGTCAGGGCTCTCCTTTACGCAAAAAGGAAGTACTCATATGGTCTTCAAACATTTACAGATATGGGTATAACTGTAAGTAAAATGTAAATTATACGCTGGGGAAAACATGTCTTAAACACATCAAATCACCTGACAGGGCCAGCGCTTAATATAAAGCATTGTCGCACAACTTGGGTTGTATGTACACCTTTCCCACAGCATCTTAATCTGTGACTAGATATTTTTTTGTCCATAGAAATAAGTATCTCAATAATTACCATAATTGACGTCAATGGCAGTGGTTTTCCGCCCACATCGCACAGACCCGACTAATCAATGATGAATTTCGTTGTATAATATTTTCAATTTCAATTATTGTCAAGTATTTTTAGTTGTTACAAACGTAAAAATACTGTTTTATGGTGAAAGTTGATGTAATTTAAACTTGACTGTTGTAACTTGACTGTTGTCAGTTGTTGAAATGTAAGGCTAAAATTAGTTTTAATATGCATATAATGACATGAAAAAATAAGACCAGTGGGATTTATGAATGTGAGGTCTCGAAGCTGAAGCTGTAATACAGTTTCTTTGCCACTACAGGCACCAGACAGAATTGCTATAATAAATACTTATTTTGTCCCTCGTTTTCCTTTGGTTAAGTCAATACTGTTTTGGGCTGCTCAAACAAACATGCTGAAATTTAGTTTGGTGCCATTAGAGGTGCAGAAATTGTACATTGCAGCTTTAAATATCTACTAAATTATCACAAAGTGAAATGTTTCTGTCTTTTTCTTGATTAGGAGATGGAGAGGACTTCTCTCTTTTCGCCTCTGATGACCTGGAAGAAGTTGGCGGAGTGTCTGATGCAGATCCAGTCCCACTGGCCACTGCAAATAACCTTCCGTCCCCTGGCCTATCAGGTGATGCGCTTTCCCCAGTCGACCAGTCCCCCTTCCACCCCTCATTCCACACTTCAGTGTACCTGGCTGGGGATGGGGTCGAATCGGTGCTCCCAGACTTTGAGGTCCGCGAGTCGGCCATTACCAGAGGAACCCTGGGCGTCTGGAGCCGGAGGAGACTGGAGGTGGGAGAACGTCTCGGACCCTATGAGGAAACATCAAGACACAGACCAGAAAATGCCACCCAGGCATGGGAGGTAGGATCAAACGATGAATTTAAGATGTGTTCTCCTACAGTGTGATAACAGCCTTGTTCAGATAAGAAAATCCCCACACGGTTGGAGACAAAGCACAGGAGATAACATGGGCTCATGGGCCGCTGTTACGACTGAGGTTTCACTGTCATCAGTAGCAAGGCGGCGTGATTAACCCTGGCCTTCATGTTTTATGGTGGAGCACCTCTACTCGGCTCTGATCTTGCACTAACCCCAGTTAGCAGTTGCTGTAATCCCATTAGTCACAATTACTAGACAGGCTATTGGTCAATGTTATGCCAATTACATAATATAAATGTCTTTGAAGGTCTTTTTAATGGCACTTAAGTCTCAAAATATGTACAGAAGATTTCACACGCTTATTCATTGCACCAAACCAGGGTTGTGCACCATTCTGGAATGATTTGAGAATGGATTTTAAGTTGCAGCTCAGTTCCTGAATTTGAACTGAGCTAGCAAACAGGAACCAACATTGCAGTTTGAAGAAAGTAGATTTTTTTTTTTTTTTACAAAGAAAAGTAAATGTTGTTATTTTTGTAAAAATTTTGAAAAGCCTTCAAGTTAAAAGGTTTACAGCCCTAAGATAGATAGATAGATTCCAGTCATTTCAGTTCAAATTCTAATTAAACTTTCTGTGAGGTGTTGCCAATTCAACTGAAATTCAAAAGCATGAATTGAAAAGGAAGCCAATTCTTCACTGCTGACCTGTTGTTTACCGCAGTCTCACAGTTGTCTGTATATATTGCTTAAGTCTTTTTTTGACACTATGACCTCACTGACAGATTACAGTGGTCAGTTCTCCCTCTGTGATGTCATCATAGTGGGAGGAGTTAGACTTTCCAAACTCAATTAAAGCCTGAGACCCATAAATCCTGCTTTTAGCCAGGTTAAAGCCCGTTGCTCTGAGCCGCCCCTTCTCGTGACGGCCTTGTCTATCAGATATCAGTCACTCTACTCTCCCAGTCGAAACCAGGTCACAGGACAAGGCCAGAGGTCGAGTGTCTTCTTGGTCAGGGTCATTTTAGGCTAATTTCACCGGGCCAGAGAGGTCACAGGAGGGGTATCAGGCTAATTGAAAGTTTAAATAGACTCGTCCTGCTCTGATAAAGAATCTCCAACCCTCTTTCTTGAAGATCAACCATTTAGTATCAAAGCGATGGTTTGTGATATCTGTAAAGTAGTGGCTGTAAACACACCTTGTTGTAGTTCTAAGCAATAGTTTGAGCACTGCTGAATGAGAATTGCTTACACACACTTTAGTACCCTTTGAATTATATATATTCAGCTTTTATGATATGTTTATTTATGATTAATTCTGGTTTGCTCTGGTCAGATTTTGGTCCTGTTTTTATGGCAATGATTTAAATGTTAATAACCAGTTCCAGGCTGTTTTTTAGAGATGTTTTTGTCAGGACGTGGTATTATGGTTTAAGTTTGGTTGGCATATGTAATTATGGTTAACTTTGTCTAAATGCTGTTGAAAGGTTTGAATTTGTTCTTGTGACGTTTCTTGTAGGAAAGCACAACAATTCAACTTGCATTTTAATCTTCCGCCTTTTTCCGCTTCGTAAGTTGTCTTTTCCCTTCTCAGCATGGCAGAAATCTTACATGTGCAAACATTAGGTTTTAATATGATTGAAAAGGCAGCTGTCTCCCAATGGTGGATTTACAGTCTCTTGAGCAAGCACTCTCTCTTTCTCGCTGTCTTTCTTTCTTGCTCATTCTCTATGGAAGGAAACGAAGGAGAGAAAAAAAAGGTTTCATGAATTTTAATCCATCGGTAATTTATTGCACGCTTGAATAATAAGTATTTAAGAAACTGAGAAGCCACAGAGAGAGAGATGGGGGACGGATGACAGCGTGGCGCGGCAGTGCTGTATCACTATGTTTAATTAGCTGGCTGACAGCGGCCCATAACTCTCTCCATTAAGTAAATAAGTTGTAAAGAATTTATGATGAAGTGGCGCATTATTCAGCAGGGATATTCAATGATGACATGGACACATTAAATATGGTAAATGGCATTAAGCATATCTCCCTGCCTTTCCCTCTCGTTCTCCTCTGCACCCCCTCCCTCCATCCCGCCGTGTGAGAAGCCGTCAATATGCCAATATGCAAGAGACTGTAAAAATAAAATTGATTTGGTAAATGCGAGTTAAGATAGATCTGTTTGCTTTCATCATCAGTTCTGCCGTGTGGAAGAGTGATGTCACCAGCTGGGGTACGATAAAGACCGAACCCATCTGGAGGCTTTGATGAAGTGCGTGTGTGTGTGTGTGTGTGTGTGTGTGAGGGAAGTGACATTCAAAGCACAAGTGCTGTAATTTTTGTAAGCATCTATATGAGCCTGATTGTGTGTTGTGATTCTTTGTGAGACTGAAAGTTTGTTTGTGTGATTGTGCAAGTTTTTGACTGTTAGTTTGTTTGGTTGTGCAAAGCTTTTGCTTGTGTAATTATGTTCTGGTGTGTAATTGGTAGTTTGTGTGATTGTGCACAAGTGTTTATGTGATTGTGTACAGGTGTTTGAGTAGTTTATTTGTGCAGAAGTGCTTGTGTGATTGTGAACAGGTTTTTGATTATTAGGTTGTGTGATTGTGAACAGGTGTTTTATTGTGATTGTGCAAAGATCTTTGATTGTGTGAATGTGCACAAGTGTTTATATGATTATTTGCAGGTGTTTGATTAGTTTGTGCACAAGTGTTTATGCGTTTATGTGATTGTGACCTGTAGTGTTTGTGAGTTTGTGTGAACTGTGCAAAGGTCTTTGCTTGTGTGATTGCACAAAAATGTTTGTGTGATTGTGTAAAGGATTTGTTTGCGTGATGTTTGTGTGATTGTGTAGAGGTGTTTTGATTGTTAGTTTGTGTGATTGTGTAAAGAATTTGTTTGCGTGATGTTGTTTGTGTGCACAATGTTTGCGTGATGTTGTTTGTGTGCATGATATTATTTACAGGTGCTTGATTAGTTTGTGCACAAGTGTTTGTGTAGTTGTGTACAGATGTTTGTGTGTTTGTTACACTCTAAAAAACCCAAGGGCTGGGTAAATATAGGACAGAACCCATCTTGGGTTCATTTTACCCAGCTAATGGGTTTATTCATTTTTACTATATTACTAGCTTATTTTTTACTCCAAACATTAAATAATGTTTACAGATTAACTTAAATCCTCTAAACTTTTCTAAAATACTCCACACAACCATTTTTTACTCCTTTATTTTCCTTTAACATTACAATTGTATAATGTTTTTTAGGCTAAACATATTGATTAACCAACTTAAATCCTCTGACAAAAAAGAAAACAACAGAAGAAAACAACAGAAGACAAACTCATAGAGACTGCAGCAACAACCAACATCTGTATAAAATAAACTAAATGTTAAATGTTATTGAGCAGCACCACTAATATTACAAAATAAGTTTTGAACCACAGATCAAGACAAAGCGGTCTTGAGCACCTGTTTTTACACCAATGTGACTGCTTGAGTGTACACTGTGTGTGTGAGCGCCTTGTGTTATAAGGTTCCTCCATGTAAATGTTTAATAGTGTGTGTGGGGCACAACAGTTATGAAGCAGGCGCATCGGGCCCCAAACATCCAGGGCACGGCACTCCCAGGAGAACACCGCATAACCGCCGCCTCCACCCAGAAAAGGGCAGAGGAGAGCCCGAAGGCGGCACCTCCGACATCACATGCAGACGCCCCAGGGTGCCGTGGCGGCAAGCCCGCAGGCTCCACCGGTTGGGCCCGGAGATCCAAAGGCCCCCCAATGCCAGGCCCCGCCAAGCGACCGCCGAAAGGCCCACCGTAAATATATTTAATTATTTATTTATTTATTTAATTATTTTTTAATTAAATATATTGCCTATATTTAATCTCGTTTAACAAACATTAGAAGTAAAAGATTAAACATTAAACAGAAGTAATTCATGTGTAGCCTAATCGACCAGTCTCTGTTATTCTGTTTCCACCCTAACAGCGCTGCGCCGCGCTGGTTCTCGTGCCCGAGCTGGAGTCGTGTTCGGCGGGAACTGCTAACGGACCGCCGCCCTGCGTTTCACTCTAGCCGAAACCTGCTGTGACTCCATAACCTGTTAATAAACAAACAGTAAACAGCTCTGAGGATATGTTTTAACATCCAAAGTATTATATTATGTATCTTTATGAGTAAAATCGTTTATTTTATGCAAAGCATCAGGCTTTTCCATCACGAGAAAAGACTGTGACACTCGTTTAGTGATTCACACCGCGCGCCTGTATGTTGCTCTGCATAAAATTGAACAATATACAGCACAGTATTGTTTTTATAGATAAAATAAAATGTACACAAACCTGTATTTTACCGAAGAATGCATCAATTCGATGGTGCTTAGAACTGCTCTCCCGTGAAAAAATCCCCGCAATAATTAACTCAACCGCTGGGTTACGTCTGACCCAGGACATTTGACCCAGGAGCTGGGTAACACAAAAACTACCCAAACACTGAAAAAATGACCCAAAAAATGACCCAAAAGGCTCAACCCAGCATTTGGGTTAAAAAAATAACCCAGGATTTTTTTTAGTGTAGTTTGTGTGATTGTGTGAATCTCTTTGCTTGTGTCATCGTGCACAAGTATTTGTATGATTGTGTAAAATCTGTTTGATCATGCACAGAAAGTGTGTGTGTGTGATGTGTTTGTCTCTAATTGTGTGTCTGGGACAGCTTTATGTTTGTGCACAGCTATGTGTGACAGTGTGAATGATATGTGTGCGCCTAAGTGCAAGTTGTGTTTGTGTTTGTACATTTTCAATGCAGTATGTGTGTGTGTGTGATTGTGTGTATTAGAAGGTCCATAACTGACTATGAGGGAGTTTTGTCACTGAAGAGGTCAGAAGCTCTCTGAACCACCGTCATAAATTCAAACCTTTACTTGTGTATGTGTGTGTGTTTGAGTAATGAAAGCTGTTGAGTTACGAGTTGAGATGACTTCAGTAAATAAAACAACCACCTGCCTCACCAACTCACACACACAATGCACAAAAAGCCATTTTGCGTTTTGAAGCGTCCTGAATGTCTAGGACAGGTCAGTGTGTGTGTTGACCCTGCAAAGGTGTGTAAGCTTATGTTGTGTTTGTGTGTATACGTATAAGTGTATATGTGTGTGTGTGTGTGGCAGTGAGGGAGGTGTCCAGGAGCTTTTGTGCACCTTTTGAGTGCAGGCACATAGATGGAGGGGACGTAGGAGATTAGCCCCGTGTGTGTGTGTGTGTGTGTACGTGGCTGGAGATTAAGAGTGTGTGTGAATAGGGGTGAGGGATTAGGCCTCCTCAGCATGCCTGTCCCCACACTCGTCTGTCTTTTCATCCCGCTATCCTGCTCTCCAACTTCTCTCTCTCTTTCTGTCTGTCTCTTTTGTGCTGGAACCTTCTCTTTCTCTCTCTCTGTCCCTTCTGTCTGTCACTCTCTCGCTCCCGAATGCTCGATCTGTCATTCGTCCTCAGAAATATTTATCCGTTCCTTGTCTTCCCTCATTCTTTCCTTCCGATATATATTCCTCCTCTCTTTTTCAGGGCCCGAAAGGAAGTTTAATCCCTGTCTCAGGGAAACTGACCTCACACACACAAGCCATTCAGAAAGACTTCTAAAACTCATCTCATGTGTTTTTATGAAGCATTATGTTTTAAAGTATTCACTGAGAACGCTTCCACTCCTTTACCCACTCGTTCTCAGGAGGATAGAGAGAAAGAGGCTTCCTGTATTGGGACTCGACCGGTCTACAGTACACAATACTGGCACAGTTTCACTGCCGCTCTGTTTAAAGACAACATGAAATCAACATGCACTTTATTTACTTACTGTGCACAAATCATCAGTGCATGTTAGGCTAAATACAAAAGGAAGTGTTAGCTTTTGTAATCTTTCAACAATGAGTAATAATTTTCTCCCACTCTGATTGCTGACCTAAACAAGGCCATGTGAATGGGAAAACTAATATTAACCAATAATTTCCAGGCACACTGATTATCCCGATGGATAATTAAACACCACATCACATTTTGGAAGCTAAATGCTTTGCAATGCTTTTCATGTTATCTTCAATGTGTGTCCGACTGTTTACTTTCAGTGAGAAGTTGTGAAAATTAAAACACATTTGCGCTCCACAGCGGACTATAAAAAGGGGCATTTCACAAGTAAAACAAGTAGATTGACTAATATATTGCATGATTTACATCTAAAAGTCTCATCCTTGTTGGCGCTGATAGCCTTGCTTAAAGAGCCGTTGCGCTACAGGCATCCAGAGTTCGAATCCCAGCTCGAGGACCTTTCCCGATCCTACTTCACTTCCTGACTCCTCTACACTAGGCTATTCTAAAACAATAAAAGGCAAAAAAAAACACCAAAAATAAATCTAAAAAAAAGTATCATCCTTGCTTTTGTGGATCTATGTGACGTGAGTGATTCAAAGACATGATGAAATTTTCAGTTGCATTTTACTTATGCACTTTAATCTCAGTGAAAAAATTATCAGCAAAAATGTAACATTGTATCCATAATTTATAAAATATAAAAGTTAATACATAGTAGGGCTGGGCGATATATCGCATGCGATAGTCATGCGCATCTTGTCAGTAAAGCCGGTTCCTTGATTAGCGGTAATAATACCGCTAATAGCGGTAATAATAGCAGTATTAAATGTCGCTCCATTTGAAAACAGGTGATGGAGATTTACCGCTAATCAAGGAACCGGCTTTACTGACGAGATGCGCATGCATATCACATGAGATATATCGCCCAGCCCTACTACATAGTATGATATATTATTACTTTACTATTAAATGTGGAATATTCCTCACATTAATCACCAACATTACCGATTTTTGTGACAAGTGCAGTTTCACAGAGATTAGCTAATGTAAATTAACACTGTTCCAAATATGTTGGGAAAAATGCAGCACAATAATAATAAAAATATAAAAAATATGTTATTAATACATCTAAATAATAAAAACATGCAATTCATTTTAGTAATACTTTATAAAAATAAAAATGTATCTATTATATATTGTTATATTATTTTATTGCTATTTATTATACTGTATAAATATTTAATTATGTTTTATCAGCTCATCCAGGTGTGGCAAACATTTTTGGATGCTTTTATGGTTGATGTAATTGTGACTAAAGAGTATAAGAAAGCAAAAAAAAATGGATTACGAAAATCAGCTGGCTTACAAGACTACAATTTTTGCTCCTCGCTTTCTTTCTGTGTTTCTCAGCGGGGTGGGGAAGCCGGGGGTTAAATGCTTGAAGAGTTGGTATACAAATGATGATGGGACAAAGGCACTTCTTTTAGCAGGGTAAGGTGTGTGTGTGTCACAATGCCAGGTGAGGGGGGTGTCTCTGAAGGTCGTGACCTCATTAGATGTGTAAGAATGGGGGTGTGTGTTTGGGTGCAGGGGGTGTACCTGGTCAAAAGCTCTGTGGGGAGGAGAAGGTGGGGTTTCATTAAAATGAACCAACCTCTTCCTGTCTCTCTCTCTTTCTCTCACTCTCTCACTCACTCAACACAAAACGAGAATGGCGCCCTGCTGCGGGCTCTCCAAAAAACAGTTTAATAAACTCACACACTCGCACATCTCTTCACACACTCAGGAGGTTTCCATTACAAATGTGGGAAACACAGGCAAGTGTATTTTGTTGTGGATCAATGAAATTTTGCTATGCCGATATCAGCGAACTTTCCTTGAGGAAATCAAATTTAGTTGTTTTTAACCTCTGTTTAAACCCGAGCGCCCAGCTTTGACCACATAGTGGCTAAAAACATGTTTATCCTGAATTTATTTTGTTATATATCGCACAGTGTTGTACTCAGGATTTCCTTTCCCGTAATTATTTTCCCATCAACAGGAACACGTACGTCTCAAACCAACCGAAGCAAACAAACGTTAACGCAGCCTTCCAGACGTTTTCTTTGGAAATCTGTATACATCACATTGTCAAGCTGTCAATCACTCCGCCTGACGATTGCATCAGGGTTAAATGTAAAACGTGATCAACAGTCATTTCTGGGGTAATTTCCTAATTTACAAAAATAGTTCAAATCTAAGCAGATGTGTACCAGTGACCTGGAAGCTGTTCAGTTTTTTAACAGACATGTTTGAGAAGTTTTGACAGCGTGTTTTGGTCTGTAGGGTTGCGTTGGAAAGTACTCATGCCTCTCAACGTCATGTTCGTAACCGTAGATGAACGCTGATGGAGAAAGAGTCGTTGATGTGAAGAAACAAGATTTTATTTCAAACATTCTTGCTTTTTGGTGGATTGTATCGGCCCACACTCAGTTTGACTCTCTGTTTTGTCTCTCACTCTTTACACTTGTCTCTCGCTCTCTCCTTTTCTGTCTCTCTAACCAGTTTTTAATATAATATATCTTAAAGGAGACTTTATTGGTGAAATAAAACATTATTTTGACCCTTTATTAACTTTTTTTTTGTAATGGTGACCATAAATTTCCACTGAAATTTAAATCGGCATTGATAACAAGAAATGCTTCTTGAGAACCAAATCAATCAGCATATTAGAATGATTTCTGAAGGATCATTTGACACTGAAGACTGGAGTAATGATGCTGAAAATTCAGCTTTACTATCACAGAAATAAATTTTGAAATATATTAAAATAGATAACATTTGTGTTATTTGCCTATAGTTCATTCAGATCTATAGTTCAATCAATCCGTTTTTTCCTCTTGTCTGTCCTCTACCTGTTTAAACCAGTTCAGAAACCACACACACGTGGATTGGCTTTCTTTGGCTTTGTGTAGATCTCTGGTTTGGTTTGAACTCTGTTGTTTTAATATTATTCTGTTTTAAACAGTTTTCTCAGGACTCTCTCTCTTCTCATTCTGTTGCTCTCTCGTGCAGACTGATACTGTTTATAAAGCACCTGAATGAGAGGAAAGTGTGTGTGTTTAATTGTGTGTATCAAGCGAGTTGTGTTTGCTGCTAAAGAGCAGTTTGTGTGTGTGTGTGTGAGAGGAGAGTGTGATTGGAGCTGACACAAGCTGTATTATCATGTGTTTCACGTTAGCTGACTCTAAACTTCTGTGTGGGGTAGACAGTTCATACATGCCACTCAACCTTAACACACACACATACACACACACGCTTACCTCCTCAACTAAGAATAGAGCTCAGCAAAACAGATAGAGTTACTTAAACCTGAAGATGGAGGGAGGTGGAGGGGCAGAAAGTGAGCAAAAATGAGAGTTAGCCAGGACCAAAGCAAGAAATTAAAGGAAAGGTTTCTTCATAGCACCTTCATGTTGTTCCAAAACCTATATGACTTTCTTGAAAACAAAAGGAAGTAATATACTGGTCATTTTTCCATGCAATTACAATGAATTCGAACTATGTCCTTTCTCAAATCATATGATAACCTAAATTTAAAAGAAACAATGTCAAAATTTAAGTTGCTATACACTGAGCACTTGATAGTGTCAGTGTATTGAATGAATCAGCTAACTTTAATGAACTATTTAGCATTTCAAATGATTCTGAATCATTCAGACCCTTATCAAAGACAAATTAATTCATTTAAACAATTCATCCAAAAAGAATGATTCGTTTCTGAATCGGATGTCATGCACCAAGGATACATTTTTAATAAATAAACGAAGACTTAATTTTATTTTATTTTATTTTATGCTTTATTCCCCATTTGTTAAAATTGTTTGGAAAACAGTGACCAGCACAATTCAAAATTTCTAACAAAATTCTCCATCAAGAAATAAATTCATACACATCTGGAAAAAGATGGGGTCAGTAAATGGAACATAATTGCATTTTTTGGTTGAACTTCTTTTAAAACAAAATCTGAATAAAAACATAAAGACTTAGTAGAAAGCAAGGGAAAATAAACCATGAGAGAAAGATGAAGGAAACATGGAAGAGAAAGTAAGACAGACTGACAGAGAGGAAACCGGACTAAGAATTAGTGAAGAAAGAGAGTGAGGGAGTAATCAGATTTTCCGGGTGGCAGCAGGTAGTCGGAGTAGGACTTTGTCCCTGGCCATCCTCTCGGATAACGGGTTAACACACGCACACACACACACACCCTCGCCAGTTCTTTTGGGTTGGCTGTGTCACCCCTGATCCATCAGGCAGGATTTTTCCTGGTCCATGTGTCAGTAATGTTAGGACAGAGATCTGCTCTAATTGTTGTGGCTGGTCAAGACGAGTTACCATCTCAGGCAAACCACAGGAACGGCCTCTCCATCAGTTACCCCGGCAGATTATAACCCTGACATCCTGCCATCCACAACCTTCAAAACAACCCCCCTAGAGAGACGGGGAGAAAGAAAGAGAGAGTGAGATGTTTTTGTGTGTGAGTGAGAGAGAGAGAGACTTCCAGGGTTTCTTCTTAAATAGAGCGAGAACACATCCATCTTCCCTCGTCTTCGGATTGTCCAGACTCTCTTTTTCTCCTCGGTGGCGGCTCTCTTCTTTCCTTCTCTTACTTTTCTTTATGACAGCCATTGTAACCTCTTTAGAGCGACGGGGGGAAGCCGCGCCATTGGCCGTCGCTCCTGAGCCCGGTTTGATTGACAGCGGGAGTCCGGCCAACTGCCACCCAGGACACCCAGCCATAAATCATCAGCTATGGAGCGCGCCCACTTCCTGAAACGCTACCGCTGCCTGCAGGGGACAAAAAGCCCTTTGTGGGGGATTTTATTTGGGGAAGAAGGTTTAGGAGGTCTCGGGACAGTTTGCCAGGGCCAACCGCGCTGCCTGCCTCTCTGAAAAGTTTGTGCCAAAAGTGGAGAGAGAGATTGTGCTCATTGGCCACTCTTTGCACTCTTCTGACACCGGCAGCTCTTCCAGGTGGCCCCCCTCCACGTCTGCGAACCCCCAGACCGACACACACATCAGTCATCCAATTAAAACACACAACACAAGCACCAGACCCCTTTAGAACGAGAACAGAAAGAACTAGAACTGAGGAAAGTTCAATCGGACCGCTTTCTTTCACTTTAACACTGGGAAAACAGGCGTTTTTATCATTGAAAATGGGATTTAGAATAAAAAAAAATACTAGTATGTCAAAGTACTTTTACAACATACTTCCAAAGTACCTACTCTGCAGACCGTTTGTGACCTGCTCCATCATTTTGAGACAAGACACATTTTGAATTTTATGCAAAATTGTCAAAAGAAATGTAATGATATAATGTTTTTTTTCTTCAAACCATTGATATAATCAAGATTTAAAAACTGCTTTTCATATAAATCTATTTATTTGTTTATTCTATAGAGAGACAGAGAGCGAGAGAGAGAATATATATGTATATAATAGTTATATTATTATGTTTATAAATATATTTAATAATTTTATATATGTAATAAATATCATTGTGTATGTGTTATATATATATATATATATATTACATTTATTTATATAAATGTTGTATATAGTGTATTTATATTTATTTTATTATTAATTTATTTATATATAAATTAATAATAAAATAAATTTAAATAAACCATATACAATATATGTTTTAGTTCTGTCAAACGATTAATCGCATCCAAAATAAAAGTTTTTGTTTACATAATATATGAGTGTGTACTGTGTATATTTATTATGTATATATAAATACAAACACATGCATGTATATATTTAAGAAAAATATGCTATGTTTATATATTATATATAATAATATAAATGTATATACATGTAAATATTTTCAAAATATATACTGTATGTGTGTGTATTTATATACACATAATAAATAAACAGTACACATACATATAGTATGTAAACAAAAACATTTATTTTGGATGCAGTTAATCACGATTAATCATTTGACAGCACTAATATTTTTCTTAAATACACATATCAAAAAGTGGTAAAATATATATATATATATTGTCAGTATTCACATCACGTGAAAAATATGATGGTACATGGATGTTATTTAGTTATTACAGGGTCATTTACATCTAGAAGTCTTAAAGGTACGGTAGCAAAAACAGCCCGTTTCACATAGGGGTCAGATAGAGGGTGGAAAATGGTCATGAAAAAAAAAAGATGACTTTCTGGTGCAAGAAACCTTCACTAACATTGTAAGTGGACTTTAGGGATGAAAATAAAATACAGACGTGTAGAACACACCCCTTTTAATCCTATTTTTATTGTAGCCAAGTAATTTCCTCTCATTGCCGTACTTATAAAGGCCGTAGAAGTTTCAGGGACATTTTCCACGCAACAATTAAATCCTCCATTGAGTTGAACCGACGCCTGACGGTCAGGTATCGCTGGAACTGAACTGATTGTGAATTATCTGGCGTTGTGGTCAAAAGCCCTGACACGGAGGTGAACCTCCCTCAACAACAGGGTCCACAGCGGAGGAGATCTCCATCCCTATGTTTTCACTCATCTCTCCCTCCTTCTCGCTGTCTGTTTTTCTTTTTCCGCTACGTTGTCAGACAGGAGGAGAGACGGGCCTGTTTTCTTTTTCAATATAGATCTGAAAGAAAAGGGATACGAACGAGGGAAAGCGAGCAGAGGAGAGAGTGAGATGTGACCCTAGAGAGGTACAGACGAGAAATCCCTGACACCTCCGTAAATCTGGACGTCCCGTGTCCACCCTCCACTGCAAGTGTGTGTGCCATGAGTGTCAACCAGCCGCAAGAGGAAAACATTCCTGTGTGGTTCTCACACAAATTCAGGAGGTTTGCTCTGAAAACAAGGCCTTTCCTCACTGCCTCAGCCTTTCTCTTCCCCTCTCTCTCTCTCTCTGGCTTCAACTGTCCTCCCCAGACTAGGCTGGTAGAGGTGAGGATGAAGGTTTTCATTGTGCTGCTGTTGATTCTGCATTAGCCTCGGTGTTTAGCTTTTATGATAAATATGCGTTTGAGTCTGCGCTGTTATTTTGCAGTCTCCCCGGGTCTGGCTCGCCCTCGCTCATCTCTCTCTCTCTCTCCCTCATACACCTAGAGTTAGCCACATTAGCCTGATTTTTCACCCAAATGGAAATGTGTGCTGTCACATGGCCATCGCCCCTGACGATCTGCTGTCCAATCAGTCACAAGCAGCCTGCCGGCCCCGCAAATAGGCCTGTCACTCTCCCCGTCGGCACGGTAACGGATGGTCCATCATTAAAGGGGGGGCGGGCAGGGGTGGAGTAAGGTCCGGCGGGTGATGAGCCCATTGCCCCATCAGGTGTGTGGACACACACACACATAAACACAAGATGTGTATCCCTGTGGAATGTGGTTGTGTGACGTACGTTTGTGTATTCAAAGGGAAAAAAGACAATTTTGGACAAAATATACCATATTATTACCATGTCTTTTTGCAATTTTACCATAGTATTATCTTGTGTTTTAGCATGTACTATGGTAAAATCGTGCTATTTGGGCTTGCACTATGTTTTGCAGTTATACGCTGGTAATACTTTTTTTTTCACTTTTACAATGATAATACCATGTTTTTTTACCTTTACCATGGTAATACCTTGTTTTGTGGATGTGTACTATAGTAGCACCATATTTATTTTGACAATTCCCATTCTAAAACTTTGTTTTGAGGATATTGTACCATGGCATTATTTACCATAGTATTACCCTGATTTTTCTACATGTACTATTGTAATACAATAACAATACCATGCTTTTTGGACACGTACATTACCATATCTTTTTGCATTTTATCTTTATCCTATGACTTTTGGATATGTATTATGGTAATTACCTGTTTTTGATTGTGTATCGTGGTATTTTTTACATTTACTGTGGTAACATGGTTTTTGGACACGTACCATGGTATTACAATATTTACCATTATAATATCATCGTGTTTGCACTTGTATCATGATAATGCCATTTTTTGGATTTTCATGTTTTTTGCATTTTCACCATAATAATACCATGTTTTTTGCATTTTCACCATAATAATACCATGTTTTTTGGAAATATACTTTGATAATACCATGTTTTTTGGACTTTTACATTGGTATTGCCATGTTTTTTGGAAATATACTTTGATAATACCATGTTTTTTGGACTTTTACATTGGTATTGCCATGTTTTTTACATTTTCACCATAATACCATGTTTTTTGGAATGTACTTTGATAATACCATGTTTTTTGGACATTTACATTGGTATTGCCATGTTTTTTGCATTTTCAATATAATACCATGTTTTTTTGGAAATGTACTTTGATAATACCATGTTTCATGGACTTTAACATTGGTATTGCCATGTTTTTTTGCATTTTCACCATGTTATTACCATGTTTTTTGGAAATGTACTTTGATAATATCATGTTTTATTGGACTTTTACATTGGTATTACCATGTTTTTTGTATTTTAACCATAATAATACCATGTTTTTTGGAAATGTACTTTGATAATACTATGTTTTTGAACATGTGCCATGGTGTTTTTTCTTTTACTGTCATAACAGCATGATTTTTGGATGTGCACCATTGTGTTACCATGTTTTTGAATGTGGTAATACCATGGTATTCTTTGGAGTTTCATGTAAATAGCTTGTTACAGTATTATGGTAATCATTCTGTGCTGTTTTAGATACCAAAGTACCATGGTTTTGCAGTCTGATACTGTGTACTGATACACACAAACAGTACTTTTGTAAGGGAAGTTCACTTGCATGAAATGTGAGTCTGTGTGTGTGTGTATGTGTGTGTGTGTCTGTGACTGGTGGCCTTTGGTGATCGTAAATAAAAGAGCTGTAGTTGAGGAGGAGATAAGGCATTATGGCTATTTACACTGAATCACACTCGCTATCCATCAACACACACACACATACACACAGATACGGGTCCGATCCAGCCGTGTCACTCTTATTTATGTGCAGAGCTCTCAGTAAGGCTACACTGGGTGTTATACTCAATGGGGCCATCCGTTTCTCACTGTGTATGTGGATGAGATGATGATGATGCATTCTTTTGTCAGGGAAACAATCAGCTAGGCCGGTCGTTACCGTAACGGGATCACCATGGATGCCTGCTCGGTAAATAACACCTCCATCGGCCCGCCGGTCGTCACCGAGACAAATGCTGGGCTTTTAATTAGGCTAATAAAATAGGAAGAAAAGGCTGACGGCTCCGAGTGGCTGTCAGTTACTGAAGATACATCACAACACACACACACACACCAGACTATCCGAGTTACTGAATCCTCCGTTCTTTTTTCTTTTTTTTGGCTTCAACCCATTTTGTGTACTATCATCCTAAATAATAATAGTATGCAAATTTACAATATACAGCTTTCAAATCATAGTATGTTGAAAATAGTATGCAATAGATTCACGCTTAGCATATTTTTTTAAGCGTGCATGATTTTTAAGCTAATATTTCTCACAATTCCTTGCTCTATGGAGAGATGTTTGTGACAGTTTTCTATCGACTTTTTCAGTTGAAGAAAAATGGCAAGGAGAGTGAGGCCAAAGCTGCCGCAGCGGTTTTTAAATGTATGAACCTGAAAGTTAAGTATTAATGAATTTAAATGTAATGAATTTGGCTAATGCTTACATGCAAATGCAAACAATTTCTGACAAAAGGCACTTAAACTGAAGTTTTTGGACATGGTGTGTCCCATTACTATAGGGTGGCGTTTTACTGCATACTCAAAAGTCGGTATTTCCCATACCAATGAAGTATGTAGTATTGATCTTTTTACACTTTTAGCCGTGGGTAAACAATCCTGGGTTATTTTATTCCATTTTTATACTATTCATGCTTCACTTTGTGTTAGTAATGATTCTTGGTTTAGTAAAAGTTTGGTATTTCACATTGTAAATTTGCAAATTCCAAATGAAAGTTATTATTTGCATATTTTTTCACTTAAAACATTGATTGGACCAGTTTGACACATGACAAGCACACAACCTGATTTGAATTTCTAAAATTGTACAAAGCTCATGAATAATTAATGAGTCAGGCACTGAAGCAGTTGATGATTGGTTGTTCAACAGCAATCTTACGGCAACATTCCAGCACATTATCGTTTCATACTGTATTCTTTTGGCATCGTAATTCTGTCCTTTTAATTTTGAAGTGTTACTTAATCTAGTCTGAAACGGGCCTTTACCTGGGCCTTAAAAAGACGTTAAAAGCCTTTATGTGAAATAGGATTCAGCCTTTCTATCTCCAACTGTCTTGCTCTCAGTTTTTCTCTCACACAGACGTGTATTATTTCCAGACCCAAGTTTTTTCAGCTGCTTCACTCTAGACCTTCATTTACCAAAACTAATTGAAATAAAACTCTTTCCTCCTCCTGCTTATGTTCACAACACTTCACTTGTCACTATGAATGACCCAGTGTCTTTCTGCTGCGTTCGTCAAAAGCTGCCCGGCAAAGTTATAATGTATGTCATCGGCTCGGGATATTTTTCGAGGACTAGAATATTTTAAAGGTGATAAAATAACAGTTACAGGTAATAATAGAGCCAGACGGGCTCCAGATGCCGCGGTGAGAGAAGCCACTTGGTCAGATTTCTCCAACGTCTTCCCTCAACGTTCTGCTTCATTTCCACAAAGTCAACTAAGGTGATGAATTCAACTCGAGAGGTAAAAAATGATGTAGTATGGAACAAGGAATTGAGTTTTAAAGGGCAGAAACCAAGATGACTACATTTAAATGCATCTGACCTCAACATCTTGCGTAGCCAACAATGACATTGTGGCTCATGCTGTTCTTGTTCCATAAAACAACTTTAATGCTCCTAAACCACAAAAGCTGCATCAGAAATACAGGCCTTATTGCAGACAGCTAGAATGGAAAGGTCTGTCATTTTCAAAGTTATACCAACCGCTTGAGTGTTTAATTAATACTTTGGTTAAAATAGTAATTCTTTAAGCTACCAATAAGAGTGTCCTGTTGATTTTATTATATTTAAATCAATTGCTGAAATTCTGCACCAAGGGGGTGAGATAAAAATGCTATTTAGATTATAGCATTTTTATCTCATTACTTTGTCAGCTCCAAATTCTGTTGACGGCTATGTCAAAATCTAGTAAACTATTTGTTTTTCTTTCTTTCTTTTTTCTTTTTTTTTGCGAGTTTTAAGTAAAATACTACTACCACTACTACTAACAACAATAATAATAATAATGATATTGTTATTATTAATAATAATAATAATATTTAAAAATAATAATAACAAGTTTTACCTCACGGGTTGCATTTAGACCTTAGTTGGCTTGAAGTTGAACGCTGAGAGAAGATATTGGAGAAATCTGACCAAGTGGCTTCTCTTACTTTTTATAATATAATATAATAATTAAAATTATTTAATCTAAATTTTAGAATTCCTTTACAATTAATAATGTTTTATTTAATTAGTAAAAATATTTGTTTAAAAATATGCATTCATTCATTCATTCATTCATTCATTCAGCACATTTGTATTCTATAAGTGTATTTTATATATGTATTGAACTGTGTATCCACATTATATTGGCCATAGGCCACCTTGCTTTCTAGTTGTCTTACCAGCGTTGGCCAGTGTGTAAATTTTTTTTTTGCAAATTTACTTGAATAAAATTACACTTTTGTAAAATAAGTAGAAAATGAGTACAGAATGGACATATGTAGAGTTTGATGTATTGACAGGATAAGTGCAGTGAAAGAGAGGAAGTGCTGGGAAAAGTTGACCGCAGAAGCAGGTTGGCGTTCTGCCACTTATGAGTTTCTTACAAAAGTTGTGATATTTTGGAGAATATTAGTGCAGGAATGGCTGTGGTCCAGATCTCTTTCTTTCTCAGTCCTGCGGTTCTAATCCCCCACAGCACACCCCAGATGCTGGAAAAGAATGAACGAGGGAACGTAAGAATGGAGGAGTGTAGCTGCCTAGTCCTGATAACAGCATCAGGCTTTAGGGCCGTAAACACATGGGCTGTTTGATGTGCTCTTATCGAGAAAACTTTAAACACTGAACCAGCCACATCAAATTCAGCCATTAATCTACACTTTTATTAAATTATAAGTTTTGAGGCGAAAACAAGCGGGGAGGAGGCGCGCGCACACACATTCACACACCAATCAAAGCCCCTAATGGCTGTTAAGCATTAAGTGGTTGTTTTTCTGTTTTTATTTGATGATTGTTTTTCTCTCTTCACACGCATTAAAGCAATCACACACGCTCGGGACATGCATATACACTCTCCAATGATTCTTGATTGAATTTTAAGAGCTCTGCACTGTGCTGTTAAAGCAGGACCAGATAACGTGTGTGAGGGAGTGTGTGTATGTGTGCAAGGCTCAAAGTCTAATCATAAAGTGATCAGAAACTGGAAAAAAAAAACATATCATAAAGCAGCTGAATGGTCCAAACCCATATGACTTTCTTTATTTTGTAGTGTTATTTTTGCCTTTATTTACTTGGACTTTGGGTTTTCTTATGTAACATAAACCTTTAGCAGATGAAGCTGGTTTTAGCCATTTATTAGCCCAAAAATCTAAAACATTTTACTAGTTGTAATTAGACATGTATTTTATTTATTTATTTATCTAGATTTTATCATCTATTATTATTATTATTTACCCTTTTTTCATTTTTGCACTTAGCGCTTGTTACTTGTTATTTTCATTAATTAATGAATTTATTTATTTATTTATTATTACTAAAACAATACCCTGATACACTTAGAGCCGTCTATATAGAAATAGTAAGATATATAGTATTATTATTTAAATATAGAACCCATGTTTGGCCGTATTCATATTCAAAAGCTTCTAAAGCTATGTGACAGCTGTGCATCAGGAAAATATGGAAGTTATGGTCATGTTTCAGTTTTCTGTAAAATGTTATTTTAATGAAAGAGTTTAAACCAGAATGTTCTTTTATATACTTACTATAAAACAGTTCATATGGGGTCATGTAAAGGTCATGAACTCGTGTCTAGAATTCCTGAATAATGTTATATTACTAATAATACCTTGTCACTAAAATTCCTGTTATTTTAGCAACAGAATTATCACATTGTGAACTCGCATGTCATATCTAGGTCTTAATAAGTGCAATAAACTTTTGCAGTGAGTTAGATGTTACTATAGTGTGAATAGGGTTGCTCTGTATGTCCTTATTATTTCACTGTCTGTGTAACAGCGCCTCTTTAGCATCTCTTTGACCTTTGACTTTTAACCCCACCGAAACGGGCCACACAGTCTGAACCCGCTGCCATGACAACAGACCAGGGTCATGACTGGGTCATTGCAGCCAGGGTACAGTAGCGGGGAGCGTCTCTCCTTGACAAACTCACACATATTCACGCTCTTTACACTTTCAATACACCGACGCTTGAATCCCGAGATAATGATGATTCCCCATTATTTCGTCTTCTCTCATAAATAATCAAAGCATCCAAAGAGCCCCTCGGCCCCCCGTTCTTCTCCTCTTGTCTCTTGTTCTGTCTCTTTTGTTAGTGCGGTGCGAGAGATAAATCAGATGGTGTTAAAGAGCGCATGAGGAGAGAGATTTAGTGCTGGAGACATTCTCGCTCCTCTTAGACGCTCCGCGCACAGCAGAGGGAGTTCATTAAAGTCTCCGCATGGAGATGGGCTTAATGCTGGATTTACCACTGACAGCTCAATATATCCACACACACACACCCATTATCTCTGAAGAGGGCTGAAGAAGCGATTGTGCGTAGGCCTCATTGCTCCCGGATGGTGAGAAAGAGGAAATGAACGCAGTCTGATGCACCTGTTATGTGAACTTGGTTTATTTGAGGATGTGTTAAGAGCTTTTGAAATGTCTCAGTGGGACGTTTGTGACTTCATAGTATGACATGATGATGTGCTGGGCGATATACCGGTTCAAATGGTAAACTACTGAATTGGGGGTGGGTTTATATAAATGTATCTCTGAGGGGGACTGACTGTCTTCAGAAAAGTTTAGACGGTCTTTTCTTTTCATCTTACCTCTGTATAATGCATATTAAAGTAGTGTTAATAAGTGTTGGGATACTTTATTTACAGCGGTAACCAAGGAAAAGCTTGGAAAATCACTGCTGTTCCATAAGCGCCACCTGCTGTCAGAGAGTGAATTTGCATTCTCATTCAGCTCATCTGCTGTTTTTGTTTGATGCAGATATATTTTATGTAGCATAATTTTGCAAAGCTAAAGTCAAACTATTCTGTTTTTGCTTTAAATTTTGAAATGATACCAATCTAATTTACATAAACCGCCCAGGACTAGTTTAAGAGGTTAGTCTTTTAAATGCACTTTTAAGTACTATCTGAATGTGTGAGTGTTTCTAATGTATCTACTGTATACCATTTTTATTAAGGCTATTGTTGTAAGCAAGCCACTCCTGCAATATAGGAAACAATATAGTTTCAACTATAAACGGTAAAACAATTGCGGTACAAATTAGTGTGATTATTAGTACTTTAATAAATGTAAAATAATTTGAATACAAATACTAATTTACAACATCCAGCAGCACAATGAACTGTTTTGCACAGCTAAATAGGCTAAATGGAGATTGCTGACACCCCCTCAAACACTCAAGTTCACGCTCTTACATTAAAAATAAGATGGAAAAATAAAAAATGAATAGTTTCCATGGATCTAGTCTTTGCATCTGTTTGTTTGATGTTTGAATGGGATCTCCTCTGTTGGAATAGATGGCGCTGTCCCAAAAAATAGGGTCCTATGCGGTCCTAGAACTGCAGCCTCTGGTATTGCAGGAACATTGGGTTGTTTTTGTTCAGACCGATGTGAAAATCGACCCATGTTCTTACCCTGCAAACACGCAGAGCTGTAAATGTGAACTGATGGATCGATTCATTATAAAAATCTAAACACTAAAATGTGTTTGTATGTTATTTAATTAATATAATAATTTATTGATAATAATTGTTTGTTAATATAATAATTAATACTTTTGAAAATGGTTTAAAGACTGAAATGTGAAGTGTATAATTTTTTAAAACTTTTTGTTTTTGTGAAAACTTGTATCTGAACTGTAAACCTGGCTTTTTTACAGTCATTTTACAGTTTAATATTTTACCATAGACATTGCCCTACCCCGCTCATATGGTATTAATTTTATTTGTGCAGGTCTTAAAAAAGGTCTTAAAGTCTTACATTTGAGCATAAAAATCCTGCAGCAACCCTGATTTTAGAAAGGCTCTGTATAAATGACATAATAGATATATAATTACATAATAAATTATTTCATAAAAAATATAAAATATATTTTATTATTATTATAAATAAAGCTCTTCACACACCACCAAATAAACCATTATTAGTAATAATAATAATAGTATTAAATGTAAATGTAAAATTAATTCCTTCACATCTGTATACCAATCTACCTCTTACTGCAATCTTTCCTTATCATCACACAGCGCCATATTTAGTTATGAGACGCATGGACAAGTGAAATACTTTTTATTTGTTATTTAGCATCTTATAATTAATGCAGACATCTGTAATGCATCTATAAAGTCAAATATGAAAAATGAAATTTTAATGTACCCTTTTTCTTTGTAAATATCCCTGGTTTTATTGTGCATGATTCACCAACATCTTCTCATAATATTATATAACTATATTTAATAATGCTGTATTTTGTGTGAAACCATTTTCTTTTCATCTGATGCAACAAAGACCATGTGTGCGAGGACAAAAAATATTAACCAATACAATTTTTGCACGGCCTCTGTAATCCAATCAAATCCTGCATCTAAAATCAAGTCCCGTCCCATATTCCTAAATATTCTGCTAAATAATTTGTTTTACCTGCAAATATGTCACATTGAAGAAGTTACATGTGTTGCCAGTGTTCTTTCATGTTGACTCTTCACATTATGGATGTTTGCATTAAATATAAAACTATGAGAATCTTCAGTGGAACACACACATGAAGGGCATAAAAAATGAAGGCATCATTAAATAGTGAAGCTCTTTATACGGCCAGTGCGGATGTGTGTTTATATTTGTGTGTTTTATAAGGTCACCCATAGGTTACATTTTATGCAGCATTCAGCTTTGAGGTTTCCTCATGTCTGAATAACACCACCAGCCTGGCACACACACTCACACACACTCTTCTGCCGGGACTCCCAGTGTGGTTGGGCTTCATCCAGCTCTCTTCATTCCAACTTACCATTCCCGTCAAACGTGCAGCGTTCCCGGGAACATCAGCCCTGAGGGAGACCCTCACGCACACAGAGAGAGCTGAGTGAGTCACTCCCTTTACAAATGCAGCATTTATGACTCTGGCTCTTGACCATAAGAACACTGTGTGTGTGTGTGAAGACAGAATAAAATTGTGTAAATCACAAATTAAGTCTTCACATCTCCGAATTTGCAAGTCAGACACGAGGAAGAAAAATAAAACTCATTCTGCTTCATTTATGTGGATGATTCATAACTATGAATTATTGCATGCTTGTGTGTATCCTGGCCATGTGTTTGTTTATTAATCAAAAAGACTGTAAATTAATTGTTTACTTTGATTGGATGAAGCTGTCTTGCATCATGTGTGTGTTGGAATGAGAGTGATTTTCTGTCGGCATGTCGCTCAAGGCTTTGATAATTGAGGCCCTCGTTAAGCGTTAGCGCTCATTAGCGCTCTGCTGTATGAGTGGATCTCAGCGCTTAATTACAGCTCGTTAGGAGGATGCCAGTCAGAGGCATGATGTGGTGCGACATCTGAGCAGACAGGAGATCTGCTGCGCAGCATCACTCAACACAACCAGACAAGCACATTCAGTACTTAACATCACTTAACACATACACGTCTGTCTGTTCTAAACACTAGTGAGCCAAGCATGACTAAGGCAAACTAAGCCAGCATGTTTATCTTTTTATATTTATGTATTTTTATCTAAATTCTTTATTTAAATTATATATGTGTATTTAAATGATAAGTATATTAAAGGGGTCATGTGACGTTGCTAAAAAGAACATTATTTTGTGTATTTGGTGTTATGCAATGTGTTTATGCGGTTTAAGGTTCAAAAAACATTATTTTCCGTTATTGTTGCTCCTCTAAGCCCCGCCTTTCCGATTTTTACAAAGCTCATCGTTCTGAGAAGCGAGGCGTGCTCTGATTGGCCAGCTATCCAGTGCATTGTGATTGGCCGAATACCTCAAGCGTGAGACGAAAATGTTACGCCCCTTACCGTATTGTGATGCCGTGTCCCGGCGTGACGACACAAAAACAATAAAACCCATTATAAACGAGGCATTTATTGCATCCAGTGGGGACATAATTACTGATTATAATGACTTATACTGTCTTTTTACGTGTCGCGCCGTAAACATTACCATGTCTGCATTTGTGATCGGAGAAACGACAAACAAGCGTTACTCTACACTGCTCAAAACTCGCGTTTGAATCATCAGTGGCAAATTCTTTAAATAAGAAAACATACTTACAGGCTGTGAGTCAGAAGTGCCAGTCTGTCCTTGCAAAGTTGGAATTGCCCCACTTTATAGAAACAGCCTTTGTGCATAACTGGCAGGCTACTCCCAGGTTCAGGAAATAGTCCTCCGTAAAATGCGCTGCACACACTCTAATATTTGGGTTGAACTGTTCTGGAACAGTGTTGTAAATACAACTTAACCACTGATTTCTAGTTGTGTCCTCTTTTGGAAGTAGTTTCGCTTTCACAACGAAACACAGCGTCTCCAGGACATGGCGCCGGCGGCAGCAACAATATACAACGAGAATAATAGTTCCACCTTCTTTCTTTGCGTATACATTTGGGCGGTGTTATGCAAATCTTCCCACACCGTGACGTAGACATGTGGGGCGTGTTTGAATGAGCCGTTTTAGGAGGGCGTGGTCTTAACTTTGATAAAGAATATCTCTTTGGTTTTGAGACTTTAGTCTTTGAAACTTCAGGGATCTTATCTATGCACAAACAGCTTGTAACACTCCAAAGAGAAAGGAAAACTTGAAATCGCATCATATGACCCCCTTTAAATATATTTAGTATAAATATAGTGATATATTTTAGAAATTGTTAATGAATTGCTAGATGTTATATTACATTCTGTTTCGGGGAATGTTCATTTTAAAAGTAATGTGCTACAATATTGCGTTAGTCCATTAAAAAGTAACTTATTGCATCACTTAGTTACTTTTTATGGAAAGTAATGCATTACATTAGCGTTGCATTACTTTTGTCACCTGGGCTAGGCTTGCTTGTTTGTTTTTTAATACCAAAAACTCCAAAAGTTATATATTTGGCAACGGTAGTGTCAAATAGTAGAAGTATCTCTCTCTAAACATGGACACAGGAGAAGTATCAGTGAATAAGTAACTTTTGAAAAAGTATGTTTTTTTTGTAAATTTAAAAGTTACTTTACTTGTTACTTGAAAAAAGTAATCTGATTATGTAACTTGCATTAATTGTATTACGTTACCCTCAACACTGATTACACTGTTATATTATATTATATATAGTTTTATATTTATATTAGAGTGTTTGGGCTGTTAGCTTAGCATTTAATGCTACTGAAATCAGTGTTGCTACCTTTGTAGAGCAAAACAATTCGGTCTTTTGCAAGTTTCCATGATATTTTGGATGCTGCTCTCAGCAATTTGAGTTTTGAAACAGAGCTACAAACATTCATTACACACAATCAGTACTTAACATCTTTTGTTGATTTTGATTGCTTCCATTGTCCTCATTTGTAAGTCGCTTTGGATAAAAGTGTCTGCTAAATGACTAAATGTAAATGTAAACATCACTTAACATGGTCAAATCTACCTCAGCATATGCGCGTTTCCTACATAATTTAACACAGCTAAGTCGTTTAATCACGCACACACAAAGTCAGTATCTGTGTCAGTAACTTTGAATGAAGGTCATGGTTTCATGATATTTTACTACTGTATTGAATGTGTGTGCAGATGTTCAATGATCATATGGTTTTCATCACATTACATTTTAAACAGTAGTTCAGTTCTGCTCTTTCTCTTTCTTCTCTCTCGACATTTTTTATTGTTATTTCTTCATTCTCAAACTTTCTGATCAGTTCTTCATTCTGAGCCTCACTCTTTGTTCTCTTCTCCTCCTCTCCTCACTCGTTTTTTTCCCTTCTTCTGGCCTTCATCTTTAAATCTGGATGGTTTATAGCGTCTGTGTGCCAGTCCTCTATTCAATGTCTCTCTCTCTCCCTCTCTCTCTCTCTTCTAATCACAATGTCATGTTTTCAAACTGGCTAAATGGATCCCTGACTCCTCTTTGTTTTCAGCCTCAAATATTTACAGCAGGAGTTATCTGAGAGTGTGTGCCAGAGTCTGTGAGCCAAAACTGTGTGTGTGTGTGTGTGTGTGTGTGTGTGTGTGTGTGTGTGTGTGTGTGTGTGTGTGTGTGTATGTATGTGTGCAACAGCAGTGGTGTATGGTGTTCTGGGAGCTTAATTGAGATCTCAACGTGACAGCTCTGAACGCTCATAAATTACAATGTGTTGGCCAGACAGGCCTGGCTACAGCGCTCTCACAGTCTCTCTCTCTCTCTGTGTGTGTGTGTGTGTGTGTGTGTGTGTACATAGTCATCCATTAAAGTTTTTAGTTATATATGCTGATTATTTGGGATTTCAAGATCCTGAAAATCTGTATGTTTTTTTTTAACCTGCAAATAAATTTTAGGATTTAATATACTACACAATTTTTAGGCTACTTTGTTACATAAAAAAAAACATTCAGTTGTTGTTCCTGACTTTGTTCTCCAATGAATAACAGATTTAATACTTAAAATAAGTTTGATTTGTTATATTTTTATATAACTTATAAAAAACATAAAAAAAATTGTTTTTTTCTTAAATTTTTTGAAAAAGTCTCTTATGCTCACCACGGCTGCATTTTTTTTTTTTTTATCAAAAATACAGTAAAACATTAATATTTCAATACATAAAATATTATTACAATTTAAAATAAATGTTTTCTATTTCAATATATTTTTAAAGGTAATTTATTCCTGTGAGAACAAAGCTTTCAGCTTTAAATTTTCAGCAGCCATTGCAGTTATGCTGTGTAATATTTTTGTGGAAAAACATTTTACATTTATTCAGGATTCTTTGGTGAATACATAGTTCTAAAGAACAAAATAGAAACTTTTATGACATTATAAATGTCTTAAATGCATCCTTAGTGAATAAAAGTATTAATTTCTTCACATAAAATTCACCTTGAGATTTTTTTTCCCTAGCAACATGTATACTTGCACAAACACACTGTGCGCTCTTGTGTGTGTGTGTGTGTGTGTGTGTGTGTGTGTGTCAGTAACGCTGACTTGTGTGTTTAATTTTAGAAGCTGTAATGAGAGTGATGTCATCAGTCCGCGCTTCTGAAAACAATCTGGCAATCTGGAAAATGTCAATCTCTCTCTCTACATGTGTCTGTATGTGTGTTAAAGTGGGTAGTGCTTCTTAACTATGCCCTCCACACATGAAACACACATGGTACACAGACACAAACATGGAAAGCTTCATACACACCTCATCACAGCAACCGCGACAACTCTCCTGTCGCAAAACCTCACCCACATTCCTAAACGTATTAAAATTCAACAGTTCTGTTCATTCTTTACCTCTTTTTTCAGTCACATGTCTTGTTTCAATGGCTTTTTGTCCTTCACCCTGAACGTTTTATCAGCGCTAGCCTGTTAGCTAAGCTACCTGACTTCTTATTAGCATATATTAATCAATTACCACTGATTATTCCTGACTTTCCAAGAAGTCCTCCACTGAAGCGATAATCCGCGGAAGAGAGCGGCGAGAAAAGGCCGAGAGAAGAGAGAAGACAGCCACTACAAAGTGAGCGCTGGTGCGTTGGGCGGTAGCTATGTCCTTGTTACGTATGTTAATGTGCTAATAAAACTTGCGGGAACAGGAAGCCCCCGCTTTATAAATGACTAATTAAGATAACGAGGAAAGATGTAGTGGCCATGTCATTTCAGATTAATTCACTTAGAGAACAGATTAATCTCACGCTCAAAGGCAAAGATTGAGACTGAAGATGATTCTGGAAGATTAGAGCTGTCACGTACATGCTAATGCACATGAAGTCATTGGTGATAGATAGCAGAGGGTTCTGTCATCCATCACACTATCATATCACAGAACCATCTCTTAAAATGGGCCTGTTACCATGGTAACTATAGATTGTTTATGGTAACCAAAAAATTAGGTGCTAACTTCATATTAAGCACTACTGTTATCAAAAAGAACTTAACAGAATGACAGAAAGATACAGATAGAAGGGGATCCCAGATTAATTTAATACATTTTTACAGTTGTAGCTACCACTATATGATATTTTCAACGTTCAGACTTATATTTTAATATAATTAATGTAAATTTGAATACTGAACACTGTTTATTTATTATGTATATAAGTATAAATACACACACACACAGTATATATTTTGAAAATATTTACATGTATATACATTTATATATTTATATTATATATAAATATATTTATATATAAACATAACATATTTTTCTTAAATATATGCATGCATGTGTTTGTATTTATATACATAATAAATATACACAGTACACACTCATATATTATGTAAACAAAAGCTTTTAATTTGGATGCGATTAATCGTGATTAATCGTTTGACAGCACTAATATATACATGTAAATATTTCTTAACTATATACGTGTGTGTGTGTGTGTGTATAATATATATATATATATATATATATATACACACACACACACACATTCTTTTGATGATGTGTGTTTTCATTGTATTAAATTATATTTATTTTATATGTATCATATTTATTTATAATTTATACATTTATGCATACACAGAAAGAGAAGAATTCCATGGAATATTCATTCATTTTTTAAATGAATTTTCCCTCACTTACATATGAACCCATATAATATTTATTCACACTCACATATGCTTCTTTACCTATTATACACACACACATGTGTTCAGCCACTCAGTCTCTCTCACACACACACACACACTCAGACTGCTGCCCCGGGGCAGGCAGTGTAATGGGATCCTGAGTGTTATTTTTTGCAGAATAAAATAAATCCCACTAATTAGCATGTTAAAGTGATTGATGGGATCGCAGGGCCGTCTGTGAGCGGGGCCGCTCCGCTTCGCGAGAACAAGAAGGGGGAGAAAAAAGGGGAAAAGACAGAGAAAAAAGGTTTAGGAATGAAAGGAAAACTAAATGAGTGACTAGTAATGGGAGAAAATAACACAGAAAGGAAATACAAAGAGGAAATATACTGACAGAGAGAAAGAGAGAGGTTATCTGAGAAAGAGAAAAATATATTTTTTCTAATCTCCACAGTTCTTCTCTTTCTCAGCATTGCTGTCTTTGTAAACGCATCTGACTGAGAAACACAGAGAGGAGAACGCAAGAGAAAACTAGTCGTGTACAAGCAGAATGGGTTTAATGAAGGGAGAACGGGAGAGTTCGGGAATCTGATACGGTAACTCGATCGAGTTTGTCATCTGTATGTGTGTTTGTACATGCACCTGTGTTTAAAGTGTCCAGATTAGTGCTGACCCTCAGAAAGGACTCTGATTCCCTCTCACGTTAACACACGGCTCACGTTTCTCCGCTGCCTTTATGCACAAGGTGTTAAGCTGTGTTTAAAAAGCACATATCCACTTTCTGAGCTCGCTCACACACACGGTTTTTATCTTTCTACACCTGTGTTGTGTTTTTACACATTTGTACTGTAATTTAATTCTCTCTTCCGCCTTTTCCTCCTGGTCTTTCTCCCGTTAAACATCTCTTTTTTGAGTCTTCAAAGGGATAGTTCACCCGAAAATCATCGTTGACTCACTCTATTGTTGTTCCAAAACTTTGACTTTCAAAAACTTTCTTTTATCTAATCTAAATCAGAAGGGACTGAGTCTGTCAGACTCCAAATATATAAAAAAAGCATTAAAGCAGTCTATTTGACATAATAATACATTTCTTAAGTCATACAATAGTGTTGTGTGAGAAACAGACTGAAATTGATGGAAGACGCCATTGATTCTCTTATATATCGTGACCAAACGTCATTAACGGCAATGGCGCCATATTGGTTTTGCCAAAAAGGGACATTTTTATGTGACTAATCTCTTAAATCTTGGTCTGTTCCTCACACAGAACTATTATTTAGCTGCAGAAGACTTGTAATATAGCAAACAAGTCTTAGAGACTACTTTTATGATACTTTCATGGTGCTTTTTTGTCTGTTTTGGAGCTTGACAGGTTCAGTCCTCATTCACTTGCATTATATGAAAAGAGAGGCTAAGACATTAAATTAAATTGGCTTTTTTGTTCTTTGGAAAATAGAAAACTATCGTTTTGGAAAGATATGAGGGTAAGTAAATGATGACAGAATTTTTATTTTTGGGTGACCGTCCCTTTAAAACTGATACTCAACAGTAGCAGCTGAAAAGACATGAAGCAGACAGGGATGGGAAAAAAGAGAGAGGAGAGAGAGAGAGATAAAAGGGGCAATAAAGAAGAGAATAGAGCAGATGAAAGGATAGATCAGGTCAAGGGTCAAGTGCATTCCATCAGCTCCCACTTGACTTATTGAGACACAACAATAAGCCAAATCACTGAGAACACACACACACACACACACACACACACAAAACCCTCAGCGCAAATTGATTCTCGACCATATGAACAGTTTGAATGAGCCACACAAACCTGTATCTTTCTTTCTCTCTCATGATTTCTATAAACATTTTCATTTAGTTTAACTTGATGTACTAATTAACTAAAATTAAAACTGAAATAAAAAATTATAAAAATTATATATAGACAAATTTTAAATAATGAAAACTAAAAAAATGACAAAAGCACACAATAAAATTACTAGGACTTTAAATAAAAATATAAATGAAAATGGAAAACATAAAAATAAAAACAAATTAAAAAATATTAATAAACTAAATAATACTATCTCAATTATACATAAACAACACTCTGATATATGTACACATTTAGGGTAATGCACATTAAGGTAATGAATATACTTTTAATATTCAAATGTGATATAATATGATTAAATATAATGAAATAATTGTTGAAATGTATTCTAGAGCCATTTTTGCATGATTTAATTTAATATATATTTCATTATTTATTTTTTTAAATACATTTTATATGCTTTCTGTCCACATCTACAGTGCCATACAAACCTGCATTTTCTCTTCATCATTATCTCTCTCCCTTCATTTAAAAGTCAGATGGCAAGATGGCAGGAGGCTCATCATTCTTTCTTTTCAAACACCATCTTCTTGTTTGCATTGATGCTGGGTTAATGCAAAAGGCCCAAGAGAGTGAGTCAATGGAACTCATCCAAACACACACACAAACACAGAGTTTCCCCTTGGGTCCAAGCACACTTAGAGACCTCACAAATCCAGCTTCTCTGACAACGGTTAGGTCAGCCTAGATAAAGAGGATGCATTAGGGCCAGAGAGAGAGGGAGGGTGGATGAATGGAGAGAGAGAGCGAGGGAGACGTGTCAGCATGCTCATAACTCTAAGAGAGAAAGTTTTGTTATCGAGGTCCACATCACATGTGTTTTAATTAACTGGTGTCATTAACAGTCTCATTTGCATAGACAACACGTTTGGATAGAGTTGGTCTCAAGGGTCCTGTATGTCATGCTGTACATTAGCCCTCTCTCTCATTCAACATTCAAACAGCTTTATTGGCATGGTATGAAAAAAAAAACATTATGTATATAGGGTAGAGTACATACACATTTACAGACATAGACACAATAAGATGATAATAGCTAGAAAAGGGCAGTTTGTCAAGACAAGCTTTAATATGTGCTTACAACGCCTTGGTAGAAAGTTTGAAAATATGGTAAAAAGCCTTTTTTTAAAGTTTGAAAGTTTGGGCATTCTGGGTGGTTGCTAGGCAGTTAATATGCTGTTGCTAGGGCGAGTTTGATAGACTTAGCTAAAAGCAAAGCGTGGCAGTCAAAAAAAAAAAAAATTTTAGTTCAACATTTTCAAGTAAATGTCTGTGGGATTTGGTGCCATGTTAGTAGTCAATTTAGTCAATTTAGTAGTCACAGGTTCCAAAAAAATATTAAGCAACACAACAGATTCGACACTGATTATAAATTATTAGAATGATCTCTGAAGGATCATGTTACACTGAAGATTGGAGTAATGGCTGATGAAAATTCAGCTTTGCGTCACAGAAATAAATTATATTTTAAAGTATATTAAAATAGGAAACCAATATTAGAAATTGCCATAATATTTCACAATATTACTGTTTTTTCTGTATTTTTTATCAAATAAATACAGCCTTGGTGAGCATAAGAGACTCCATTAAAAAACAAATTGTAAAGTTATATATGCAAATGATTTTGTAGAATTATATATATATTACTCTAGAAATTGTCATTTGAGGTTTATAGAGTTTATAGAGTATCTATCTATCTATAGTCTCAGCCTCAGACGTCACGCCCACGGAACGTTGGCTAAACGTCTGATGCATATGCCACACTTATCTGAAAACACTTCAGGATTTTCGAAGTCGTCTTCGGATTGGTTGAATTATACAGGATTTCCGGGAGAAGTGTGTGTCGCGCTCTTTAACGTTCTGCCTGGAAACAAAAATGCCGTGGTGCCAAACCCCCTCACAAAAGAAGAAAGCCGTCGTGTTTACAACTGACGACGAGCGCTTGTCAGGATCAACTAAACGCAGAATTTTCAAAAGTATGTGAAAAATGTAAAGTTCGTGGCACAGAATCTTTAAAATATGTCCAAGAGTTTTACACACCGGTCTGTTATTGTGGCGACATTTCCACGCCCTTAAACATGACGCGGAACAAAACGAAACGTGATTGGTTGCTTTACCTGTCAGTCATATGGCCTCTTTGGCGGGCCTTGGCCATTCAAAGCGGCCAAAGTTCCCAGACCTATCTATCTATCTATTTTTCTTATCTTTTCTTTTTTTTACCAATAAATGCAGCCATGTTGAGCATGAGACTTCTTTCAAAAACATAAAAACATCTTATGACCCCAAACTATTATTAATAATATAAATGTTAAAAAGATTTCATTATAACCATTTACAAAAATGTTTCCAAGCATTTTATGCCTGTTGCATGATCATTAGTAATTTACATTTTTAGTTTGGTGCTCCTGCCCCTTTCACTAGCCATTGGTTTCTTTCTCTTCTGCCCTTGATGACGGTTCTTGCTGTCCGCTCGCCTCTATTCTGTTGTGTTTAAAGTTATAGCTGTTATGCTAGAACGGTTTTGTGTGTGTGTGACTGCGGCCAAGTGGTTTAAAGGTTCAGTTAATAGTTCACCCATAGCTCTGTGTGTATGTGCGTGTGTGTAGCTGACTCATGGTCATGCATGGTTGTGGTGTGTGGTTTTTCTAGCAACTGATGCTACAGTAGCATAACGGCTCGGTCAAATTTCTGCTAGGCCACCGTGAGATTAAATGGAGAGCGAATGGAGAATTTGGCTGCCTGAGTTTATTTTAATGAGATATGGACCATAAACTATAATAGAGTTTCAGAAGAGCAGTGTCTCAAACTGTGCTCAGATTTCAATGAGATTTCAATATGAAAATGTCAGTATCGTTCAAAACAATAAAACATTTCTATGGGTCTTTTTGTCTTTCTGTCTGTCCATCCGTCTGTCTCTGTGACAGATTGAGTAACGACTGATTAGCGCACACTCTTCTTCTAATAGTCTCAAAGTCAGATAGAGACGTGAGCGAGTGTGTAGACGTATGTTAATCGATGCGTCTGTAGGTAATGTCCTAAATCCAGAGCAGACGGGTCGATAGATGCTGATTGGCTGTAAATCTGGCGAGCGGACGAGTTGCATCATCGCTCGTAATCAAACTCTTGGGTAAAATGATTACAGGCGGAGTTTGTTGATCCACCGAATTCTCTATTTGTCATGCCAATAAAATTTGAGTGAATTTGATATCATGGCGAGATGAGGATGACCTCACGAAACGAGGAATGAATCCGAAACGAACTATTGAATTGACGCAATCCAAATGAGAACCATCAGACTCGAAACTCACCTTGGTTTTGTTTGAACGTTAAACATTAACACAGAACACAAGAATTGATTTGCACTTCAGAGAGCGAGTTCACTAACTGTGTACTTGAATCTCTAAGAAAAGTATCAGTGTGGTTCAGCTTCTATGAAGCATTAAATAACCTGAGTAAACACTCGACTGTTGACCGAATTGATTCAGTTTGTACATTTTGACCTTTACAGAAAGGAAATCGCTCTGAAACATGCCTGTATTTCTATGCAAAATAGATATTGCGTTATAAAGATAACGCAAGAGGTCTTTGCACAGAGCATGTGTGTTTTGAAAATGGTTGCTAACTTTAAACTCTACTAAACTTAAATATTTAAATCAGGACTTTTTTTATGTACAATTTGCTGTTGAACTTATGTAAAAACTGACAAATTTCATTTAAATACCATTTATAATTCTGCTTATATTCCCTCTTGGTAGCTCTGTTAAAAACACTTTTTTTATAATTTTTTGTTGTTCATTGTTCTGGGCAGTTCTTGGCTGATTAAATCAGTCATGTTCTTGGCCAAATTGAACAGAATTTGTAACACCCGGGAATAGATTTGATTACAAATGAATCTATTTGTAGTTCACATCGCCCTGTTTATATGTCAACCTGATCTCTTTGTACTTCACAGATGTGTTTGTCATGTTACACTTGACGGCTTGGTGTATTATGCATGTGATATGATTTTCATTTGTGGTGGGATATGTTTTAGATTTACCGCCCATCACATGTGGACACGTCTGACCTGTGTGTTCTGTAGAGCAAAGAGGACAGCCTCAGGCAAACACACACACACATATGTATCTCAGATTACACAGTGTTGATTAATATTTTTGTAATCATTTTTCCTGCATGGCTCATAGTTTTGTTTCTATATAGGAAATGGTGTTTTAAAATGTTTGCATGACGAGTGTGTGTGTGTGTGTGTGTGTGAGAGAGAGAGGAGTGCATTCGGGCAGCGTAACCATTGTCTGTGCTTGTACCATTGTGTACCAGTGTGGGTCAGGAACTACAGGCAATGAATGCTGGCACAAAGTAAGGTCACCGTGTACCTTCTCACACACACACACAGTGTTCTCTCTCTTTTCATTCCTTAACTGACTGTATGATAGTTCATATATGTTCTCTCCCTCATAAACGTCTGCCAGGAACATAAATGCAAATAGACATTTATGTTCGTCTGTCTGTCTTTCTGTCTGTTAAAAGAAACAAATAATGAAATAAAAATAATACAATTACTATATTGCTCAGCAATAAAAAATAATTAAAATCATTTAATTAACATTTATAGTTATTGTATTGTATGTTCTATCCATCCATCTATCGATCTAATCTGTATGCCCGTCTGTCTGTCTGTCTGTCATTCTATCAAGTACGATCTTTTGCTTTATTGATCTCTAATGTAGCATCTTTTTTAAATCATTCGCTCTTTCATTCTGTATATTTGTCTGTAGTTCTGTCTAATGCTCTAGCTTTTCTTCTGTCTTCTTATTTTTGTCTGTCCGCTTTCATCTGTCTCTCTGTATGTCTGTCTATATTTATTCTATTCAGAACATCCCTAAAAGTGCATTTTTGTTACATTTAATTAACATGACTGCTTTTGAGGACAAATTTGAGCAGTTATGTAGCTAGAAGTATCATAGCTAGATAAGAAGCATCAAGCTTCCACACTACCATGATCTGATTGTGACAATCCAATCCAGATGCCCACTCTCTCTTGTGTGTGTGTGTGTGTGTGTGTGCTGGAGTCAGTTGTCAGGGGGGTATGGGTCATTAAGTTGGTGTCCTTTGTTTTGTCAGTTTGTTTTGTTGAGCCCTGCTGTACTGAGTAAAACCAACCAAGCTGAAAATTGTCTGCAGCATGTTCAACCCCCCCCCCAAACACACACACACACACGGCCTGGAGTGGGAAGGCGCCCACTTCCCCTCATTCCAGCCACTTCACCCTAGATTGATCACAGATCAGCCTACACCTCTCTCTCTGTTTTCTCTCAAGTCTAGTTCTAATCAGGTTGTTTTTATGTCACGTTGTAGCAAATAAAGTGTTTCCAAGCAGTACAATTTAAAAAAATCATAATGACATAAACAAGGAAAACTGAACATAAAAACCCACACTTAACCAGCTCAAAGATAAAATCTGATTGTGACAGTATTTATTAAAACAACAAGCCACATGAGTGATTTCCTTCTAATGAATTACATCACAACATCATGTAGCACCATAAATGACTGTGACAGTCCGGATGACTCATTAGCAGATTATTAATCAATACAAATATTATTGGTAGATAATTTAAGGAAAAACTGCAAGTCTAAAGAATTGGTGTAATCATCGTTGTGTCTGGTTTTATGAATTGTGGCTATGTGCCTTTGACTAGAGGTATTGAATGGTTTGTGCTCTGCCCTCTACTGCTCATTTTTCACCTGTATGGTGTGTATCTCAGCTATGATATTGGCAGAACAATACAATTTAAAAAAATAATAATTTGAAGTATTAAATAATATTTTGCCTTTTTTATGTTAAGGAAAGTGTTTTATGGCTTATAAATTGCATAAACTTTAATAAAGTGTTTCTCATTGGTTTTCTCCTCTATAATGTTATACAGTGTAGTAATTATTTGGAAAAATATCCTTCTATTACCCAATTACACTTTGACACACCAATAAATCAAAGCATGCTGCTAATAACGGGACTTTAATTTTGGCTCGTTTTTCTGAGCGTCCATTTCCTCTCTACTTTTCTTTTCTAATCTTTTTCTAATGAAGTGTTTTCACCTGTTGAACCGCACAAAGGACACTGCCCCAGCATTCTGGGACGCCCTGAAGGTCCTGCTGTGAGCCAATGAGAATTTACGGAATCTGCGAATGATCTTTATTGTTGCAGAGCAGCAGGCCTGTTACCGTGGCGCTTTGATGTGCCGCCAATCAGAGTGCAGATTTTAAATATGTGCACATGTCCAACAAACTAGAGCACAGGGACCTGGAATACATCACCGCGTGTGGAATAATTAAACCCGGATTCAGGAGGGGGAGCAGAAATTGCCAGAAGTGAAGAGGAAAAAAAGGAAACATAGAGTTCAATCAGCAATATCAGTCTTGGTGACACTTGGCTTCAATTCAGTTGGCTATATATCCAAGTGGACCAACCAATCGTATGTAACCAATCTTAGACGCCCTGGGTTCTCAACATGTGCAGGCATAATATGGCATATGGTATACTTTACATTTTAAAACATTAAGCATTATTTTGCTAATCAGTTTACATTGAACATTATTTTAATGGATGCTAAAAATAGTAATTTCCTAAATGCAAAGTTAAACCTTTTGTGTTGGTACTTTTTCAAAAATATAATAAAAAATAACAGCATTTAACTAAATATTAAAAAATAAAAAATAGTTTGCAGCACAACCTTGAGTGATGATTCTAATGAATCAGATACTCATTTTCTGAAATGGTTCATTAAAATGAATATTCCGTACAAACTGATTCGTAAAATATAATCCCCAATACTAATTAAAAGTAATTAAAAGATTTTCTGCTGGACAATAAATGTGTGAGAGAACTTAGTTTACTAGTAATTGGCAGTTTTACAGTTTGAAGAAAAGCTCTAAAAAGGAGACAAGTACTTTGCTCTCTTAAATTTCACTTTTGTGAGTGTGTTTTTCACCCTTTTCTTTATGGGATATATTCACAGGATGAGAGTGTGTGTGTGTGTGTTGAAACTCTAGAGGATGTTGCTGAGTGTGAAACTACTAGAATTTCACAACATTTAATTACGGCTTGTGGAGTGAGAGGTCAAAGCAGAGTGGATCTTCCTGTTTGTGTGTGTGTGTGGGTCAGACTCTAGTGACCTTGCATTTGCCCTCTGTTACCGTGGTTATCTATCTATCCCATTCTTTTTCCACATGTCAGACTTCACATCACACGTCTTTTTCATTTTCACTTTGTCACTCCGTTACGTCTCTCTCTGTCATTCGCAGCAGCTGTTTGTCATATTCTCTCTGGTTTAGCCCCGTCCTGTCCGGGTCAAAAATGATGCGGTGTATCTTTACACAGGGTTTAATTTAATTGCCGTATTTTTCTCGTATAAATGCTTAATTGAAGTGCCCAAGGCAGCGCTGCTAAAGTCAATAAAAGACTGAGAATAGGCTTTATAGGGCCTGTCTATGCCTGTAATTAGAGCCTCCAGGCACAGCCAAAAATCTCTTAAATAAATGGTTATGCAAGAAAGACCTGCTGAGAGAGGGGAGGCAGGGAGCAAGTGAAAAAACCATTAGAGAGAGCGCGAGAGAGAGAGAGAATACAAATCATCATCTGTACAGACACCTCAGGGACGGCCTCATCCTGACAGCAGCGTTACCACACACACACACACTCACACAACTGTGAAAATAAAACAAGTGAAAAGTGGGTAATTCATAGTCAAAGCAAAGGACTGTGAGAGCGAGAAAGAGAGATAACAACGCAAAAACCTTTGTAAATATAAATGAAATATGACAAGAGGGATATAAGAAAACAGGAAGAAAGGAAAACTGTGAAAAGCAGGAATCCCATGACGAAACCTTCATTGTGCAAAGTTTGCTAATGGGACTTAATGGAGTTCACAGTTATTTTCATTTAAATGTTTTTTTTTTTTTTTAATCATTCAAACATTTTTATCAGTCTTTAAGGGAAATAGAAATAGAAATTGTTGACACATTAAGATTTAAAGCTAAAAAATTGGCATAACTTTGGTTATTTGCTGTTTAAAGTATTTAATGAGACATATCTGAGTCATATTGAAATATATGACTATTTGATGAAAGGTTTTTGTATCTTGAAAATCTAAGCACAGTTTGAGACAGGTCACTTCTTAAACTTAAGTCTCCGTTGCTCTCCATTCTGCATAGGCACAATCTATAGATCGATATCTCAGAACAATTTGATGAGAAATGTTCGAGTTCCTATTGTCATATTTAGTTATTGAATGCAGACTTTGATATTTTGGTAAACTGAACACAATTTGAGACGCTGAGATGCCTCCAGATGAAACTCCAGTTGGTCTTTTTCTCAGGAGACCATTAATCTCATTGCTGTCTAGGAGAAACAGTTGAGATATAATAGAGATCTTATTTGTAAACTGTGTTTCTGTGACATTTAAAGTGACCTTGATGTGTGTCCACGTTTCTGAATGAGTTTGTTTCTCCTTAATGAAATCGTGTGTGTTTCTGGAGCACTGACATCCCAGAGTTAATTGCCTGAAACGGTGTGTGTGTGTGTGTGTTGAATTCTTGTTCACTTGAGGGAATACAGGTTTCAAGGGAAGAGGGTTGAACCAGTGTAATGTGTGTGTGAGTTTGTCCAGTTGGGTTTCTAAAGCTCCCGTATCCACTTACCCTGATTGGAGCATCTCAAATGTGGCCATGGAGATGCTAAGATGAGATGAAATGCTAATTTTGATGGCCGTTTCAAACGTACCACCAGCTGCTCCGCAATACATCACGAGCTGAGCGGACAAATGAACGATATTTCTGTTTTCATCAAATTGAGTCACACATAACTCACCATTTGCAGCAACTCAAGCTATATATTGACGACAAATAGGCCTTGCTCTGCAGCTAGTGTGTGTGTGTTTTGATGATAGATGATAGCGTTTGGAGCAGATAACTCGCCAGGAGACTGGAGCAGAGACCAGCCAGGCCAAATTCTGCAAATCCCCGCAGACCACCCAACACTGCAGCCTCTGTTCATGCATGTGTGTGGTGATGTGTATGATAGCAGCGCTGCTCTTTACACACTCATGTCTCTTAGCATCTGCATCGGTGTGTGTTTCTGTGTGTGTGTGTGTTCACACTGTTGTCTGTGGATGTTTGTTTTTTCAGCGTTTATTGTTAGGACGTGAAAGGCTGCAGCCCTCGTGCACACACGGACACGCGGTTTGGCGCCAGACAGGCGCTGTATCTCCTCTCAGGGATGTTTAGGGTCCGTGGGGATGGAGGGAAATCTTGAATGAAGGAGAGGGGAACAAGGGAGGGACGGATAGTGGGTCAGATTGGCATGTAAGAGCAGTTCTGTTCTGTTATCAGCTTTTAAAAGTCTGCCAGAGACCCCACTGCACATTAGAACCTTTGTCTGGACTGAGGTGTGTGTGTGTGTGCGTGTTACAGTGTAGTTGTGAGGGCGTTCCTTAAAATGTATCAGAAATGTAGTAAAACAGGCTTCTGAGACCTCTCTATTTTAGTGAGTCCTATTTCATATTAACGTCTTAATTTAAATCTAAAAATGCCTAAATGTGTATTTAAGGCTTGGGTTTAGCGTTAAGGTGTAGCATAATCAGGGGCGCCGTAAAGGGGGGGAAGGTTAGGCCGATTCTAAGGGCCCGACGATGGAGGGAACGGGATGGAGAAAAGCGATTTCTTTCGAGGGGAATACGATCGTGATTGTACCGAGGGGAACGCGGAACGCGATCTGTACGGAGGGGGAACACCCAGACCCCCCCCCAAAGGACTTTTTGTGGACTTGCTGCAGAACATCAGCTACCAACTTTTACTTTAATTCGTGTAAACTTTCCTTAAACAAAAAAAGAAAGAAATCTGTATTTTTAAACATGCAAATTAGTAACAGTGTTCTTGTGTAATACCTATCAGTGATCAGTCTTTTTTTTTATTCCAGACTGATTTAAATGATGATTTTTTTTGCCTCATCAGCAGTTTGCATTGTCATACATCTCTTAACATTTCGTTTTCGCTTGTGTGCCTGCCTAGAACATCTGAGCATGTAGAATGTTGGAGCCGGTGGATGGTGAATGGAATGCTCTGGTCATAAGGAATGTTCTACAGGAGAATGCAGAATGTTCCTCTGTATTCCAAATTCTATTTTCTGCGCTCCAGCAGCGTGCTGTGGTTTACACACAGAGGAGTGGAGCTTCTCATTAGCCGCACTGCTCCGCCTGATTGCTGTATAATAACGGACAGGACCAGCTCGTCCTCAGTCGTTGACCTGAGACCAGCCCTGTACATTCGCTGGATAATCGTCCAGGTTGGGGAGGATGATCCCAGGTCAGCATCTAACCACAGCGTTTAATGACAGCCCTCTTTCAGGACGCAGAGTTTCTATTGGCCGGTGTTCAGGCTTAAGGGGTTACAGAGAGTTTCCCTGGCACCTACACAAACACACACTCACACACACATTTGGATCCGACTCACAGTCGCTTTGGTCCAGTTACAGTGTGCCAGAACCAATGAAGTGTGTGTGTGATTCATTGCACAGAAACTGCAGCACTTCTGGATCGTACTGTAACGCGGTGAACTCAGGTCCTTCCTGCTTTAAAAGATGGTGCTCATTGGCCTAAGCATCTCAAAGCTTTATTGTGCAGCAAAAGTTGAGAGAGTTTCATAAACTGAAAGGGCAAAAAAAAATAGGGGATACTGAAAACCAGGAACATGTCAGGCAGGTGTCAAACATTTTTTGTTATGCTGGTTGAAATTTTTTCTTTGCATCCCGGTAGCAATCACTAAGTTAAGTGGGCTAAATGTATTTATATGCATTTATACTGTCTGTGGAAGGCGTAGGACCATCAAATGTTTGTCCAATCATATTCCTCGGTCCGAGGGCTAGGAAAGGCTGTCCTACCTGCCTGTCAACATATGTGACCCTGGACCACAAAACCAGTCATAAGGGTCAATTTTTTAAAATTGAGATGTATCTGAAAGCATCATCTGAACATCAAAATATTATAATAAATAAGCTTTCCATTAGAGCTGCACGATTAATCGTTAAAAGATCGCGATCTCGATTCAAATACCCACACGATCTAATTTCTGAATGAGAACGATTCGCCCGTGTCTATTAAAACTTTGAAAAAATCATACCGGAACATTCAAATCTGCATTCGCGCTGCTGCTGATCCAGAGAGCAGACAGTTAACATGTTTAGGTAAGAAAAAGCTTCACAAACAGTCTTTTCAACTACACAGTATTATTTCTGTCTTACAGTCATTCATAGAAATACTGGGATAAAAGTTTATAGTTCGGCTACAAACAATGATGTCTATGGTAGCGATCAAAATAGAGCCACTCATCTTTTGAAAGCAACTGGCGCTTCAAATAACGTTTGTGTCGATTGCATTATTTCTCCACTAGGTGGCGACAAGTAACTGTTAAAAAATTTATTTATTGAATCATTCATTCGAGATTCGTTCAAAAACACTGATTCATCCATTAATGAAACAAGTGAGGTATGAGTGAGTCATTGAATCATTAATACAAACCAATTTTTCATAATTTTAATTCTAAAAGTTGGTGTATTAAATACACTATATTTTAAATACATATACCCCGGGTTTCACAGACAAGGCATAAGCCTAGTCCTAGACAAAAATGTAAATCTGAGCTGTTTCAACTGAAAGAAACTCGCATTGACTGATCTTAAAATATATCAGTGCCTTTGTTTTGTCTCAAGATGCACCCCAGTAATGTTTTTTTCTAAGCATGTTTATAAAAATTGCTTAAATGTCTTAATTGAACTATGATCTAATCCTGGCTTAGTCTAAGCCCCGTCTGTGAAACCTGGCCATATATAATAATATAATATAATAATTATATATTAAAATGTTTAATAATTCATTTAAATTAAACACTTTTAAATAGACTGCAGCAATTAATATTTTGTCACACATTATTTTGTTTAGTTCAGAATCGTGGGAGAATCGTGATCTCTATTTGAGAAAAAAAATCGTGATTCTCAATTTATCCAGAATCGTGCAGCTCTACTTTCCATTGATGTACGGTTTGTTAGGATAGGACCATATTTGGCCGAGATACAACTCTTTAAAAATCATGAATCTAAGGATGCAAAAAATATTCTCGAAATATTGAGAAAATCACCTTTAAAGTTGTCCAAATTAAGTTCTTAGCATATTACTAATCAAAAATATTTACAAAAATATCTTCATGGAACATGATCTTTACTTAATATCCTAATGATTTTTGGCATAAAAGAAAAATCAATAATTTTGACCCATACAATGTATTGTTGGCTATTGCTACAAATATACCTGTGCTACTTATGACTGGTTTTGTGGTCCAGGGTCACATATGTATTTGCATATCTCCATACACCCTTTTTGCACAGACATGATACGTCATCAGCGCATTCCATTACGCTAATGCAGATAATTTATTTTTGTAAAATGATGCGCTTTGTACTGAAATGTTTTCTCACCGGTGAATGAGACATGAGATAATCTGACAGCGTTGCATTCAATCCTCCACCGACGCCGTCTCTTATCGTGTCACAGGTTAGCCTCTGGTCTGCCTGTGTGCGTTCGTGTGTTTTGGAGGAGGCGTGTCTTTGGAGAGTGATTTGCAGGGAGAGTGGGATCTTATGCTTTCAAAGCTAGCTTGCAATTGCTAGCCTCTCTGAAATCACCTACTCTACCTTTAACACAGTTTGTTGCCCCACTTTTTAACCCTAACCAGCCAAAACTTCAACAAGACATTTTGTCGGTTTCTATCAGGTTTTGCTGGGTAGCACCGCCCACAGCAAAATCTTATTGGTCCAAAAATCTCACACAATTAGCTACATATTAAACATCAATCGTTTTTGGACTGGCTGTGACTATGTCCCTTTGTGTAGTTTTTCATTTTCATGGGTGAAGAAATAATCAAAATCATGGGGTGGGCACATTAAAAAACTTGTCAACATGGGTTATAATTTTTAATAAGGTGACATTTCATTACTTGACATTACACATTTTCTGCATTTTTGAAATTCTTAGAATCTAATTTCCCATAATGTTATATGCAAAAAAAAAATGTTTTAATTAATAAATAGATAAAAAAAATAGAAATAATTAAATTTAAGATTTTTCAAAAAGACACTCAAAACTTTTCGCATCATGCCTTGTTGGGACACTGTGTGCTGTTTGGATTCATACATTTACTGCTGTGATTTTGTCTCACACTGTCATACGCTTGTCTCTGTGCATTGATTCTGTTTAGTGTGTGTGTGTGTGTGTGTGTGTGTGAGTGTCTGAGTGATCTGTTTTCTGTGTGAATCTCTTTTCCTTTCATCCAGTGTCGGCATCCGTTCGACGTGTCTGTTTACGTTTGAATTTATCTCTCGCTACTGTACTTTAATCCATATTTGTCCTCCAGGCAGAGAGAGGGGGTGACTGATGCAGGGCTGCCCACAGAAGGAGCATCCCCGCTGGGCCGAGCGAGGGGCAGGCTGGGGCATGTTGTTCTGTTCCTCTCCTCCCACTTTTGTGCAGCTCTCCAGGGGTCCGCTTACTTTACGCGCCTCCAGACGCAACCTTTGTGCCCGCAAGACGGAGCCCCCTCCGGGCCGGTCTGAACCAGGGTGTCAGGATGTAAAGGATGCGTCTGTATATATGTATGTGTGCGTGAGAGAGAGAAAGAGAGGAGACAGGAGATTAAGTTTTGTCTCTTTGCTCTAAAAGGCCAACTGCCAAAACATATAAAAATCGGATTCTCCACACAGTGCCATCTTAAAGATCCTCTCATTCACTTAGATACACCGCCAGTACCATCCCACTCTCACAGTCTTTTCACTAACGGTCACTCATCCAGATAAATACCCGCTGTGCCAGCGATGCTACAGATTTTCAAAGTTCACTGAAAAAAAAAAAAATAATAATAATATATATATATATATATATATATATATATATATATAAACACACACACATACAGTCAAACCAAAAATTAATTCAATTTAATTTTTGCTTTTTTTTTTTACTAGTGGGCGCAGGACACTACAGTTCATTTATGTTAGTGAAGATAGCAAAATAAAGTAAACTGAGACATATACCCAAAAATTCTTCATACAGTGGACTACCAGTAAAATTGATAAAAATTTGGAACCATAAATTATTCATACACTTTGACCTGACTATGTTTTGCTTAAGTGTTTTTCTTTACCTGTTAATTGCTAATGCGACCTTTTTACACCACAGACTGAACAAAATTAAGCATTGCTTAGTAATTGGCTGACCTAAATTGGTATTATCTAATTGTGTACTTAAATTTAACAACTGACAGCTGACAGCTCTTCAACCTAATTCATTACATACCTTTCGATCAAATTTATCTGACATCAAGATGAATTTGTTCTGAGTTCTTGTCATATTTTATTACCATTTTCTAAACTATAGCGAATAAACTGTGATGTGAGAAATGTTGAAGGTGTCAGAATAAACACATTTTGGTTTGAACCATATTTGGTTTGACTGTATATATATATATTATAACTCAGAAGTTATGCATCAAATTGATTAAAAGTGACATTAAAAAAATTCAAAGTAGACATTTTGTCAGTGAATGGAATCCCTTGAAATCGAACCCATGACCTTGGTGTTGCTGGTGCCTTGCTCCACCAATTAAGCAAGAGGAACATCTTGGTAATGTTCAGATGAGTTTATTTACACATTTGCTTTTCATACCGAGGTTTGGAGACACATTATTCCAACAACAACACACGCAGACACATTTTTATCACATGATCCGTCCTTTTTTCTGGCCTCTAATGGTTCTGCTGCCAGAGGGCAGACCCTCAACGACACCGGGGTCACCCGGGCGTCACAATGTCACGGCAATGAGCTTTCACCTCTGCCTTGTGGCTCCAGGCGGGTTCGAGAGATCAGTGAGTGAGTGTGTGTGTGTTTTGAATTCTGATTTGGGATGTTCTTTGGTTCAGAGGTCATAATTACATAGGGTCAAATGGATTACCTTTCACTTAGTCACACACAGACATCTTAAATATATATATATAAGCAGAGTATGTGTGTGTTTTTAAGTTTTGGAGTGTGTTTACATATATGCATGTATATGGTGCATGTATGCCAGTGTGTGTTGTTATGCATAAGTGTGTTTAAATTTTATGAGTTTGAATATTTTTCTGTTTATGTGTCTTAATGTAGGCTTATGAGCGTGTGTGTGTGTGTGTGTGTGTGTGTTGGAAGAGCCTCTCCCCTCCTCTGAATGCTGTCTTTGAGCAGTACTTTGCGGATTGGCCAAACTCAAATATTTGCTCTCTGCATATTTAATATTTATGATGTCTGAGACAAATATTGAGCCATGCAGTGAGTGATAGACAGAGGTCAAGTACAGGAGCAGTGCTGGGTGCGGTTCACGCAGATACATGCTGTACTACTTGTGAGGGCCATTGTTCAAAATTCTGAAATAAGCAGAAAACTATTTTAAAGCTTCATAAATTGTTTTGCCTTACATTTACAGGTGTGTGTGTTTCATGTTTAGCTTGCCAGATGATTCATAAATAAAGTAAATCATGTTTTTTTTTTTATTATTCTGAAACAGAAAAACAAAATTAAGGATAGGTTTAGGATTTGTGTTCTGTTCTCATTTAGACAGATGTGTGATGTGTAAATATGTGTGATTCCTCTCGTTTTAAGCTCTAAGAGACTCAAGCCACATCACAGAGTCACTCTGACCATACTGTTTACACACACACATACACACACACAAGCCCTGTTTGCTCAAAGACCATCAGGTAAATATGACACAGGTCAGCAAACATCTATGAATATCTTTATTCTACATTCATAAAAACCATGAGCACAATCCCATGACATAATTGTGTTGAAGGTTGTTTTGTCAGAGTATGTGTTAGCAGTTTAAAAGTGTGCAGTATCAGCGTAACTAAAGCTTGGGCCTCAGACTGTCTTTGAATGGCATATAGTATTACCACACATCCACTCTCACTTAAAAATACTCTTATATATCAGATCAGTTATATCATACTTTCAGCTACACACACACACACACATTTACCAAGCTAAATGAGGACATGCTGTATTAATTTTGATTTAAGCTAATTAAAACTTGTTTATTCTACATACAAATACTTGATTCTGATTGGTCAGTCACAGCATTGTATGATCAAAAATATTTTTCAAGTATACTTGCATTAAAGTATAAAGTATACTTGCATTTTCAAGTATATATTATTTCAAGTATACTTGCATTAAAGTTAAAATAAAAATTATTTTATTTTATTTGTTAAGCAGCCAATTAATATGTTGGATAATGTAAATTCAATTGCTTATTATTGCAGTACACTATGCTCTTATTTATTACAAATGTTATTCCTGTATAACAATTTTAATGTAATTTATTTTTTAAACATTTGTTTATTTACATAAATATCTCAGTGCATTTATTTCATATTTTTACTTGCATTACAATTTATTTTATTTATTAATTAGCCATGTAATAAGTTGGATTTACTTTATTACAGACTAAACCAAACATTACCATACCCCTAAAGAAAACTTTAGAATTTTTTTAAGTTTGTTTTACTTGTTTTATATATATATACATATATAACAATTCTGTAAAAAATAAATAAAACACTAAAACTAAATATATATATATATATATTTAAATAATATATATTTATATATAAACACTCTCATACGCACAAATATTAAATAAAAAAATAATAGTAATGTATATTTATATATTAAAAACTCACACACTCTCTCATACACACATAAATATCTCAATCCAAGACCATGACGACATTTGTACAGAGCTGTGTGACCTTTTTCTCTCTTTCTTTCATCTTTTATCTCTCCACTATGTTCTTTTCTTCTGTTTTCTTGCTCCAATAAGTGGCAAGAATGTCCACACGCCGAGTTTGAGATGTCTTCTTTTGTTCCTGCAGGCAAACAACACGCCTCTCTTTAGTCATTTTTCGTCTTGGACAGGAACGAAGGATGAAACGAAATGAAAAAGAGACAATATTCGTTGATGATTGGGTTGGAGGTGGCAGAGCAGAACTCAGATAGCGACATAGATGTTTAGTCATGGAGAAAGCAGGTGTGCGGTGGAGCTTTAACGGACGGATAACACACAAACACACTGTATCATCAGTCCTTTCAGAAAAAGCCATTAAACTGTTAGCTAAACGACAGCTGAGACTGCATTAGCAACATCGGCGCTGATTAGCATCTGCACGCACACACTCGTGCGAACGTGCACACGGTTAGTCTCGGCGGAGCTGACCTGTTGACACGCCGGTCGGTTTGTCAGAGATGGATGGAGTGTGTCAGAACTGTGGAGGAGGAGTGTAAAAGAGATGGAGAGGAGGAGGAGAAAGAGAGAGTGACAGAGGAGCAGATGGATGGGTTTAGGGCATTTACAGAGATGGAGGGAGGCTGTTAAGAGTGAAGAGATGGAAAGAAACAAAAGGAAATAGACATGTGAGAGTTCAAACCGAGAAAAGAGTCTGAGACGTCACTTTTTCGGTTATTCAACCTCATCAAAGCGACTTCAAAAAACAAATGACGGAAAGCGTGTTTGCATCCCGTCAGCGGCAGCTGGAAGAGCAGATCTGTCTCTTTTATACGTTTGTTTCCTGTCTTCCTCAGATAACATTGAAAGGAGAGAGAGCGAGAGATAGAAAGAAAAGAATGAAAGCGTTTAGAGGCAATGCAGTCTGATGAGAGGCGAGATATCATCTTCCTCCTCCTGTGTGTGTGAGAACAGACATAAAGAGCCTGGGTGTAAAGGTGATGACATGTTCATGAAGTTTAGCACTGTTCCTAAAAGAGACACGAGTGTCTAACACACTCCATCCTGTCGTCCTCTCACAACATGTGAGTGAGTGTTTAAGCAGATACACAGGTGGTTTTTACTGCTTTATGTCATGGATCATTTATAGACTGAACATCTGAGTACTATGTGCTTGTGCTTAGAAATGTAGTATTTTATTATATTTAGGTATAAGATAGACAGTATCTTTCAGCAGGTGCTGACACAGTATAGAAAAAAGCATTAACACAAATTGCAAAATTAAAGTGCATAGTCAAATAAAATACAAAGCATTTTTTTTAATATATAAAAAAATGTGAACAAATGAAAAAGCATAAACAAATACAAAAACAAACATAAACACTGTTTTTTATGCATAAAGTCATGTTTGTAAAAATGTGCCTGTTTCAGAATAGAACCAAAAAGAAACTTGAAAACTTCGAAACAGACAGAGAGACTAATAATAATGTATAATATTAATAATATATAAAATATATAATTTGTAATATTATCATTAATAATATGTACATGCAAAATAAAAATGAACATGAATGAATGAATGAAAATTGTGGAGTATTTGACTGGATTTTGGATGTCAGGCCAAGATTGTTTAATATGTTTTATGTTTGTATATTATATATAATGTCATTAATGATAACATGTACAAACAAAAAAAGAGAAAGAAAAGAAAAACAGATAGTAAATAAATAAAAGTAGATTGTCAAGTTTGTGGCAATGTGTCTTGGTTATTTTAAAATGCGGAGAAAGTTGTTGTATTTTGTTGAAAGCTTATGAAAAACTTACACAATAATGACACAATAAGTAACTTACACAATGAATAACACAATAAGACCAGCAACACTATTTAAGATTTGGTCAATTTTGATTTCATGTTTTCTTTAACATTGAAGCAGTGAATGCCAGACTGTTGACAGTAGGCTGAGAGCCGTGTGGATTTGTATGTTGTTATCCAAGTTGTGAAGTATCCCTTGTGTGATCATGTTATTGTGTGCTGTCTGTTTGTTCTCTTCTGATGCATCATTATTGCATTGTGTTGTTGTGAAGTCTGACTGTGTGTGTGTGTGTGTGTGTGTGTGTGTGTGTGTGTGTGTGTGATGCACAGATGAGTGGATTCAGCCGTGAGAGTGTGAGAATGCACTGATAACCATGTTCCGCTGTGCCACGCTGTGTTTGAGAGTGTGTGTGTGATTATGAGAACAGACAGATAGTCGTGTAGCAGCGCGTCTCTGTGTAAATCCTTCTGTTCTCAATTACCACTGGCAGCCAGTGACACTCTCACAAAGACAGCGAGAACAATAACTGCTGCTGCCGTGTGTGTGTGTGTGTGTGTGTGTGTGTGTGTGTGAAAGAGAGAGAGAGATGCTTCAGTAACTCTCTCTCAACTTGCTGATCTTCTTTTCACTACTTTTGCACTTTTCAGTGATTCTTCATACAAGTGGAGCATGTGCTTTATGGATGCTATCTATCTATCTATCTATCGTTGAATTGTTCTCTCTATCGGTCCGTCATTCTATCTATATATCTATCTATCTATCGTTCTATTGTTTTATCTGTCCATCCGTCCATCCGTCGTACTATCTATCTATCTATATATCGTTGAATTGTTCTCTCTATACATCCGTCTGTCCGTCCGTCATTCTATCAATCTATCTATTTATCTATCGTTGTATCGTTCTCTCTATCCATCCAACCATCCATCCGTCTGTCATTCTATCTATTGTTCTATCTTTCTATCTCATTCTATCTATCGTTCTTTCTGTCGTTCTATCTATCGTTGGTTCATTCTGTCTATCCTTGCATTGTTCCATCCATCATCATCATCATCCATCCATCCATCCATCTATCGTTGTATCATTCTCTCTATCCATCCAGCCATCCATCCTTCCGTTGTTCTATCTATTGTTCCATCTATTGTTCTATCTTTCTATCTATTGTTCTTTCTGTTGTTCTATCATTATATCATTCTGTCTATCCGTGTTTTTCTATCCATCCATCCATCCATCTATTGTTGTATCGTTCTCTCTATCCATCCATCCAACCATCCATCTGTCTGCTGTTCTATCTATTGTTCCATCTATTGTTCTATCTTTCTATCTATTGTTCTTTCTGTCATTCTATCAATCATTGTATCATTCTGTCTATCCGTGTTGTTCTATCCATCCATCCATCCATCTATCTGCTGTTTTATCTATTTGTCTCTCTGTCTAACTTGCAGTTAAGTTAAATATACACCAGTACTAATATAATACATTATCCGTGTGTTGGAAGGTGTATTTGGGTAGTTGAAATTGGGGACATTGTGTTCTGTAGTGACCAGAAAACTGGTTCTTCAAAGTAAGTGTAACATATGATAAATTAATATTATACACATTTGTCTAGACATCTTTATCAAATCGACCTCAGTAATGTTGTTCAGTGTCTGCAGCACAGATGACACGTTCAAGAAACCTCTGAAAGTGATTAGCAGTGTTTTTACATCTGACTTCTGTCTTCTGACAGATAACAGCAATCAACAAAACTATTCTCTCCACTTCCAAAACGAACATCTGCAGTATCTGTCAACTAACGAGCTACAGTTCGGCGGTGCTATTTCTGAGACGAAGTAAAAATGAAGCCTGCGGAACAGTCCAAAGCCAACTTTAGCCTGCAAAGGAAGCAATTACTTAGATCCAAACTTGATGACAAGCTTAAGTTCCAAACATGAGGTTAGCCTAGCGCGTGGTCTTTCGTGGAACGAGGCCCGCTCGAAGAACGAGAGATGACATGAGACAGAAAGAGAGAGAGAGAGTTCATGAAAGGATGAGAAGCGAATGTTCTGACCCAAACGCTGCCCTCCCTGTCGTCCATAAGATGGATGGACTGGGCTTTAGAAGGACTCTAAAAGTAGATACACACACAAACACACAGCTCAATATAGACCAGCGGTGCTCATCACTCTTCAGTAGACACAGAGAAACGTTCCCTTAAACATCAAGACAAGAACTGAGGAAATTGATAGGTACAAGCTAAACGATGGAAAGACGAGAAGAGAAATTTAAGAAATATGTAGGGAATTAAAGGATAGATGAAGAGAGATGGAATGCAAAAAGAGAGAAAAGAGCCCTATTCCAAAACCCAGTAAGCTGTCCAGCTGCCTACTGCCTTATAAAGCAGCAACCGATTTGGAACGCTCTACTTAGCAAATCTGTACTGATTTCAGTATAGGCAAGTTGAGAAGAACATGATGCACTAATAAGCATATAGCACAAACATTTCTGGTATAAAATTATTTTACTTTTAATATATTTTTATTATTATGAATTCATTTATAATCAACATTTCTTATGCTTCATCTGCCATATTGGATATATTTCTTAACTGTGACAGTTTGTTGCAAAGCTTTCTAGAATTGCATTACAAAAAGTACCCTTTTGCTGCCATTGTATTTTACATTGTATTTGACTTCTACATGCTACAGCTACTGATATTTAGCATGTATTGTGGTACAACTATGATATTTTGGACATGTACTACAGTAATATTGTGGTATTTTAGACATGATCCATGTTACTACCATGGTATTTTGGATATGTACCATGGTACTGCCAAGGTCTTTGCAGTTAAACTGTGGTACTACCATGGTATTTTGTACTTGCACTATGGTACTACTGTGGTATTTTTAACATAAATCATAGTACTACCATGGTATTTTAGATGTGTACCTTGGTTCTTTGGGCATGTACCATGTAGTATCATGGTACAACGGTGTTTTAGGGTTAAAAAAAACATTAAAAATAAATCTAAAAATTACGAGATTTTAAACAAGTTGAAATATTTCAAGAATAATTAAATATTTTGACTTTATTCTCATAATGTTGACTTTATTCTTGAAATGTTTTGATTTATTCTCGTAATTTTGACTTTATTCTCAAAATATTTTGACTTTATTCTCATATTACTACGACTTTTTTCTCGTAATTTTTTATTTTTTTCTCAAAATATTAAGACTTTAATCTCGTAATCTTAGATATTTTTTTTTAACATGCCACTAAAATGCCATCATAGTATCATGTTATTTTTGCAAATTAAATGTTATTTTGGTACCATGATATTTTGAATGCGTTCCATGGTGCTTTCATGATATTTTGGACATGTAACATGGTATTAACATTGTACTTTGAACTTGTACTATGGCATACAATGGCATTTTGGATGTGTACCATGTAGTAGCATGATATTCTTTAAAGTGCCTTTATACCATGAATTTCAGTAACTGGTGTACTTCATAGTGCCATAGTACCTTATAATACCTTCACTCTCCTATGGTACCACTACAGTACTTTTTATAAGGAATTGTAGGAGTCAGCATAATTATTATGCATTAATATCTAGAGCACTTATGATGCCTTTAAATGTTGCCTGTGTAGGCATCTCTCTAGGTTTTGGAGCAAGGCTTTGTGCAATGAATGGGTTAGAGATGTGTTTGTGTTTGCGCGTGTGTGTGTGTGATTGGTATAGCAGACGTGCCCTGCTGTTTTATTTATTTTGTAAAGCATCCAGTTCAGCCAGCGTTGAAGCAACATTACATTTAAGTCATTGCAGCGCTGCAGCTGAGACCACAGGAATGCAGCTCTCTCCTTCATCCTCCCTCTATTCACTATCTCTTTCTCAGCCTGTTTTTCTCTCTCTCTGCTCCCTGTTTCCTCTCCAGCTCCTGTCTGTTCCAGACTCTACCATTAACCCTGGAAAAACGAAGCTGTCAGAGCAGTAACAGGAGCTCTCGGGTCTTTGTGCATGTCCAGTCAAATGAATCGCACACGTGTTGGTCTTTTACCTGTCTGTCTCTCATTTGTGTCTTAGCTCTGGGCTCAGCTGGTTCCCACTCCGGATGGTTTTGTTTCCTTCTAGCCACAGCGCTCAGCCTGTTCCAGATGCCCAGAATTCATTTTCATGACACTCGCGAGGGATTTTACATCCCTAAACTGATACAGTTAGCTCTCTGTTTTCATGATAACAGATGTGTTGGGATACACCCATGAGTGTCAGCCCTATTTAAGAGATGTAACTGATTTGTTTTTTAAATTGAATATTATAAATTATATTCAAAATAATGATTTATGTATATATATATAAATATAATATAAAAATATAAACAAATATTTTTAAAATAGTAAATAATATAATTAGTTTCTAAGTTTGTTTAGAAGTTAACAGGCTTTTAAAATAAATGTTTCTAAGAAAAATGTAATTGCTGCAAGAAACTTAACAAAAGAGTTTTCCAAGAACCTCAAATGTCCCAGCTTATGTCTTAATGATTACTAACAAGTTCTTCAAGCACAAATGCATATTCTGGTTTGTTTTGTGTTATCTGTGCAATATTCAGGGCAAACATTAACTAGAAGGTCAACAAACAAGTTGAATTTCTTCCGCGTTATTTGCAGTACAGAACAATGTGCTGTAAGTTACAGAAACTTACACTTAGTTGCAAAGTGAACTGCATTATGCCGTTATTGTAACAGGTATACTGTAATTTAGTCAAAAGTCTGAATTATAGGGTTTCAATTAAAATTGAAACCCAAAATTTTATGCAGATTAAATAATGACTGAAATTACTAGACATTTAATCTTTTTGGTAATAACAGTATCAAAAACTGAGACTTTTTACATTAAGAAGTCTTAAAGGTGCAGTAGCAAGAACAGCCTGTTTAATTTTAAGAGTCAGAGCGATAAAGTTATGGCTGACTAACATTATAACCTAAAGTCTGCAATATGACGACTTCAGTATGCACCGATGCTTTTTCTCACACTCTATTCTCTGTAAAACAGCTGCTCTCCTATCAAAGCAACAGACTCGACACTGAGTGTCTGACAACCCTGAGTGAACAGTGATAGATGTGTGTTTGTAAGGGATGGTAATGTCTTTAAGAGGTCTGTTTGAGGGATTTGAGTTCATTATGTGGACTTACATGCATCATTTACTGATCACTCTCCCCAGTTGCAGATTCCGTTTTCTCCGTGGCTCATCGTTATTATGATATCAACTCATCCACGGAGATATAAAAAAGATTGAGAAAGAGCGAGACGGGGTCAGAGAGTTAGACAGAGGCACATGAGAATGGAGACTTTCTTTGACTACTGTTGTTTTTATACTGAGCTTATGATATTTTTGATCTCCCTCTCTTGAATTTGTCCCTCATATAAATATTTTTAGATTTTCATGATTTAGTATGTTTATTTAATGTTTGCTGGTCCTGACAGTGTAGTTCATTTCAGGTTTTATGATCCTTGTGGGGACATATTGGCAAATTCTGACACGAACACACTGAATGTTAAGTGTTATAATCAGAGTGGGAAATAAACATTTTGCCAATGCAAAACCGTCCAATTTTACCAGCCACTTAGATTTTTACTAGCTTTTTTTCTTGTTTTGTGTTTTGCTGGACAAAAACAGCCAAACAAGCATGCACATTAATGTGCATATATTAATGTGCATATATTAATGTGAATGTCTGTTTGGCTTTAGGATGTGTTTATTTAGTTGCATGTCACTTCAAAAAAAAATTACTGAATAAAAAAATAAACTCTATTATGCATTATTGTAACTATGCACAGTATGCACTGATAAGCTTTAATTACACATCACACAGCAAATGCAAAAAAAAAAACTGCATTTGGCTGGTAGCATAATTTTTAGCATAATCTACAAGACTTCTTGAAACAGAGAAAGTGAAGGCCATTTCCCAAGCAGACTGACAAATTGAATCACACACACACATGCAGTATGGCATTTAGAAAGGTACGCACTTTTAAAACTGACCTGGATGTGCCCAGGTTTACTGAAAGGGTTTTGTGTAAGTTAATTAAGCTTGATTAATGGTGTGTGTTTTCGCTCTTGTGATATCTGTGACGACACAAAGCAGTGTTCAGCCACGTCAGGCTCAAAGATCACTTACCGACACACTCTCTCATCAATCACACACACACAGAGCAGTGTGCAGACTCGTCAAGCTCCACAAACACTGAATAAGTGTTTATGTGATCACATGTGATGGGTCCCCTCTTAGTAACACACAGTGTCATCAATCACAGACACACACATAAACACATACATGCTCACATACACTACCAACCCAAAAATATCTCCCTTTTGTCTCTCATTATCTTCCTTATAGCATTTTTCTCTTCTCGTGAATGTACATCATGTTTTTTGTCATGCTCTAAGGCCTTTTGGCCATTTTACTGTCAACATATCTCTTGTGTTTCTCTCTTTCTTTTTCTCTCTTTCATTCCCATCAATTCCACATTTTCTCTCTTTTTTCCCCGCTCCTTCGCTCTCGTTTTCTCTCCGCTTCCCTTTTTATGTGGAGTTGCCGTAGGCGGCATGGCTGGCCGGCGAGGGTCACCAGAGGGAATTCTGGGAGCTGAGGTTCCAGTCATCCATTACCCTGCTTGTTTCTCACTCTGGCAGCCCTACGACAGGGTTCTATTAAGAGCTCTTACACACACACACACACACACACACACATACTCATGCATTTGATCAGCGCTTAGATTACACTCTAAAAGCGCTGGACACACACATCACACTGTGTCGCAGACAGCCTCAGGCTTTTCGTGCATGTAATGACATACAATATTCCACTGCAGGTTTCCTCATTATGCATGTAAGCATGTCTTTATATGTGAGTGTATGTTCAGGTGCAGGGAATGTTCTTGTGTGCTAACCCTGACCTGAAAATGCAAAGCGGGGTTGAATGAAAGTAAGAGAGAAGAGTAATAATAACCGTTTTTGTTTTGGTTGCTTGTTTGATAAAATGAGATTGGACAACCTAAAGTTACCAGGAAATAAAAGTTAATGGTCTTATTGTGCATGATTCATCAAAAAAAAAAAAGATGTTTTCAATTAGATTTGTATAATTTCTTTAAAAAAAAAATAATAATAGTTATGGATTGCTATGCAAAACCAGTCACCATGATGCTAGGGAGTTGTTGCTTGGCAATGATGCATTAAATTGATCAAAAGTGACATTTATAATCTTACAAAAGATTTCTATTTTAAATAAATTCTGTTCTTTTGAACTCTCTATTTATCAAAGAATCCTTTAAAAAGTATAATGTTTCTGCTAAAATATTAAGCAGCACAACTGTTTTCAATATTGATAATAATAAGAAATGTTTCTTGAGCAGCAAATTCAGCATATTAGAATGATTTCTGAAGAATCATGTGACACTGAAGACTGGAGTAATGATGCTGAAAATTCAGCTTTGATCTCAGAAATAAAATACATCTTACAATATATTTAAACAGAAAACAGTAAAATTACAATAATATTTCACAATATTACTGTTTTTACTGTATTTTTTATCAAATAAATACATTTAAAAAAAACAATTGTAACGACCCCAAGCTTTTGAACCGTAAAGGTTTTTTTTTTTTTTTTAGTTTTATTGTCTTTAAAATAAGAAACGGGAAGTTATATGTGTTGAGAATTCCATTTAATGCTGTCTTTAAGCGTTTACTGTTAAACATATTACCAATTAAACCTTCATTGTTCTGCTATGACTCTCCTAACTTTACCTCGTTTAGCTTTGCTATTAGAGAAACCCCTAAATACTGTCATTAAATCTACATATATAGCACACACACATATACTGACACACATTCGTATTTCATACAGACACAAACCAAACACTATTTGTTCTCCATGAATCACTTTTGACCACATAACACCTGGTCTTAAATCCTGCGGTAAACTTTAAAGTGCTGTACAGCTGCAGCATACATCATAAACCTGCGACCAGCAGAATAAGTACATCATAAACATGAGCCAACCCTCACACACCTCACAGCTGCTCAGCCAAACACACTCAGCTTTATAAACCTCTGACTCCTCTTTATTATGACATCATAAACATGAGCCCTACATCCAAAGTCATGCATGTGTGTGTAGCTGTTCTTTTAGAAGGAAAAGAGAGGAAGGAAAGGGAATAAGGAAGCAAAGAAAGAAAAGAAGTGAGGAAGGAAAGAATAGAAGGAAGGAAATAAGGAAGAATGGGAGAAAGAAAAAGGAGGCATGAAAAGATGGATGATGAGTGGAAAGAATTAAACAGAGGAAAGGAAATAAGAAGAAGAAAGGATAGAAGTAGAAAATGAATGAATGAGGACATAAAGAAGACATTTAGAAATAAGGAAGTATGTAAGGAAACAGTGAACTTCCTTGAAGATGGGAAGTGAGGGAGAAAGAAAAAAAGAGCAAGGAAAAAAGAAAAAGGAAATACAATATGGAAGGAAGGAAAGTGGAAAGATGAAACAAAAGTAAGGAATGAATGAGGAAGGAAAGAAAACAAGAAAAAAAGGGAGTATGTAAGGAAATAATGAATTTCCTTGAAGCAAGGAAGTGAGGGAGGAAGAAAAAGGAAGGAAAGAAAAAAGAAAATGAAAACTGAGGAAGGAAAGAAGGCAAAGAAAAGAATGTATAAGGGAACTTTAAAACAACAATGTGAAAGAAATGAAGTAAAGAATAAAAAGGGAGTAAGGAAGAAAGGTAAGAAATGAAGGAAGGAAGAAAGGAAAGAAACAAGGAAGTAAGACAGGAAGAATTAACACAGGAGGAAGACAAGAAGGAAGAAAGAAAGTGAGGATGGAAAGGAGGAAGTAAGGGACAGGAAGAAATGAACACAGTAAAGAAAATGTAACAAGAAAGTACAAAGCTTAAGAATTAGAGTCGAAATACAAGGAAAACGAGAACTCAAGAAAGTGAAAAAGAAGAAGATAGAGTGGAGGAAAGCGTGGGACAGTTAAAAGTGAGATGACAGCTCTCTTGTCAAACAAACAGATATTTAGTGCGAGCTCATCAGTGGAGCCGACGCTCTGTGTACACTCTCCAGTCTTCAGAATGAGGAACTCTCACTCTTTATAAACAGATGGAGGGAGAGGATTATTCACTGATAGAGAGATGGAAAGAAGCAGAGGGGAGTCGGGGTCTCTGTGTATGACTGATCTGAGTTATGTTTTGACAGATTTAGGCTTTCGGGTTGAAGGGAAGCTTAACACCAACATATTTATGGATTTTTGTGAGATATTTTTGGAGGCATGTGCAGTTTGGCTTGTGGTATGCAGTTTGGTGTTGGTTTATTAGATGGTGATTTTGTTCTAATAAACATCGTAAAGCTGACTGTAGAAGGGAACATTTGGGTAATTAATTGTAAAAAAAAAAAAAAAACATTACTAATAATAAACTGAAATATATGCACTGTTTTAAAAGTCAAAGATTTTTTAAAGACATGAATACTTTTATTCAGCAAATATGCATTAATTTGATTGAAAGTGACAGTAAATTAATTTATAATGAAGATTTCTATTTAAAATAAATTCTGTTGTTTTGATTTTTTTTTCATCAAAGAATTCTGAAAAAAGGTATCACCGTCTCTACAAAAATATTAAAACTGATAATTATAAGAAATGTTTCTTGAGCAACAAATCAAGAATATTAGAATTATTTCTTAAGTATCGTGTGACAATGAAGACTGAAATAACTGCTAAAATTCATCTTTGTCATCACAGGAATAAATTACATTTTTAAATATATTAACTAAAAGAGTTATTTTAGATAGTAATAATATAAAGGAAATATAATATTTCACAACATACTGTTTTACTGCATTTTCGATCAAATAAATGGAGACTTTTATCTGAAGTTTAAAATTGTTATAAGATTTAAAAAAAACTAAAGATATTATATATTAAACTTAAAAATTATATAATATTTTAAAATATTATATTTGTCTATAATACTAAGTACTAAAATGCTAAGTACTAAAAAGTACTATATATAAGAAACCAAAATCATTGGTTGAAGTGAAATCAGAAACATTTAATTCCTTACTATTAACATCCCTATGAATACAAATGAACTGTGATGGTTGTGTAAGATGTTCAAGCTGTGTCTGAGGACATTTCCTTAAATCTGTATGAGTGCACTGCTTTGAAGGTGGATTGTAAAGAGAGGTGAGTGTGTATAAATGTGTGTGTGTTAATGAGAAGAGAATGTGTGTGTAATCAGTAGCTGTTTCCTGTCTCTCCGTCTGCAGGGCCTCTCTCTCTCTCTCTGGCCTTTGTTTCAAACTCCGTCCAACAACTTCAGGGAAACTACCGTCTTTGGTGTGGTCAGTGTGTTTGTGCATGTATAAGTGTGGGCTTGTTTCTGTACTAATCGATATTTCAGGGCACTACAGATGTTGTTCGTCCACAAGAGAGAGGGAGAGAAATGTAACAATGTTAGTTTATGTAAGGACAGCGTGTTTATGTAAAGTTCGCTGAAGCTTCTTGCATTAGGACTTCATCACTGTGAAGACTAAAGAGAGAGAGAGGGATGTAAAGAAAGAGCAGAGGAAAGAGCTTTGGCGTTGTGAGTAATGCAGAGAACGCGATGAAAGATGGATGAAGAGTTATGCCAAGAGAAAAGATGGAAGAGTGAAATATTGGAGGGATGGAGAGATGACGAGCGACGAAAGAGGGAAATAAAGAGGGAGAGAGAGATGATCTAGTCATATCCCAGTAGTGTTCCATCACCCCAAACTCACAATAAGCATCGATCCACCTGTACCTGTGTGTGTGTGTGTGTGTGTGTGTGTGTGTGTGTCGCTCACCGTTGTCTTATTCGCTCTCTCACACACACACACACACACACACACACACACATGATTGATCACTGAATCAGTCTCTCCAACATTCAGCCATAAAAGCTATAACTGGCCCTCATAAAAGCAGATTTATCAGGCCAGGCCTGCCCGGTGCCCGCACGCCGCCCAAAAGCATGTGACACCTCCATGATTGGGCTGGAATTGAATAAACCTGCACTATTGACGCCCATGTCTGACAAGTCAATCAGCTCCTGGTTCAAACACACACACAGACTAAAACATGAGAATGGAATCTCCTGAAAGACTTTTTGGGTTTCTGCATACATTTAATATACAAACAAACTCATAAACGCAAACATGTGGACATTTATGTCGCAGTGCTTCTGAGTCTTGCTGGGTTAAATATAAACCAACTCTAACTTTGCTCCCCTTTGAAGCTACTGAAAACCAGTGAAGCTCTAAATAGGAGTAACCAAATCTCACTGCGACAAGTTAATTAGGCCGAGTTGTCTTTTTTATCCTCTTTGAAATGTTGCGTTCGGTTAGTTCTGCTTGCAATTAAACTAAAGGGTGTCCATTTCCTTTTAAACGCTCCTTAGATAAACTCTCAAACATAGCCTTCGGAGAAGTCCTCAGTAAAAGTCGCCCATGCGATAAAGCCTATAGGAATCCAATCGGAGAAAAAGATCACAGGACTGTAGAGGAAATTGGTCTTTTTTTCTCTCAAGCCTACAGTGAGCATCACAGCTAAGTGAGAGGAAATCAAAGAACATAACGTTACATTAATAGGCTGTGATTTACATTATCTGCACATAATCCCGGTTGGCTTTTTGAAATATCGGAATTCCATTTCTGAATGACGCTTTTATTTGACGATCTTTTAGCACTTGCGATTTTTGCTTGCAATTAAAAAGGTGCGAACGCATTATGGTGGCAGGCCAAAATGAAAATTGCTGCCACGTGCCTGCTAGCACATCAGTAACACGTGTGCGCCGGTCGCCTCCGAAACACCTGCGTTTGCAGCCTTAAAGTTTTTTTTTCTTTTGCTTTTCAGTTTAAAGGGTGGCGCTGAAAAGTTTGCGTCGTGCGCTAAGTGCCTCTTACATGCGTGATTATTAAAACGTAGACCTGACTGTTTTAATGGCCACAGGAATTTCATTTCCCGCTCGGTTTAAGACACCGAGCGACGGCCTGTGGATGTAATGAGCCTTTTTTGTGGTATCTAATTTCCCATTACGATAAAGGTGCGTGTGAGTGTGTGCGCGTGTCCAAGCTATGCCGGTAAGCACACCGGATAGGCCTATCTCTCAAATATTAAATATGAGGCTTTAAATTGGACAAGGCGTACGGGAGAGCTTGCTGTTAGCTCTCAAGTGCATCACACATCAAAGGCTCTCAGACAGCTCAATAAACGTAATGAATGTTCAACACCCCCGCCTCGGATCTGAGATGGTACGTTCTACTACTTTAGCATTAAAGTAGTCTTTTAAAGATGCTGCACACAGGATTTTAACCCTGAAAAGCCTGACGTGAAAATAATGGTTAGGAAAATCTAAATGGAACAGTTTATTGAACCTTTAGACAAAAGTTTGCATATTTGTTTTTGTTGATGCTTTAATCATGCTTTTATGAATATGGAGATCATCCATACTTGAGGAGGAAAAAAACAGCTTGTAATGTAAAAACCAATGAGATTTTTTTAACAGAATAGCAGGCTACTTACATAAAATGCATGTCAATATCAATTGTCACTCTATATCTCCAATAATACGACTGTCTGTATGATATTTAAATGCTTAGTTTTATGGTCAAAGCATATAAACTGCATGTTTCAATGCAATACAATGAAGATTAAGAGATGTAGAAATAAAGATTCCTCAAATGCCAGATGTTACATATTTGATACTCACATTTTAACAGAATTTTTCAAAAAAAAGTATGAATGGATAATCAAGTAAATAATCAAGTTGCTTCACTTTGAAATATTACTAACAATATAAAAGTTATACTTATGTTTACTTTATAACAATTTGTAAAGATTTCACAGCAAAAAAAGAACATGTACCACAACCTAAAGATGGATTTTTTTTTAATTATCCTAAAAGGCCTTTTATTTGCTAAAATAATATAATCTATCAATCAATGGAAGGCCACAGAAATTTGCATATTAAATATAATATAGTAGGCTTTATAGGGTTATTACCCTCCAAAACACTGAGATGTCTATATATGTATGTGTGTGTGTGTGTGTGTGTGTGTGTTTTACTGTGGTAAATGAAGTTGATATTTCCAGCATGTCCTGTTGCGTTTTAGGTACGCTTCTCCCACCTCACCTAATTTATGTTTTAAAAATGTTACCTCTGACACAGCTGCTGACTTTATCGCACCCCATGGCCCTGCATACAGTTTGAGACGTGTGCGTGTGTGTGTGGAAACGAAAGGGAAGTATCTGTGATTACCACAGCCCCCTATCATAAACCCCTCCTTTCCCCCGTCCCCCTGAGGTGGCACATTCCAACGGTCGGCTGTGTGCCACACGGTGCCTGAGGCCACACTTCAGGAGAGACTTCTCAACCCCGAAAATCAGCGGTGTGAATACAAGTCCTGCACTTCCCACCTATGTTTTTGAGAAAAAAAAACACATCCCCCCGTGGCCCCTATAAGTCTCACGTTTTGAATAGCGCATTGTGCTGCAGACTACTGGTTCTGTTTTAGGCCGGCCTGTGTTATTGCGCCCGAGTCACGTCTTGTCATTCCCGCTGTCAAAGCAATTAACTTCATGTTAGCCAGAGAACACAATCTATCTGTTTCGCACCCGACCGTCTGGTACAGTGAGTGCCGCCACTTACACGAACGCATTTCATATCCAAAACATAAATTATGCTTGTACTAACTGATCCTCCTGAGAAGACCGCAGCAACTTTTTAGGCTCTTAATGATGAATTGAAGATGTGTGATGTTGCAATAAAGTGGTGCATATTGAATTTAAACAATCAATCTGTGGTAGCTGTTCATTCCACATGGTTGTTCTTCAAATATAAAGACTAAATTATTCAGCATGTAGGTGGAAGTTTTGGGAGCTCAGCCAGTTTTGTTTTCACTTGGATGTGTGTGTGCTTGGAGATGAAACATAGGCCCCTCGTCATGCATTCGGGCCCCAGGGCCCGCAGGGGACGCGACGGGTGAGACTGCACAGACGGGGCCAAGATGATGGGGTACTAATTCAACACAACGCACTCCTGAAACAGACGGCAGAAACACTCTCTCTCTCTCTTTCTCTGTGACCCTGGCGAATGAAAATAATCTTAAATAATTAGGAGTGAGCCAGGGACCGGGTGAGAGGGTAAACACGGCGCAGGCGCGACGGACTAAGCCAGGGCACCTCGGAGGAGGGGGGCGCACTGACCCCGTCCACATAAAGCTGTGATTTATGGCACGCAGGGCGCAGCAGCGGGGATGCGGTTCCTCTCTCGGAGAACCAAATTACCGAGGTGGAGATTAACACACACGCTACGGGCCTACTTCCAGATCCGAGGAAATTTTTTATTTACATTTTTCCACTTTCATTTCCTCCCTTCTCTTTTAATGGTAATTGGTTGGTGTTAGGAGAGAGAGCTCTCAAAGCCCCTCAAGAGTGTTTTATTTAGGGATACAGATGGAGAAGAGTGGCAGTTTTGTGTGCCACACATGCAATATTTTTTAAAATGTCAAAACATGCAGAATTGCACTGACAGACGTGCCACACTTAATAAATCATCTTTTCAAGTTTTGATGTTATTTGTTTGTTTTTTATGCTTAATTATTTTGGTTTTGTTGCAAAAGAAAAATTCTGAAAAAAGTAGAAACAATATTTGCATCCATGTTGGTTTCACATTTGAAAAACTTTTTTACCATTTCAAACAAAAAAATAATTTATTGATTTTGAAATGTCAAATGGTGTAGCCATCATTTACTAAAATAAATGCTAATTACAAATTAGTTTTTGTTGCAACCCGAATGCATGTGAGTGTGAACATATTTAAGTTTTCAGATACATTTTTTTCTAAATATCATTCAATTTGAATCGGAAATATCAAGTTTTCTTAAGTTTGCTCCATTTGACATGAACAGAAAGTGCCTTTTCCTAAAAGTGATATTACTAAAAACGTAATGACTTTGACATGCAGTCAAAGGGCTCTTCTCTGTGTTATGTTTTTCTTGTCACGTGACGTTCAGCATGGATTCCTGCATGCCTTGGATGCTTCACATTTTAATTTGGTGGAAAAATGTATTTGGTTTATTTTTAAACAAGGTCACTTAACTACTTAAGAACCAAGAACAAATGAATATGACAAACTAATGTCAGTCATTATTTATTTCAGCCTTTTTAATCTTTTTTTTTTTTTTTAAACAATGTCCTGACAGTTCTATCACCTACATGTTTGTACTTTATACCTCACAAAAATATCAACACAACTTTTAATTCAGAAGCCGAAAACATGTTCATCATAAACTAGGTGTATGAAATTGTCCAAATTAATTGCAGTATTTATGTATATCCCCTTATTAATGTTGTTGACGATGACGTTGTTCTCATATGTCTATTTGAAATGTAAAGCAATATAGCCACGTTTAAGAACATTATATAGCTGTTTTCATTAGATTTTCAAGCTATTAGAGGCAAACAAAAGATGACTAAGTGGTAAGGAGTCTCAGCCCCGGGCTCTAAATTGGTCGGTTGGAGCAGTTTTAAATGAGTTTTGGTTGAGTCCATTGATTGAGTGGCCCCGCACTTTAAATTAATAGCTGGTTGTGGAGTCCAGCGTCTGCAGGGAGGCGCGGTGCAAGCTTAATGCAGCTTTTCGCTCCTGTCAATGGGAGGTCTATCTCGATGAATGGTTGAACTATTTCATGTGGATTTGGCTGCGATATTTTCCTTTTCTTCCCCCCCTTTCCCGTTAGGATGTGCTGGAATGCATCTCGTACACAGTGTTTCCATTAGAGCGCGACTCCAGGGCCGAGGGAGACCGCGGGGAGCAGCTCCTTCCCGGCGTCAGTTTCTCGCCCATCTGGGATTCCCCTCCGCACAACTTTAGCTAACGGCTTAATGCGCGCGGTCCAGCGCTAGTTCACTGCAAATAAACAAATCCGAGCTGCGGCGCTGCCTGCCTGCCAAACTATTGCGTGCTGAAGGGGGAACGGTGAACGCGTAGCTGCATCCAGACTTTAGTATACTGATTTTATGTAGCGAAACAAAATACAAGATGCAGCTTTGAAGCGCTCCAAAACAAACAAACAAGTAAAACAAGCGTGATCAAGAACATTTTGAAACAACTTTAAAGCGTTTTCTCAAAAAATAAATAAATAAAAAGATGTCATTTTAATTTGTTATTCTGTTCAAAGAGTTTATAAAACGCCAAACATTTAAAATCCTCCAAAATGCTCCGATCACAACATGTTTTGTAGTTATTAATTGTTAGGGTCAATGAAGTGACTCGCGTTTTCCTAATCTATGAGGTTAATTAAAAACACATTAAAATGAAGCAATTCAATGACGTCAATAAAACTTTTATTTGATGAACTTCTGGAGCCTATTAAATGTGATTTTAATATTTATGTTGTACTTAAAGTCAAAAATGTTAGGTGGTGTAACTATCCGATGATTGTAGAAATGAGATTAAAAAAATCGAATATTTTGAAAGAAAAAAAAAGTTGCCTATAATCATTTATTATTTATTTAAAATAATCAGTAGGCCTATAGCAATTCTGTTTTAAAATGTTATTAATACTTAAAAAATGTCAATCAAATCAAACGTGCAGGAAGCCATTTTTTTGTCATGTGACAAGAAAACCATAAAATAGAGAGGACCTCTTTGCACCCTCAAGCTCTGTCAAGTACTTTAAGTCATTTTTATGTATAGTATCTAGGCAATCACATAGCTATATCCTTTTCATGAAACATGAAAGTTTTGCTCAGGTTAAGAAATTGAGAAAGGATAGGCTAATCATGACCTTAAAAAGTAATCTGCTATTTGTAATCAATATTTTGACAAAAGAAAGTTTGAAAACTTTTTGAAAGTAACCTAATCATTTTGATAATATTGTAGGCCTATTTTAGTAGGCTATTTTGTACTTGTTACACCACCACATTTTCAGAGTCAAAGACTACATGATTACAAACTTGATTGTTTTAAAGGATTTCTCCCAAGGATCATCTCTGATATTTGTAGCAATTTGTCATTGATCCATGTGCAGTCAGCTGTAACGTAGTTTAAACAAACACCCAAACAAAAAAAATCTACTATCTAAATGATAGTGCTTTTATTTAATAAATTCATTATAGAGTCGGATTAAATTCAGTTTTATTGAATTCAATCATGGTTAAGCGTCGAGTTGCATTGTAGGTCGTTCGGGCGATTTTCTATTTGGAGGCAATACAACTGAATCTTTCATGTTCCATCTAGCAATTTGACGCCTTAATGTGTACGGCGTTGTGTGCAGCAATTTCGCAGCCGTGAAAAGAAATGACTCCCGGTCTCGGTAGCTCCACAGCTCCGCGCTTGACTGATGCGCTTCCCTCCAGAGAGAGAGAGAGCGAGCGAGAGGCGGGCAGTTCTCTAAATAATACAGTCTCTAGACTCCTCGAATCTATCGAATTAAACATTTGTGCCCATTCAAATACTGCCTGCAGGTTTTTCCTACACATATGACATTAAACAACGTGTCACCAATGCAAAAAAATGCAACTTCATTCCTGCGGAAAGTTTTCCTCCCGTTTCCAAACCCGGCTCACTCCGCCATCTACCGGAGAGGTGCGAGGTGACGCTCCAGGAGCTGCCCCTGCCCCGTGGGCTCTCTTACCCCGTGTTACCCCTGGCTTGGTACAGATACCACCGGCCCGTTTGTTTATCTGCTATCGCTTCCTCCTTTTCAGAACAATTCAGCTGAGGAGCCTCTATCACCAGCCTCCATCAGACCCCGGCGAGGCCAGGCAATCACTTTCCCAGATTACTTGTATTTAATACACAATGCATCATAAACCAAATCCCTCATCCTGACAGGGAGAAAATAGAACAGCTCATAGCTTGAGCTTTCCCAATTTATGGCTAAATTAAAAAGGCTTCCAACAATGGACAAGTCGAGGAATGGCAGGAAATCGATGCGCGGCGGACCGGGGTCTCTCTGCGGTTCTCAAGGAGCGCGGGTGTATGGGAATCTTTGGCGAGGGCCGCCGTATTTACACATGATTTTTCCTGTCCTTCCTCCGCTTCTGCCCTGCGATTTCATTAAACAATGGACATTATCTAGACCTTGAGTTCAATGTCAAAGAAAGGCCAGGGAGACATATTCATCTTCATCAGAGTCATTAGAGTCCGTCAATGGATTGCGCTTCTTACATGCGCTGGACTCCAAAAGTCTCACTCTTAAAAATAAGGGAATAATGCAACATGAGATCGTTCAAGTTCTAAAGTTCTTTAGAAACTAAAAAAAGAGTGTTAATTGCTAAACCACTTGAGGAATCTTTATTTTAAATATAGCTCGCTAGATTAAAAAAATAAATAAATAGGCTAATGCAAAACAAAACGTGAATCTAAAATAACAGCTTAATGTCTGTATTGCATGAAAAAAGCATTTAATATTATAGAGGTGTTGTTAAAGTTTTCCTTCTCATAAAAAAACTTGAAGTTTGCGATTTAAAAAAAAAATCTGTTTGGTGAAATAATGCATTTTGATTTGTGTGTGTGTGAAGAGATGGGAGATCATTTAATTTTCCTATCGTGTTCAGTCGTGGGCAAGGAGCAGGTGTATTGTGCATGAGGGGGAAAAATAAGAAAAAATGAATTATTTGAAAAGTTAAAGTAGCTCTATTGGTGTTTAATAAAGCTAAACGTAAATGTTAGTTCTAAAATTAGTCGTAATGTTAATTGCACGTCATTTCGTCTTAAAGAAAACAATCTAACAGAGTTGCACCTCAGTGCACTTTCACTTGCACGAGCCTCCCTCGTTTTCGCGAGCGAAGCAAGCGGGGAGGGAAAACGCCGCTGATTTCGTGATTACTGGATGGCTTCATCAAAGCGGGGAAATTCGGGTCTATCCACGAGCAGCCCCGTCCCGACCTCGCGCTGACCTCGCCTCTCCGCGAGCGTGGGGAGCCTCGCGCAACTTCCGACCGGTGGACACGCGAGACAGGTCCCCCCTCCTCCTCATCCTTCTCCTCCTCCTCCTCCTCAGCGCATCTCCCTCGCATGGGACAAGAGAGGATCCACTGGAACGGGACAGACAGAGACACTCCTACACGTTCAGATCAGTGAAGGTGGACGATCCTCGCCGTCCTTCTGTTTCTTTTTCACACTCTTTCGCTCGCGATCCGATGCCAGGAAGAGGGACAGTGAATAAAACCGCCAGTCACACAGAGAGACACCTGGGGACTTTCAGCCGCACGATTCGCGGAGGAACGGACTGAAGTTGGACAAAGTTTTTGTCCGCGGGGAAATAGCGTGTCGTCCGCTTGATAAGAGCAAACCGAGAGGAGAGAGACAGCGATTTTTTTTTCTTCAGCAAGAGACACGGGATACATGCCGCAAAACACAGCGGTCGCGTACGAGCTTCATTCGGGGCTGTTGTGAGGTTTTTGGTGCCGTTTCATTGATTCATTCTTCCCAGTGAGATTTCCGTGGAGTTCTTAAGGTAGGCGGTTTATGTTCTTATATCAACGTTTCTCTCTGACAAGCCGCGAATTAATGGTCAAATAAAAGTCCATTCATCCTTCACCTTTGAACTTGTTTAATTGTATCGAACGAAGGGCTTTGGTTCTTTGCTCTGAAGCGTAACGCTTAAATGCATTGTGTGTCGCTAACATCTCTAGCTTTTTATTTATTGAATATTTGTCTATAGATTTTGTACTTTTGTAGTATTTTGGGTTTTTTCTTGAGTAGCATTTTATTGCCTTTTATTTACTTTTCCGTTGAAACTTATTTTCTGAGCGATATTTCACGTTTTATTTTTGTTTTAAACAATTGTGTGCATCGTTTTCCAAATGAAATAAAAGTAGCAGATGGGTTCTCATCACAAAACAATAGAAAATAAAACTGAAAGTTATTACAGCTGACAAATGTTTCTAGTTTTACGAGTTTAGTTTGTAGTAATAAAACATTTTTTTCTTTTTCTACAAAAACACATTGTTTTAACAATATCTTTCTAGACCATTGAAATACAGTTTCTTTTGCTACATGTCCGGTTTATTTTCTGACATTTTGTTTTATCTATTTATTTTAACACCGATTATTTGTTTTTATATTTCTTTTAAAAGAGAGATGTTGAGAGGATCCGGGTTGTTTGGGGGGGGGGGTTTGCGCGCGGTGGATTTGTTTAGCTTCAAACTACATAAACTCAAAGCCTAAATATAAAAGAAATGTTTAGTTTGCACTTACATGCAACTGTCTCGTTTTTTATCCGTTAATAATGTGTTCATATTTGTTTCACATCACAGAGAGAGCGAGAGAGAAAGCTTGTACGGATTGTAAGGTAGTTTGGCAGCTCTGTGAAAGATAAAACCTCGTTATTTTTGTTTCGAGGGTTTTGGCAGAAAATGTAGTGATGTGAAGACTGTTACTGGGCAGACGTGAAAGTCTGTGTCTTTGTTAAATAGTTTTGTCTTTGCTAAATCATTTGGCTTGCATGCAAATCTGCAATTTAGAACCTTTTAAAGAATTTCCTTTTTATGTTCAAATTTGTATTTTAAATGTATTGTAAAAGCTTTAAATTGTTTGCTATGGATGTTTGCTGAAAAACTAGAGAACTAGGTATTCAAATGTGTAAATTATATTTAATTTTGTAGGCCTGTTTCACAAAACAATACTTCACAAAATGCAAAAAATCACTGTGGTGTTTGTGTGTAAAACTTACTTGAACAGATGCCAGCGAGCTGATGATGTTTAAGATGAAGTTAAGAATGTTGTTTTGTTTGTGACATTCGCTCGATGACTAAAAAGCAAAGGTGAAGAGTCTGTGAGAGAGGGAGAGAAGTGAAGTGTGTGAAGATGTTGTCAGAGTGTGTGTGAGTGTCCTAGAGAAAGTGTGTGTGTGTCGATAAGTAAGACTTATCTGTATCGCTGTTTTCTAAGCCTCAGTGGGTGGCATGAGATTTTAGTCACTGCACAGTAATCTGTAAAAGTTCAAGATCAAAGACTGATCTTTCTCTCTTCTCTTTCTCTCTCAGAGCGAGCAGACAGGTTTGGATGGGAGCGTGTGTGATAGCAGGAGCTGGCTAAGGCACGTCCAGATCTCTCCATCCACCCACCAACACAACCTCACAGCCTGCCAGATACATGAGCAGGTACGTGAAGAACACACACACACACACACACTCAAAGCACCAGCATGACCGACATAATGAAGTGTTTAAAGGTGTTTCTGCTATCTTTAATAGCAGATTCCTTCTGCATTCTCGTTCTCGTTGGATGTGTGTGTCACTGTGTTTTTGTGTTTTGGTCTTTTGTATCTTGGCTGCAGCGTGAAGGACCACAGGCCAGGATCACACACACACCCACACACACTCTCTCGGTCAAGCATGATGATAATCACACATTTTGTATCTTTGCACTCGGATATGAGGGACGACAAATTCCTGAATCCTTATGGAGTGAAAGACAGTTAGAAAGAGACTCTAAAAGAGAGAGAGAAGACAAAGAGAATGAGTCACTTCCATAAATTCACAGCTTTTATTCACAGTATTTTACACACCACAAAATTTTACTGTTTACTTTTTATTTTTTATTTTCTTCCTTAAAAGGTTAAAGCAATTCTGTGAGGTTAGTTTGTCATTTTTGTGTGTTTAAAAGGCGACTTTTAAAGTTTTAAGTCCATATTTGAAGAGAAACTGAGTAGTTGGATTAAGATAAACTGGATTCACTGAGTTATACTGAACTGAGTTGGACTAGATTAAGTTATATTGTAAACTGAGTTGAGTTGAACTGAGATTAAATTGAGTTGAGTTGTACTGGATTAAACTGAGTTAAATAAAGTTAAGTCAAGTTGAGCTGGATTTCATTAAAATGAGTTTAGAATTAAACTTGAGTTGGACTGAAATAAATTAAGATGAGGCAAACCAAGTTAAACTAGATTAGTTATGATTAAAGCAAATTAGACCGGACTGGAGTAAACTGAGATTAGAATAGATGGACTGGATTTAATCCAGACTGCATTGATCTGGACTAGAGACAAGTGGATTTAAATGGAGTTTAGCTGGGTTGGATTGGGTTGAGTTGAAGTTTTGTTGTGATTTCTTGAACCACTACACAGCACAGCAAGCTAAATCTAACAAAACAATAATCATGCCATCAATTGATGCTATCAGGATTATTTTGGAGATATCACACTCTTCTGAACATCCAAATCACACAGTGAGATATTCAGTGATTATGAAATTAACTTATCATTTGCCTGTCTACAGATAACAAAGAACTCTCAAAGCACCAGTCGGCCTTTTCAAGTGAAATGACGTATGCTGAGGATTCATTCACATGTTAAACAGGCCAATTGTATTTTCCATATTCAACTTTGCAAAGTGAGATCCACTAGAAGAATCAAATCAAAACGTTTCTCAATCTAAAGTGTGTTTTTGATGTTTGACCAGTACGTGAATGATGAGAAAGCAGGACAATGTGATGGCTGGGAGGTCTAGATTTTCCAAATATTTTACTTTTCTAAAGGTTTACATAAAGAGAAACTAGAAGAGAAAGAGAGGAAGAGAACCTGTTCAGACACAGAATTATGATATGGGCCATAATTGTTAAACTATGACACCTTGTCATAACAAAGAGTTGGGCTTAGACTTTATGGCTTCCGGCATCCCACATGTTTTTATAATCACGCTGTACCTCCTTATAGCGACAAAACCTGGAGAGAGAGATACAAAAGACTGACCGTTATCAGTTTTCATAAAGAATAGATTTTGGCTGCGTGGAGGTGAAGGAATGTGCTCTTCTTTTTCCGATCCCACTCTTTTTTCACTTACAGCTTTCCTTTATTCTTTAAGATGTTATCTAGAAAAATTAACAAAATTGTAGGATGAATTTTAATCATGTTGATGTTTAATGCTTAAATATAGTTATTTAAAATTGAAAAGCGGAAAATTAGCATGAAACAAAACACTAGATTCGTCATTTCGGTTAAGCTATTTAACGCTTAAATATTCTTAGTTAAAGTGTTACCTAGAACAATTAACAGGAAGAAAATCCATGGCTGGACAGATATCGATCGACTTGGACACAAGGAACGCTAATTGTCCGATTATTCCAGTTTATCACTCGTCACCTTTTCACTGGACCTGGGGAAGGGGAAAGGGGATTTCATTGTGAGGCGTTGGTCGGTGTGAGAGTGTTTTTCATTCCTACAGTGCTGAACGAAGGATCTAATGGACCTGTTTATCAGGACATCAGTCGACTAACATCCGTTTCTCATAGACACTTACACAATAGAGCCGAGCTATGTGAGTCTGTGTGTGTGTGGTGCTTGTAGATGAAGTGACCTCTCTTACTTGGAGAGGAAAGTGTTGCGCTGTTTGCTTCAGTAATCGCTGAAGTCAAGGTAACGATTATCTAGTGCACTTCTCAGTGCCCTCAAAGTCAAGTGCAAGTGCCTGTGTATCTTAAAGTCTTGGAAAAAAGCCCATGGATAAGCCCTGATGATAAATGTTTAAGGATTTGTCTTCTGTGGTTCAGTATGGGTCAAAATGGGTCATATTAATTCTCCATGTGCATTGAGTTCTAGGTATGATAGAGGCCTGCTTTGTTGACTGTGTGTTTAAGGTAGACTCAGTTGATTCAATCTGTTATTATAAGCACTGAAAGTTTACAACCTTCACTTTCCAGTTAACCTGAAACTGCCAGACATGCAGACACACTCACACTAGCTATCCAATGAGGACGTACCGTAAAAAATATTATTTATTTATACATTATTTTTATTATTATTAATTTATTTTGGAAACTTCTGAGGTGTGTGTTTATAAATTATTTATTTTATTTTAGTATGTTTACTGTTTATTGTATTATATTGTATTTTATTACATTATATTACATTTAATTGTTTTCATATTTCTATATATTTATATGCATATACTTCATTTCATTTTACCTTTTGGGAACATCCAGGAAGTGAGTGATTTTATTTTATTTCATTTCATTTCATTTTAGAACTCTGCTATTTTATTTTATTATTTTATTTTAACACTTAACACTTTATTTATTTATACCTTTGGGAATGTCCATGGATTTATTTAGTTAGTAGTTAGTTTTAGTACATTTACTATATATTTTAATGCATTTTTTATATTCCTTTACACTGTAGTTAGATATTAATATTTTAATAATTTTATTTTGCTTTTTTAAACATCCAGTGTGAATTTTTCAGATCTAGCTAACTTCTGTGCTCAATATTGTCTAGCTGTAGTAACATTGTCTTACTCGTCCTGATATATAACGTTCTGTTGTGGTTACCACTCAAAAGTCCTCCTGATAATAAGCATTCATCCTCAGAACAGTGTGTGTGAGCGTGTGCATGCATTCAAACACACACACTTCTGTGGCATCTGAAAAGACTCGCAGGTTGGCACTCACCCTTGGCACCGAAGAAGCAGAGCACAGCCCAGGATGGGTTGCCAGAAGTGATGCCCAGTAAACTCCCCTGATCTCTGCGCATTGGCTGGCCTGCTGCGTCCCCGGCCAACAAGTTGTATGAGTGTGTGTGCCCATATCATTCACCCCACGGCCCCTCACACCGCGTTTGAACAGCTCTGCCTTTGTCTCATACTCACAATATTATTGTGGCCCTTTGCTCCCTGTCTTTGTGCGTGAGTGTGTGCGATAAAAACCCACACACACACTCACAGAAAGAGGGTCGGCTGTGACATTACAAGTACAAGATATCAGAGATCTGCAGGAAGGCACCAGAAGGGGTAGACGGGCCGTGAAAGTGTGTGAGAGAGACTCCGTTCTCATGTTGTCTTGAGGGTCCTGCTAGTTCCCTGTATTCTCCTGTTAAACAATAGAGCAGGACTCGGTCCCTCCGTGTCCCCTGTGGCCTGCTGGGTCTTGTACACACACACACACATAATGACCATGGCGTTTCCAAGGGGTCTCCACCTCTCTGTTGCCTTTATCATATTATCAGGAGTTTTTGTGCGTGTCTGTCTGATTGTGTGACATCTCTAATAAGAATGCTCAAATGTCACCACCAGACTTAACAGGAAGTGAGCCGTCTAATGCCTTCAAGGCTTGCCAAAAATAACACCATCCAAATAACACAACTGTTTCTCCCACTACCTATTGTGTTCACACAGGAAGTGTGTGTGTGTGTCAAACAGATAGGTCTCCATTCGGATTCTTTAACACAGTCTCTTTCAAACACACACACACGCTCGAGCTCAGGTTCCCATCATTGTTTGTCCATCAAAATGTATTGTCATTTGAAATCATTTATTTTTTATTTCACATGCTCCTGAAAATACAGACCGTTCCACCATTTGGAAAATCCTGAGGATCTGTAAAATCAAATAAAAAGTAATTGTGAGAAAATAAAATACTGAACTGACACTAAAATCTGATTTGTTAGTAATGTAAAGTTTATCGAGTTTGTTTGTTTATTAGATAGTCATTCATCAAAAAGTTTATTTTGAACATGGTATGTTTTCAAACAACTTGGCTCATTAATAACAAAGAATATTTTTTTTATATTTTTTTAATAGAAACTTTGATAACATTATAAATTAATTTACTGATCAATTTAATACATCCTTGCTAAATATCTTTTCTTTTAAAAAAAAAACATTAAATAGTAGTGTATCAGTATTTTGTCCCATGTTAAACATCTGTCTTTCTCTCTATAGATCTTTTACCGTGTGGTCCGAGAGGTCCAGCCGGGTGAGGAACTCTTACTGTTCATGAAGGCTGAGGATTTTTCATGTGAGACCATGGCTCCAGACATACACGGTGAGTTTGCTCTCATACGCACATAAACACACACACAAACTCACTCGCTTGCTAACTCACTCATTCTGTTGTCCTGCAGAGGAGCGTCAATACCGTTGTGAGGACTGTGACCTGAACTTTGAGTCTGGTTCAGAGCTGTTGGACCATCAGAAGCATGCGTGCGGTACCCCGCCTTCCGCCGGCTTCAAGCTGTCTAAGCAGGGTCTGCCCAGCGCCGCGGACGATCCTGATCTTGATCCGCTGCACTTACACACTCACCCCCTGAACTTACCCTGCTCCCCGCAGGAGTGTAAGGAGTGTGAGCAGGTCTTCCCTGATGCCCAGAGGTTAGAACACTGCTGTTTTGTTTTATTTTATTTTATTTTATACCAAAACACACTCAAATCTGATAATTCTGTCTTTCTCTTTTTCTGTCTGTCTCAGTCTGGACACTCACTCTCTGTCTCACTCCGATGAGAGGGATTATAAATGTGATCAGTGTCCGAAGGCCTTCAACTGGAAATCAAACCTGATTCGCCACCAGATGTCACATGACAGCGGCAAGCATTATGAATGTGAAAACTGCTCAAAGGTAGAGTCCAGTCATTAGAAAAGACGTGTGCAAAAACAGGCATCTCTAACTGTAACACACCTTCAGTTACCTCAAACTCAACAATAATTCCACCATGAAAAACCTGTTTTAAATGCAATTAATAAAAAGCAACTAACTATTTAATCATATATAGTTAGGATTGCAAAATAAATAGCCTTATCATAAAAATGGAGAACATTTTTTGTTGTTGACTTCAAAGGTTTTATATCCAGTTAGAGCAAATTCATAAGCATGAACCTATAGATGTCAGTCTTTGTTTACAATAACGTTTTTGTTTACTTTTGTACAATAATCAGTTCTGGTACTTTCGGATTGCCACTTTGATGTCCAATCAAATCCACTTGAGATCCACTCCAATATGATTCCTGCTATCTATAGGCTGTGTATATAAACTTTGTCCCTATATCTTTCTCTCTTTACCCAGCAGGTGTTCACAGACCCCAGTAACTTGCAGAGGCACATTCGCTCTCAGCACGTGGGGGCGAGATCTCACGCCTGCCCCGACTGCGGCAAGACCTTCGCCACCTCCTCGGGCCTTAAACAACACAAACACATCCACTCTTCCGTCAAGCCCTTCATATGTAAGTCACTCAGACCCTTCATATGTAAGTCCGCATGCTTTCTACTCTGAACACCACACCGCAGAGCTGGAGAGCTCCAGCATCCTTTTGAAATTCCCGCCAAATTTTGAATTTTTGATTTTAGATTGGTTGCCTCAACTGGTATTTAAAGACAAGTATACCTTCAATGCACTGTAACTCGCTTTGGATCCACCAAATGAATAAACACAAATAGATTTGAGTTTTTTAAAATCTGTTTTTGAAAGATTGGTGGAGCTCTCCAGCTGGCCTGGGTTATCCAGCACTTATGTTCATTTCAAATCAACATGAAACAGCATTTGCAACGTAAAATTACTTCTAAAATGTGACACATTTCACAGAAAAACAGAATATTCAGGAAGAAAAAATACGTTGGTATTGACCTGGAATTTATTGGATTAGGAAAAGTGGCAGTCAAAGAGTTGTTATTTATAAAAACGTACACTAATAAATCATGCACAATAAGAACATGAATATGTGTTAAGAAATAAAATAGGGTCATTTTTGATTTCATGTTGTCTTTAACATGAGGTACTGAAGAGCAATAACTGAAAATTATATTGATATTAGTAGTATTATTAATATTAGTGTTTAATTGTTTATTATTATTATTCGCGTCTAATTAATGTTAATATTAATATTTCATTAATATATTAATACTTTATTTAAAAAAAATGTTATTCTGTGTTTATTTGCTATAACCTAAAACTGCTTTTTTTGCAGGTTGTTATGTTTGATATACTGTATTTATTGACTGTGCATGTTTTTGTGTTTGTATGTGTGCTGTCTCTGTCCATGTGTACACTTCATTTGTGCTGTGGTGTGTGATGATTTCCAACATCTGATTCTCGGTCATATCTAGACTAATTGTTACTGACAATATTATACAGTACATACCAACATAATCATGTTCTTATAATCCTATCAGTCTTTTGGAACGCTCATTTTACCCTACATTTCCTTACAATGCATGTCAGTACACCACCTCTGCACTCTCAATTTCAATGCATGACCTCTGACCTCCGACCTCATACGAGAATGACCGCAATTCTTAATCTCATCCTGCATAAAGAGCTCACTTGCCCCTCATAGCGATTTAAACGTCTAAAATCGTACTGCGCCCTCTGAACTTTGCACGATTGAACTTCATGCATTGACCCTCGAAGTGCTGATCCCACACAGCTCGTGTAGACGTTCCCCCCACTGCCACCACATATCAGACAGTAACTAGCTTGCTAAATCTGGCCATTCCAGGAAAATCACTACCACATGCAGGCCGACTCATACAGAGACTAACACACAGCCATTTACAGCAATCAGCATTTGAACAAGCACAGCTAACAACACTTAATGACCTCGCAACAACACGCACACACCGAACAACACCACACACATGCACTTTGATGCATACACAGGCAAATATACGCTCTGTAACCAAGTGAGTCTTATTGAGTCTTTTTTTTATCATTTGTTAACATACATTTCAATTCAGTACTGAAAAGTAATAATAAAATATAATTCTGTCAAATTGTACTCAGTTTCATCATTCCAAATTAGTTGCTTATGAGGTTTCATCTCAGTTAGGATGAGCCCTTAGAAGGCAGTATACAGTGAGGTAACTCACTAGGGTTTTGAAACAGAGCCATAAACTCACTCGTGTCTTTGTTTGCATGTATGTGTTCATATACTTCATTCTGGACTTATTACTGAAACAAAACATTGACAAAAATATTGTTAATTATTCTAAACTAAAAGAGAAAATCTCCCTTTTACACAAACACTCATACACATTCATTTTACTACTGGCTGTTCACCAATGCGGAATGTGTTTATAATATTTCTTTACAGTTTATTAAGACCTGACAAAACACAGCACTCTGAAGTGCCCACAGATCTTCCCTCACACACGCCCCAAATTTCACACCTGTTCATCCGAGTATGTCCAGTTGTTCACAATTATATAAGCGATGTGTGTGCGAATGTCTGCTGTGCTTCCTGAATGTAGGATATCCAAGCAGCATGTGTGTGTGTGTGTGTGTGTGTGTGTGTGTGTGTGTACAGAAAAACCCACCACAAACTCTTAAAGTGATAGTTCACCAAAAATGAAAATTCCATAATTTGCTCACCCTTGGTTGTTCCAAAACTGAAAACATTTCAAAAGAAAAAGTAAAATATACAGTGTCCATACAATAAAAGTCAGTGGGGTCCAGTGTGGATTTAAACCCCACTGACAAAAAGAGTTCTTCAGAATATCTTATATGTGTTCCACAGAAGAAGTCATTTAGGTTTGTAACAACATGAGTGTAAGTAATAATGACGGAATTATCATTCCTGTCTATCCTGTCTTTAAGTCGTCCTTTTACCCTGCACTAATATTTACATCCCATCTCTTGATTAGTCTGTTTGAGTGACCGACTCTATAAACACACATCATGCTAGAACATCCTCTAATTCCGCACCTCACACCTCATGCAATCCGACAGGGATTAGCAAAACCACCCGCTAGATTCCATAAATTTTGAAAACATCACGTTTGCAATAGGATATGTGATTATGATGAGAAATGCGAGTGGTTAAAAGGCTCCGTTTCACACTAGAGGTGTTAGACTGGTAATGTATAGGGTGCTTTTATCACTTTCAGAGTGTGCGTTAGGGATTTAACTGTATACAACTGCTGTGAGGACGGAGTGTGTGTGCAGTGACATTGACAGCAAGAGTTTAGGATTCATCATGAGTTTTAAGAATGTTGTTTGACGACTGAACAGTGTGTAATGATGTGAGATGTCTGTGTGTGTGTGTATGATAGACAGAGACGTCGCTTGGTCCATGGGAACGGACCTGCGGGAGAGGATTCATTCAACTCTGTTTCCTTCTCACGCTTAAAATAGAGCCATTGTGATGTCCTTGTCTGTGTGTGTGTGTGTGTGTGTGTGTGTGTGTGTGTGTGTGTGTGTGTGTGCGCGTGCACCTGCGTTTGACATTGCATTCTTTTGTCTGCCATCCTTGCTTATCCTGCATTTTTGTTTGTTTTGTGAATGAATGTATGTGTGGCATGCCTAAACTGACCATTGATTTACGGCGTATGTCCATGTTTCACTGTCTCTAGGTGAGGTCTGCCACAAATCTTACACGCAGTTCTCGAATCTGTGCCGCCACAAGCGCATGCACGCGGACTGTCGCACTCAGATCAAGTGCAAAGACTGCGGCCAGATGTTTAGCACCACATCGTCCCTAAACAAGCATCGGCGCTTCTGCGAGGGTAAAAACCATTTTGCTGCTGCTGCGGGAGGGTTGTTTGCCCAGGGCATGGCCCTCCCTGGCACCCCTGGCCTGGACAAATCCGCACTGGCTGGAATGAGCCATGGGAGTCCTGGTTTAGCAGACTATTTTGGGACGAACCGGCACCATGGTGGGCTGACATTCCCAGCAGCCCCTTCGGCATTCCCATTCAGTTTTCCAGGGCTTTTCCCATCAGGACTTTACCACCGGCCCCCTCTAATCCCATCCACGTCACCCATTAACGGCCCTCCGAGTGGTGAACTAAGAAAGAGTCCGCTGCTGTCTTCACCCATCTCTGGGTCACATGACCTCTTGAAGAGTTTACGCAAGGATTCGTTCAACGGGGAGAGCGAGAGCATGGAGCATCAAAGGAAAGGATCTGTCTCCAAACCAAGGCACGGCGGGAAGATGAGTGACCAGTCGGAGAGTAGCGATCTAGACGACGTCAGCACTCCGAGCGGGAGTGAGCTGGAAAGCACTTCAGGTTCAGAGTTGGATAGCGAAGCAGAAAGCGACCGGGAACGGGTGCGAGTGCGTGAGAACGGGAAAGGCCCGAAAAGGAAGTCCAGCGGGTTCAACGATGCTCAAAGCCCAACTCTTGTTAGCTCCAGTAGTAGTAGCATCACCAATAACGGAAAAGACTTCCCTGTGCCGGGGCTCCTCCCACCATCTTTGGACGAACAAACAGCTGTTTCCGGTGCCGTTAATGACTCGATCAAGGCAATTGCCTCCATTGCTGAGAAATACTTTGGTTCTACTGGGCTTGCTGGCCTGCAAGATAAAAAAGTTGGGGCATTGCCGTACCCTTCCATGTTCCCTCTGTCTTTCTTTCCTGCCTTCTCTCCATCAGTCTATCCTTTCCCAGAAAGGGAGCAACTTAGACCTCCAGGCCACAAAGGGGAGCCGGAAAGCCCTCCGGTTGTGAGGTAAAAAACTTCAGGGCAGAAATGCTGAATCACCTTTTGACCTTACCACCAAACGGAAGGAAGAACGTCTTGCCGCCACCTGCACCCCTTTGAAACCGGAAGCCTCACATGTACAATCAGCCAATCAGGATCAACCGCTGGACCTGAGTCTCGGTGGACGAAGTCGAAGAAAGAGTGTAAGAGGGGAGGAGTTAAAAAAGAACCCTGTCTTTGGAGAGGAGAGGGTGGAACCGGAGCCACCCAAGGCCGACCCGTCCCTCCAACACGCAAGACCTACGCCTTTCTTCATGGATCCCATTTACAGGTACTGTCAATCACATGTCCTTCCTACTCTCTTAGCATAATGGAATTGACTTGGTTTGGTTAAACTTACCATGAGAACTGATAGAAGTTTAACATCAGCAGGGTTGAGAAGAGAAAGATGAACGATCCTTTCGAAGTCCTCAAGGACAAGTATATGCGGCCCGCTCCTGGATTTCTCTTCCACCCACAGGTGAGATTCGTCAGAATATTTTCCCACTGCTAACTCTTTCTATTTTATCACCTTGTCCCTACAGTCCTGCACAAATCATTAGCCTACTTTGAATTGCCTCTTTCTGTGCTTCTGCAGTCAGTGTTCATGCAAGCTGTTCCAGACTCAAATGCAAAAAATAAGTACTGCATGACCAGTTTGAAAGCTTTCTTTTGTAGTTCCCACCAGTGGTACAAAAAGGTGGTGTGCAGAATTGTCACACATCTTACTTTACTCACACAATAACATATGATTATTTTTGCAATAAACTAATTTGGTTTAGTGCCACTAATGGTGCAGAAACTGCTTACAGCTGCTTTAAAATAAGTTCAGCACATTAACCAAATTCAAAGCAATTTTTTTGAATGCAATTTGTACTATTGACAAAATAACTCCTCGTGACGCTAGTATTGACGTAATAGCTACAGTATGTTAGCAGTAGCTTTACAGGGCCCCAGTGTTTTAGCATTAGCATAGCGACTCCCATGTTCCTCCATGTGGTTCTTTTACTGAGTAATCAGGTCCAGATGTGAGATTCAGACTGGGTGGGAGTTTTGTGACACGTCTCTGTGTGGGTGTCTTTGATTATGATGTCACAATATGATACCCAATTAAACTGCCAGAGCCAGACACTGACCCATATCACTGGATGGAGACTTTGTATAAATGTGTGTGTGTGTGTGTGTGTTTATTGTAAATCTGGAATGAGTGATTTTTTCAGAGTGTAAGTGTGTGGTTTTGTGCCTGAGTGTCTCATTAAGGGTGTATTAAGTAACCTGTCTGCTTTATGTCATTGTGTATTCACTATCAGTGTTCTGTAAAAATAATACATATTTCTCATATAAACCCCCCACACACACACACGTCTGGTACACACATAGACACTGAAACACACTCATAGACGCTCACTGGTGTAGTGTTTTATTGGCTGTTTCAGGACAGTTTTTTATGGGCTGTTTCATTGGCCTGATTTATTCCCTGTGCATGCTTTGTGTCTGCGCAAGATAATATCCACATGTCCCTGACACACTGCCTAATGAGGTGACCTATCAGCATCCACTTTGTTGCACTATGCTCACTGGACTCTCTAATCAGCACCAGGGATGCTATTGACAGCACAGATGTATTATGGGAAATGCCGTTTTAAATCTACTGTTAGTGCGATGCTAGGCAGTGGAGAACAATTCAGACATTGGGAGATCAAGTGGATTGTGGGGGAAAAAATGTAAATAGTTAATTTAATGTAGTTATATTTATTATATTCATATTTTATTATATTAAATATTTGTTTTTATTTTTTTAATCTGTATAATAATTGATGATAAATAATTATCAACAAATTAAAAATACAGTTGATTTTCCTAATCACATTTTTCTTCTATTACCCCAGAAAGATGGAAGTACAAAAAATTTGATAAATACTGCATAAAATAAAAAATAAAATAAATTCAGTCAATCAAGTGTGGGACGTTAACCTTTACTAAACATCACATTGCATAATCACACATGATCAGTCTGATTCTTGATTTTGATTTGCTGTTTCCCTTCTGTCCTGCCCCCAGTTTCGCATGCCTGATCAGAGAACATGGGTAAGTTACTCCAAACCAAGTCATTCATGTGCTTTCACCACACACACACACACACACACACACACACGCTTAATACTTCCATGCTACTCACACACACACCCCTAACTTCTGCAATACACATGTACCCACAATGCAGTTCACTATTAGCATGACATGCTAGATGTAATGCATGGCTCAAACAAACAGATGCATGGACCAAATCGCACCTAAAACAGCTAAATCTGGTCCAAAGTCATTTCCATTCAGAGAAGATCCATGTTTAGTCAGTAAACACCCACCCTTTTACACTTTTTGCGTGATCTTTTCAATGCATGATGACTGTTTGATTCATTTTTTGGATTTTAGTACCATGAAACAGCACATTTGATTTTCTAAATAATATAAAAACACACAACTAGCTTTCAAATGAAACGCTCTCTGGTTAAACATTGAAGAAATGTCTTTTGAATTCATGTGTCATTTGGTGCACGCATGTCTCCACTCTTGTGTGCCAGTGTGTGTGTTAACCAGACAGAACAGTTGTTATTTCTGATGGCTACCCCTGATAATGCAGTCAGTGTGAGTGATCGTGATTATTTACACAGAGAGAGTAACAGACCACAGCTCTGATTTGGGGTGGCGACACTCCCGTACGGCATCGCATCACTGGAGGGGTAACAGTCTCTCTGGGACCTGCTCTAAGTGTGTGTGTGTGTGATAGCACAAGGGGGGTTTCCAAACCCAAGACATCTGGTACCCTGATAAGATCAACAATTGAAAAAGCTCTTGCTAATGAAGGCCCTCTCAGACACACACTACTGAGAATGGGCAACTCAACAGCTGCCCTACCACAGAGAGGGTGAAGGCTACTTAGCAATCCAGGAAGTCCAATCGCTGCCGATCGCAAATTTCTTTGGACTTAGTTGTTACAGCAATCATAGAGATGCCAATCTATGGTAATATGTTTAGACTTCAAGTACCAATCAAACTGGCTATAAAATGTGTGTGTGTGTGTGTGTGTGTGTGTGTGTGTGTGTGTGTGTGTGTGTGTGTGTGTGTGTGTGTGTGTGTGTGTGTGTGTGTGTGTGTGTGTGTGTGTGTGTGTGTGTGTGTGTGTGTGTGTGTGTGTGTGTGTGTGTGTGTATTTTTGACCTTGACATACTTTGTGGACAAAACCTCTGGCCTGGAGGAATGTTTTATTGCGCTTTTATAGCTCGGAAGACTTAATGAGTTAGGTTTGTAACTTCGTTTCTCTGATGTTTCTCCTAAAATTCCTTGGGAGGAATAAAAATAGACACAAATGAGCCAATTGTTGACATGCAGTAAGATCATAGAGCTATAAAACTAATTTCGATAGCATAGTACAGATCATTTGGTCTTGGACGTATGTAATGAGAAAAATTTGAGCTCATTAAAACTGACTTTTAATTGCATGCTTTGCTATTTTGGCAAATCTGAGGACAGTTTGAGATATTGTAGTCACATGAAATTACTGGTGTATTTTTCTCTGGAGCTAGATCATAGAAGTAGGAAATGTGAGCAAAAGTCTCCAGTTGGTCTGCATTCAATCTCATTGTGCACAAGAAACAGTAGAGATACTGAAGAGATATTCCTGTGGCAACAAATACATATGACTGCATATATATATATATAGAGAGAGAGAGAGAGTATTTTGTGTTCTCATGTAGAGATTAATAAGATAACTAGATAAACATGTTCGCTCAGGGCCTATGAGTGCTGTGGTTTAGTGGTCAGGCAGATAAGTGAAAAATGACTGTTTTGTTGAGTTGGAAATGCTAATAGAGTGTTAGCCTAGCATTAGTAGAGACAGCACATCATCTAGATATGACAGTAGTTGATTAGAAACACTTCTATCTGTCCATCTCTCCCTCCTTCTCTCTGTCAGTGTCTGTGATTTATTGAGATTGGGAGAGAGAGTTGGGGTATCCCTCCCAGAGAATGTGAGCCTGACGTTCCAATGGAGAACTTTAACTCCCAGCTGTCATTCCTCATCAAATGTCTGAATTATCTTGTGTCGATCTTTCTGTCTCTCTTTCGGTACCCCTTTCTTTGTCCTCTCCTTTCACATATGTATCCCCTTTCTTTCTTTCATTGATAATTCTTCTAAGAAAAAAATGTCATCAAAACATCAATATCTGCAAAATAATGTCAAAGATCTCTGTGAACTCTCATCAATATTTCTTATCAAATTCTTCCAAGATTCATCCTAAGCCATCCACATTCAGTTTACTTGTATGTCAACAACCATTTGTTTATACTTCATTCTTACATAACAGAACAGATTACTTGGTCTAGGGGGAACTTGATGAGAAATGTTTGAGTTTATATTGAGATCTTTGACTTGGGATACAGAAAGTATGAGCGCAGTTTGAGACTTCAGCACAAGTTCCCATTGACTCTCCATTGCTGTCTTTGTTTCTTAAAACTTCTCTAATATCTTCTGCAGAAGGAAACAGACATTTCTTTGTGTGTTTATGTATGCATGTCCGTGTGTGTGTATCGTGTATGTCCTTCACTGTGAAGCAGGATTGATTTGTCACCAAAACCCGAAATAAGTAAAGGGGAAAATTCAATACACACATGAAATAATGCAAATCCACTCTGCTTTCTGAAAGCCCTCACTGTTGCGCTGCGGTTGATAGGCCCGCTCGCCTACAGGGACCCCCCGGCCCTCCCTCCCTCAGCTCCGTCCCCTCCCTCTCCTTCCTATGATATCATTATTACTGCTGTCTCAGCCTTGATCAGTAATGTCAACATCTTTCATATTGACGAATGTGCTGTCTGCTCATATTGTGCACTGAATGCTTTATGGCCAACATAGGACATGAATCACTCCTGCTCTTCAGCACGCCACACACACATACACGCGCACACATTCAGGCCTTATGTTGTTCTCATTCTCTGGCTGACACACACATGTAGCTCTATCCCCTTTGAGAGTGTGTCCATTTCTGATGAAAGCAACTGTTAGGCTTAATTAGTAAATTGGCAGCGGTTCTTATCCACATGAATCTCTGTGTGTGAGCACATGTGTGGTCCATCTTATAACGTGCATTGTTAGTTGAGTTTGTGCGCCAAAATTGGACATTACAGATCAGCGAAAGCATTTCACACTGTTATCCGAGAGTGAAAGTTCACGGTCAGCGTTTTGCCCCACACATCTGTGGTAGAATGCAACTCCACGTCAATAAATGCGAGTAACACAGTGGGGATGTGTGTCCTTAAAGACCTCACAGCGAGGTAATAAAACTTTTCTCTATCTCTCGCAGATGTCGGCGATTGAAAACATGGCCGAAAAGCTGGAATCCTACGGCTCTTTGAAGCCAGACGGCGGTGACATCATGCGTTCCGTTCCCTCCATGTTCGACTTCCGGGCTCCGCCCACCACCCTTCCTGAGACACTGTTACGCAAAGGCAAAGAGCGCTACACCTGCAGGTACCAATGCCGATGAACACTCAGTTCCTCCTAGCACAGACCATATCTTTTTAAAAATACTTGAATTATCTACTTTTTACATACCATGAGCAAAAAAAAAAAAAAAAAACTAAGTTACTAAACAAACAAATATATATATATAAGTAAACAAACAAAATGAAGAAACTTGTATAGTAACTAAACAAACAAATCTAAAAACAATATATAGCAAGTAAACAAACAAAACTAAGCCAATATGTATAGTATCTAAACAAATAAATAAATAAAAAATAGTAAGAACACAACCAAAACTAAGCAAACTGTAAAATATCTAAACATTATTATAAAGTTTATATAAAAAAGATTATATAGTAAGTAAACCAAAACTAAGGCATTTTTTTTAGTAATTAAACAAACAAATCTAAAAATAATAATAATAATAATAATAACGTAGTGAGTAAACGAACAGGCCTAAGCAAATTGTATCGTAACTAATCAAATTATATAATAACAAAAATAACAAATTATATAATAACAAACAATCTTTGATAACACGAAAAATGAAAAATACTATCAGTTAAATTCATCTTGAACTTTGAGTAGTATTAACACAATATCAGTATTTAATTTTATAAACATTACAATTATTGTAATAACGATATATTGAGACACCCTTAATTACAATGAACTAAAGTATAATAAATAATATTTATAATAACTTTTGTTTGTTTTCTTGTTTTTTCATTAATAAGATGTTTAAGTAAACATTTGTTTGATGTTTAATGAGTGATGACAGCACTGAACGTGGAATGCAGGGTGTTTTTGGGAAGTGTGTGTGTGTGTGTGTGTGTGTGTGTGTATTGCTGAGTATTGTTCCTGGAGATCTGTTTCCTTCCCCTATAGATACTGTGGCAAGATATTCCCACGCTCAGCCAACCTTACAAGACATCTACGGACACACACAGGAGAGCAGCCTTACAGGTGACACTCTTTCTCACACACACACACACACACACACACACACACACTAATATATACTGTTTGATGTAATCAGTTATTCACATACTCAGCAAATAGCATTGTAGCACATCAGTTTATTTTTTTATTTTTTTATTATTATTTCAAATAGTGAAACTTTCATATATTCTAGATTCATTACATGTAAAGTAAAATATTTCAAAAGTTTTTTTGTTTTAATTTTGATGATTAGAGCTTACAGCTCATGAAAGTCAAAAATCCAGTATCTCAAAATATTAGAATATTTCCTAAGATCAATCAAAAAAAGGATTTGCAAAACAGAAAAGTTCAAGTTCTTTAAAGTATGTTCATTTATGCACTCAATACTTGGTCGTGCTCCTTTAGCACAAACTCCAGCATCAGTGAGGTGTGGCATGGAAGCGATCAGTCTGTGGCACTGCTGAGGCACTATTGAGCCTTCAGCTCATCTGTATTGTTGGATCGACTGTTTCTCATCTTTCTCTTGAAAATATCCCATAGATTCCGTATGGGGTTCATGTCAGGCATATTGACTGGCCAATCAAGTACAGTAATATCATGGTCAGCAAACCACTTGGAAGTGGTTCTGACTCTGTGGGCAGGTGCTAAAGTCCTGCTGGAAAAGGAAATCAGCATCTCCATAAAGCTTGTCAGCAGATGGAAGCATAAAGTGCTCCAAAATCTCCTGGTAGATGGCTGCATTGACTTTGGGCTTGATAAAACACAATGGACCAACACCAGCAGATGTCGCGGCACCCCAAATCATCACTGACTGTGGAAACTTCACACTTGACTTCAAGCAGCTTGGATTCTCTGCCTCTCCACTCTTCCTCCAGACTCCAGACCTTGATTTTCAAATGAAATGCACAATTTACTTTTATCTGAAAAGAGGACTTTGGACCACTGAGCAACAGTCCAGTTCTTTTTCTCCTTAGCCCAGGTAAGATGCTTCTGACGTTTCTGTTTCAGAAGTGGCTTGGTAGCCCTTTTCCTGAAGACGTCTGAGCGTGGTGACTCTTGATGCACTGACTCCAGCTTCAATCCACTCCTTGTGAAGCTCTCAAGTAAGTTTGAATCGGCTTTGCGTGACAGTATTCTCAAGTTTGCAGTCATCCCTGTTGCTTGTGCACCATTTCCTACCCAACTTCTTCCTTCCAGTCAACTTTGCATTTAATATGCTTTGATACAGCACTCTGTGAACAGCCACCCCTTTCAGTAATGACCTTCTGTGACTTACCCTCTTTGTGGAGGGTGTCAATGTTCATCTTCTGGATCATTGCCAAGTCAGCAGTCTTCCCCATTATTGTGGTTTCAAAGAACAAGAGATACCCGGAATTTATACTGTAGGGATGGTCATTTAATGAAACTCAAATGTAAATATTCTAATATTTTGAGATACTGGATTTTTGACTTTCATAAGCTGTAAGCTCTAATCATTAAAATTAAAACAAAAAAAAGTTTTAAATGTTTTACTTTAGATGTAATGAATCTAGAATATATGAAAGTTTACACACACACACACACATATATATATATATATATATATATATATATATATATATATATATATATATTATTATTTTTTTTTTTTTTTTTTATTATTTGATATTACACAGTTATTGTCATTGGGTAAGAGTGAGGTAAAGTCCAAGAGAGAAGAGGACAGACAGACAAGGGAGACTGAAGGAAGTGTGTATGAATAATGGAGGTGATGAGTGCCGTACAGCTGCAGGCCAGCAAAGGCAGCTGGGTAATTAGGCCCGTGTTTGGGGCTCAGACTCTTTCAGGGAGTTTTAAAATACTGCACAGAAACAGGCGTGCGCACACACTGCGTTTGTGGTCCGTCTGACCACAGGGGAGGTTTGTACAGGGCTGTGTTACTTTCCAGATAGCCTCAATCTCCTCGTGCTGGCAGCGCTTTAAACGAGCCGGTGATCAGCCTTTAACTGCAATTTAATTTCATTTTTTTTCTGTTGCATTCAGAGGGAGAGAGAGGGAGAGATAACAGGTTCCTGGGAGACGCAGTTTAGCGCACAACTCTACGGTGGAGGGGAAGATATGATCACGTAATCATACGGATAATTCTGCGTGAAGAGACTTGGCACATGCAGTCGCTTTCAGAGCAGAGGGAGGATGTGGACGAGAGAGTTTGAGTGTTACTGAGTTGGCCAAAGATTAGAGACAAAGAGTTCATGACCACTCAATCATGTGTTTAGGACCCTCCGTGTGTGCGAGACGGATAACACGAGAGAGTTTGATTTCTTGTGTCCGTATATTGTAAATACTGTATGGTCTAACTATATTCATATGTGTCTGTGTGTCCACAGATGTAAGTACTGCGATCGTTCGTTCAGTATTTCGTCGAATCTTCAGCGTCACATCCGTAACATCCATAATAAAGAGAAACCCTTCAAATGCCATCTTTGTGACCGATGCTTCGGGCAACAAACCAACCTGGACCGGCACCTCAAAAAGCACGAGAACGGTAATTTATCAGGTATCCATACACATAGAATATATATATATAATTCATAAAAAAAAAAACACCCATTTTAATGTTTAGCATTTGTAAATAAAAGCAGCTGTTGGTTATTTAATATTTACATTAATACACCTAAATTATACTAATATGTGTTGTTTTTACGTGTAGGAACAGCAATGTCGTCGCCCCGTTCAGAGCTGGACAGTGGCAGTGCCATCTTGGAGGACAAGGAAGACTCGTATTTTAACGAAATACGAAACTTCATCAGTAACACGGCACGGAACGCCACCTCTCCGTCACACTCCGAGGAAGGGTAAACACCATCTTCTTCCTCATTTACACTAATAAATACACAGTTCATACACACAATCCAACTTTTTTGGGGTAAAACAGGCTCTAACATCATTAGAGCCTTGGCTTAGTGGTTAATGCATATGTTCTATCTATCTGTCTGTCTGTCTATCTATCTATCAAATCAGTGTATGTCCAAAGTCCACAGATAGAGCTTCTATGTAAAATTCTAGATATTCACATTACTCCCAGTCATGTGTGGGCTCACGCACACACGCAACCTCACACGTAAACGGAGTGTCCATTAGGCTGTCAGTCATCAGTTGGCGCTAGTTGCCTCAGGCAGATTGGAGGTTATTATACACAAACATTACTGAACACAACACTTCTCATGCCTTATTCATTAACCCTCACCTCTGAGTGAATAGCATCACATGAAAGGAGCGGACGGGTATCTCAGCACATGTGAACGTATCTGTGTGCGTACATATATTCTGTACGGTTGTTAATCATTAGCCTGTCACCTGCGGTTTTTAAGAGCAAAGATTAGGGCAGGTCTCCAGCAGGACGTGATTACTGATTGGCCGATTGCGAGCGCGTGCAGAGCTCTGTTGACTTTTGGCTGCGTGCGCTTACATGAATTTTGCCATCTGCATATGATAATTATCGCTGATCATTTCCCAGCAGTGATCATCAGGTTGGATGACGGTTTAAATGTTTGACCTGGTCATCCGTGTGTGTGTGTGACAGATAAAGATCTTACATGCTTTTTTTTTTTGATTTCTTCATTGTTTCATTAAAAAGATCCTAGAGTCATTACAACATCGGCTGTGTGTGTGTTTGCGCGCGTCCCACATCTGGTCCCAACATGTGTTTGTGAACAGGAAGTAGGTGTGGGAGAGGAGGTCAGAGGTCGCTGAATGTTTCCTGTCAGAGTGACTGCTCCTGATAGATACTTTATCCTCCACAAATTACCACAGCTCTCTCTAATTAGCCGTTCTATTTTCATCATCACGCCATCGCAGCTTCTTTCGTTCTCTCGTTCCCTCTCTCGCGGTATTAGCGGGAGTGATGAGAGAAGGTGATTTGGGGGATTATCAGATGTGAAAAGGGCTTTATATGGTTAACCCTGCGACTTTACACTAATCTGAGGGAAGAACGGAGATGTAGATGTAAATGAAATAGATGGAGGTGAGAAATGAAACCTAGAGGAAACATGTAATTGCTCAAAGACATAATGGAGTTCTCAAGTTATGTTTCACTTAAGTATCAACTTTGCCCCTGATTTCTCATGAAGATTGTTGATATGCAATAAGAACATGGATAGATGAATGGATGTTTGGACAGATGGATAGATATATGCAGTGTTGGGAAGGTTACTCTGGAAATGTAATAAGTTACAGATAACAAGTTACCATATTTAAAATGTAATAAGTAGTTTAACTATTTTAATTACTTAAAGTAATGTAACTGATTACTTTTTGATTACATTTCTGAATTTAAATTTCTAAATTTTTTCAACATTTTTCTAAACTGTTAATCATTTTCAAACATTTAAACCAGGCAGGGCTAACCCTACAGTTGTACTCAAACTGATAACTGTGAGACTTTCAAAATCCTTCATCACTTTAATTAAGATTATAATAATTCAATTTTAAAGCACAGCAATCAGACTTTAGCACCTCTTTTTACTTTGAGATCGTTCTGAGGTTAAATACAGATTTAAAATCATAACAAGTATGATAGTTTAATAGCTATGATACTGTTTTTGAAATCAAATCTTTGCATAGCTACGACAGGAAACACTGGCATCCAACAATACCTTGGAAAAAACAGTTAATTTAAAATATAAAGCATACACAAACCCAAACAGGAAATAAAACAGTTATCAAATAAGTCCTATTCTGTGTCCTAAACTCCTGAAACATTGGTTTTAGAGCAGTCAATGCAATTTTGGAAAGAAATCAATCAAATGTGTGTAAAAAAGATTCAGATGGAATCCCCCTTTGTAATCGTTATCATTTTCAGAAGTAACTGTAATTTAATTACACATTTTTCTCAGTAACTGTAACAGATTACATTTACATTTATTGGTAACACACTATTTTAAGGTTTCCTTGTTACACGTTACATGTACTTACTATTATAATAACAATAAATTATGCATAATTACATGCAAGTAACCCTAATCCTAACCCTAACCCTATAGAAAGTACTTCTAGTTAATTAATATTACTCAGTACAAAAATGTATAATTACACTGTAACAAGGACACCTTCAAATAAAGTGTAACCCATTTATTTTGTAATTAAGTTACATAATTCCATTACATGTAACTAGTTCCTACCCAACATTTTACATTTATGCATTTAGCAGACGCTTTTATCCAAAGCGACTTACATTGCATTCAAGTTACAGTTTTTACATTTTATCAGCTCTTGCTTTCCCTGGGAATCGAACCCATGATCTTGGCGTTGCTAGCGCCATGCTCTACCATTTGAGCTACAGGAAAGCCAACGATGGATGGATGGATGGATGGGTGGATGGACAGACAGATAGATAGATAGATAAATAGATAGATAGATAGATAGATTTTCATTGCACATCCGTACAGACAGACTTATATTTTCTCATCCTCTCTGTATTTGTCATTTTTGCTCTCTGTTTTTAAACTTAAGATGGGTAGTTGCTATTTTAAGTTGAGGAAATAGTGGAATCAGGACAAAACGAGTGAATCAGTCTTAATATGGCTCCTTTGGCTGGCGTATATTTGTGTGTGTGTGGGTGTGTGCGTGGGTGTGGGTGTGTGTGTGCGTGTGCCTGTGTGTGTGTGTGCGTGCGTGTGTGTGTGTGTGAGTTTGGATAGCTGGCCTCTGTCTCTGTGGGGAAATGGCTGCTTTGGCAGCTCCTTCTCTCCACTCACCAAATGGGCTGTCAGCTAAATATTTGGCCTATTAGATGAATTGGAGATAAAGAAGAAAATAAACTAGGGAAAGAGGAGATGTGAGCTGTTTGAGTGAGAGAGAGAGCTGAAAATAAGTGAGAGGAAGTGTAGAGGCCTGCTGTCTAAGTGCCCTGCCGATGGGCGGCCCGTTTCTGCCAACCAGGGGCCCTCATAACTGATGACAAACAGTCTCTTTCTCCAACACACTCGCCTTCTTTCTTTGAGCATTTCCTCTCATTTAGAAAGTGTGGGCATGTGGTTCTGCTTTTAAGGTGGTTTATTTTTTCGAGGCAAACAGAACTTGGTTTCAGCGCTAAATGATTTTCTTTCTGTAATCAAGGATCGGCGTATCAGTCAAAAATTCATGCCTGCATAATGTCATTACAAATGATTCTCTCTGTACTCTGTAGGCTGAACGGCAGTCATTTTGATGGCGACAAAGCCCTGCCTGGCCAGGGGTCACGTGACCTGGATGAAGAAGGGGAGGAGCTCGGAGCAGAGGAAGAGGAGGCGGAGCATAGCGACAGTGCCAGGAAACCCAGCGAGGACGGCGTGCCCAGCAGTCTGGATCACGACATAAACGATGACATCGATTTCGAGGGACCAGATGATCTGGAGATGAATAGCAAATCCTCGCCACGCAGGTATGTGGATAAAGAACTTGTTTATACGCATTTATTTTGTGTCTGTAAATTAATCTTCTAAAAATAATCTCTGCATCGTTTGCAGGTTTAATGAGGATGAGGACGATGAAGATCATAGCAGTTTCTCCACGCTGGATCACATCCGTCACTTTAGTATGGAGGACGGAGACCTCAGCGACAGTGATGTCACCAGCTTTGGCCCCGCCCACCAGCAAGAGGGCATCAAGCAGCCTCTATACAGGAAATCTAAATCACAGGTATAACCTTATAGAGCACAACATTTAAATCTACTTTTTCAAAATAATATAAATTCAGAAAATTATTCATTTTTACAATATTATTTTAAAATAAATTACGTATTTAAATACTAATATTTTATTTCAGTGTTATTAATAATAATAAAAACAACAACAATAATTAGTAGTAGTAGCAGATAAAGTATTCTTAATAAGAACAGTTATCAAAATGTCCATGATAGTTTGTGTTTTATAATTAACATTATTTTATTATTAATTAATGACAATATCATTAATGAAAAATATAAATAAAACTTTGTAGATAAAATATAGATAAAACTTTAAATAAATAACTTATTTAATTACTAATATTTTATTTTAGTATTAATATTAATTAACAATAATTAATTATTTAGTCATTAATAATAAGTATAAAAATTTAGGGATGCACCGAATGTTCGGCAACCGAAATTGTTCGGACCGAACACCGAAAGAGGTTTTTTTTTGCTATTTTTGGCCGAACAATTTCGGTTGCCAAACATTCGGTGCATCCCTAAAATTAATAAGCGAAAAGACTGAATAAACTGTACCGAACAATGACGTGACGCGATCAAATAGAGGCGCGCACTAATGCAGCAAACACGTCTGCAGTGTGAAAGTATTTAAAACTGTCAGAGAAAGACACAAAAATCATTACAAGCACGAAGCACCGACAGCGAGAGACCGTCTCCGATGAGAAGAGGAAGAGGTGGTTGATGCTGGTTACTGTATGATGATTGAAAGCGTGAAATGGCCTCAAACGATTAGTAATTAAACTGCAGAATGTTATGTTTTCTAATACACGCACAGACTGCATGTATTCAAACAGTGCTGCACGAGCTCGCGGCGTCAGAGTTCAAAGTCCAAAGCGAGAGAAAAATCTGCGCTGAAACAGTTACTCGTCATTTGCTCAGTAACATTTTTATTCATTTTTTTAAAGACATGTGACAATGTGATACGTGCGACAAACATCTTCCCAAATTCGTAATGAGAATCATTTAAATATCTGCATGCTGTTGTCAACAAAAAGAAGCACTGAGGTCTTCCTGTGGTTTTCTGCCAAAATAAAAGCTCCATCAACATTCATAAATGTTAGTATTGTAATTTTACTGTTCTGTAAAATATAATAAAAAGTAGGACAATAATAATAATAATAATACTACAACAGCTCTATACATTTATTATAACATTCACACATAGTGTTGAAATTGGGATCTGTAATATATTCTAATGTTTTAAAAGCAGTCTCTTCTGCTTAGACTACATTTATTTGTACAGTAAAAAATACATGCCTGATTCAAGAAGGGGGTCCCAAAAATGGCCAAAAAATATTATTTTACTAACTTACTAATTTTAAGTTAAATTGTGCTTTGTTGGTATAATGTCTGATAGAATGTTAAACAAAATTCAGTGTTAAGTAAATATTTTTAAATTGTTGTTTTGTAATTGATTTTTTTATTTGAAAAGCAGGACAAAACAGTAAAAAGCACATTTTGGCTATTTAATTTATGCAATGGTGAAAAAAATGGCAAAATAGGCCTTCATGGGGGGAAAAAATGCGAAAAAACGTGTTCCGTATTCAGCCCTCGGCCCAGTGTTTCATTTTGTTCGGCTTCGGCCAAGAATTTTAATATCGGTGCTAATATCTTATTAAATTTGCCATGAATATTTTTTTTTTTTTTTATAAATCACTTATAGAATTATTAATATTTTATTTAGTGTTATTATTATTATAATTATTGTTTGTGTTTTATTATTATTATTATTGCTATTATTAGTAAATAAATTATTCTTATTAATAATAATAATTAATCATAACAAATAACACATTTTCCATTAATGCAATTTGTGTACTAAAATTAACATTATTTTATTGTTTTATTAATTATTATTAATAACAATAATAATAATAGCATAATTAATATTATTATTAAATATATTTATATATGAAATATATTAAATATATAAATATTTTTTATCAAATTCATTTTCCATGAATTTAGTTGGTGTATTTGTAACTGTATATCTCTCCTTTTTCTAGGCATATGCTATGATGCTGTCTCTAGCTGATAAGGATCCACTCCATTCGTCGACCCATAATGCCCCGATGTGGCACAGCTTGGCCCGTGCTGCAGAACCCAGCGCCATTCAGTCTCTCAGTCACGTATGACACGCTCATGTACCATGTGACCTAACTTAACATTGTGTTAGACTACAGCCAGAGTCCCTGGTCCACACTCACGCCTGCACAAGTGCCCAAATCCTCAATCACTTCCACCACACACCCAGATCCTGTGCATAGCAGCTCACTGACCCACATCAACAAATGATTGACTGACTGTTTGATTGATTTATTGATTAGTAGGAATGACAATAGTGTCAGTAATTTTGATGGTGATGATGAAGACGATGATGACAATAGTAGTAAGACGTAATAATAATTGTATTTATTCTGTCAAGTTCCAATGTTTTGCACAGCAGTGGCAGCTGGTGAACAGTTTTTGAGATTGCTAATGAAACGTTGGTGTCATATTTGTGAGTTTTGTCCGCTAAAACCGATGGTTACTAAGAGTAACAAATAAGAGTCTTCCACAAGACAAATGTGATCGCAGACTATTCAGGCACAACCGCTTACCGTCCTGTAAATATCTTTAGAATTACCGCCATCACACACGCAAACACAAATAAACGCAAATACAGACATGTGTGTTTTTTTGGTCTTGTACAGAAACGTATGCGAGGGGTCGTGCGGTTAGTGTTTCTCTTTTAAGATATTCTCCAGGAGTTTGTGAATTTGAAAATGTAAACAGATACGCATAAAAGGTGTGACCTTTTGACCTCTCACTGACGCTGCTTGTAAAAAAAAAAAATAGGTGTAAGGAGCGAGACGGTGACTATTTTCATGTTCTGTCCAATTAAAGCACTGCATTACCTTCAACCCACTTTCCCGCCAGTTTGTGCGAAAACATGCTCTTTTTAGTTAGTTTATTTTTTAAGTTGGAAGAATGGATGTAAAAAAATACTAGAATTTTTTTTTTAATTGAAAAACTAGTTTAAGAATTTAATCTGTAGAACTCGCGTAAAGGGCATTTTATCATTTCCACAGTAACTTCTTCCATTAGTTGGCGAACGATACCACTAAATAGCCTGAATGCTAGTCTTTAGCTACACCATCCTCGTGTGTCTTTCATTTATAGACAATCATGTGTTCCTTGTGTTTATTTTTTCCCTTGTCGTTTGTTGCTTTGTTTTTGTCTCTCTTTTATTTCTTCAATGTTATTGCTGTGTATCTTGAAAGTTGTATTTATTTCTCTGCAAACTGTAGTTTGTTTACTGAATAGCACTGCTCTCAAGCGCCCCCTTGTGTTGAAATGAAGAATTTCTCACTGAAAATGTTGGGGAAGAGACTCTACTGGGGTTTGTAGAAACGTCTGAATGCCAGATAGTATTAAATGTACCATCACAGCTTATACTTCTAATAAAACTGGTAAATGATATAGATATTACTTAGGTTTTTTTTGTATGACAATTTATTGTAAAATATAAAAAAATGAGAAAACAGAGAAAATAAGAAAAGAAGAATTAAAAACAGCTGATATTATTTCTTCATAAAACGCATGATTGGTCCAAGCTGTACCTGACATTTTCTATGGTTGTCTGCAAGCTTGTGTTGATTTCTTGTGCCAAACCTAGGAGAAATGCCAGATTTTGTTTATCCTCACGAGGTGAAGGACCAGATCTTTCCTATTTCACTTTGTTTGTTTTTTTGTCGATGTTTATAATCCCATTTTTAAAAGTAATCAGTGAGTTGAGGTACTTCTGTTTTAATGCTTTCTACAATGTAACTGTATTGCATTATAATTCAATACTGTGGGAGGAGTTACTGAGAAATAAAAAAAAACCTCCTATGTGGGCGGACTGTGCACTCTCACACCGGCTCTGTCTCTGTTTGTCTCTTTACCTCTGTTTAGGGTGACTCTAACGAAAGACATTTTAAGGTCATACTTCACCCCAAAAGTGAAAGAATATAGTTATATATAAATTGTATTTTGCATACAGAAAATAAGGACTAAGATTGCTTGCATTACAACAGTATTAAGTATTGGCATAAAAAAATAATAAAAAAATATATATATATATATTTAAATTTTATTTATTTATTTATAATTTTGGTTTTAGGACAAATGTCGACTAGCATATAATATATATATATTATTATTATTATTGTACTAAATTTAATTTATGCTGGTTCTAATGTCCACACAGTATTTGACCATAATTATTATAATTCAAATTCTTAAATTCCCATTGCTTCAATAATTATGATTATATTGTGCAGTGCAATGTTTTTTTGTTTTTTTTTACTTTAATAATATTTTTTTTCAAGACAATGAAAAATATATTTATAGTATTTAAATAGTATATTAAATATTATCATATTAAAATAGTATATTTTACATTAGTATTTATTGTACTAAATTTACTTTATGCTGATTTTAATGTAAAAAAAATCATTGACAATATATGACTATAATGATTATAATAAATTTTCATGAAAAATGTCTCAAATTCCCCTTATTTTAATAATTACAATTGTGCAGGCACAATTATTTTTTTTTTTTTTTGCTACATTAAAATCTGCATTAAGTAAATTTAGTTGGTGCAATAAATACTATCACAAGTTAATTACAGTAATGAAATATTTTTATTTATTTTTTTCATTTTTTTGCAATGCATTAGGATACTGAATAATAAAAAAATATATATACTTAATTTTCTCAGAATTTGTATTTTGTTTTTCTTGATTTTTATATATATTGTGCTTTTTCCATAATTCTGTCTCTGAATTCGAGACCAAAATATGCTGGTGCAAAGAAGATGTTCTCACACAGACACTCAGTGTGCCGCAGACACACATGTTTCTGAAAGAAAGACAGAATAAAACTCTTTTGATAGCTGCTCTCTCACACACCCACTCGTATTATTTCACACCGAGACACATAAAAATCTCGTTCACACACGCTGCCAGACGGACACAGCGCGAGTCTGATCCCCGGTCATCGCTCTCACACAGATCCACTGTCCCACAGCCAGAGAGAGTCTGCGAGAGAGAGAGAGAAAAGCGGCTGAAAGGCAGAGGAGGGAGGCAAGAATGCACGCTGCACTCGTTTGTTTGAGGGAAATGATGGATGAGCTGGAGAGATGTGATGACCTGGCTCATCGCTCAAACTCTCAATGAGAAACAACATTCGACTGACGTCTCTCTCTCATTGTTTAAACGGGATCCAACTTCTCCTGCCAACCCGGTCAGAATCCCTCGTTCTCACCCTCATAATTCTCCCTCCTTCTTTCCTAATCATATTCCCCATTGTCTTTCTTTTTTGTCCAGAGTGATGCCATTTTTATCACTCTCTCTTCCAGTCCATCTATTCTTCTCCTTCTGTCCTTTCCTCACCCTCTTATTCTCTTTCTCTCTCTCTGATTTGTAGTGGGTGGATTCCATTGTGGACGGAGGGGTGATGACTGCTTGTCTGGGATCGAGGCTTTGTGTGTGATGAGAGGCAGGGTGGGATTTGCTTGGGAAAATTAGTTAAGACCTCTTTGTGTTTCCTGCCATTTTCACTCAACATAAACTCGATTTTGTTGTCCCTGTCCGCATTACGAGGGTTAGACGACACTGCCGCGCAAAGACAAAACACAGTCACTACAACCCAAACAAATGAACGTTCTGTCATCATTTACTCACCATTGTATTGTTACAAACCTCTATGATATTCTCTCTTCTGCAGAACTGTGTGTGTGTGAGTGAGAGAGTGAGAGAGAGAGGTGGTAATAGTTTTGTGTGAAAGACTGCAAAAATATTAAAATATAATTTTTCATCTCATTTTTTTTTCATCACAATGTCCTCCTAGGGGCTCTGTGGCTTCACAATGATCCCAAATTTTTGGGGGGTTGGTTTGTTGGGACAGTGTGAACTAGAATGAAAACAGCGTGTCAAATCAATAAAAACATTTTTCTCCATTATTCTGCATTTTATAAGTATGCTAAAACAGTAGGATGTGAATTGTTAAAACTGCATTTATTTGAGACTTTACAATAAAGTTCCACTTATTAACACTATTTAACTACATCAGTTCACATGAACTAACAATGAAAAATACACCTAAAGCATTTATTAATATTAATGTTAATTTCAACATTTACTAATACATTAAAACCAAAAGTTGTATCTGTTAATACTATTTAGTGGAAAAGGAACTTCCAAAGTTGTGTTGAACTGGTCAAAACAGTGTAATTTCAGTCTGCGAACATCTATTGTTTTGTTTATTTTTGTCCTGCACCTGAGCCCAATTTCTATTTTTGTGCTATTTTTTTAATATATATATTTATAACAGACTAGCTAACATGACCTAACAATGAACAGTTGAAGTTCTTAACTACCATTAATAAAGATAAACAAATAATGTTACAGATGGATTGCTCATTGTTAATGTTAGTTAATGCATTGACTGACGTTAACTAACGGGACCTTATTGTACAGTAGTGTTGCCGAGACCAAAGTTGTCCCTTATTTAAGCGGAAACTGAAATGTAAGGTACACAGTAAAAGCGGTGTCACACTCACTGATAATTGATGGCCCGCTTTTGGTCAGCGCAAGCCGTCAGTCTCTGAGCTCAGCGGGGCGTCCTGCTTTGATGAGGTCATCATGGGTCAGCCAGCTCTGATGAGGTCACAGCAGGTCGTCCCACTTTGATGAGGTCGGCTGGAGAGGGGTTTGTGGGTGCTGTAGTCGGGTGAAGGAGATAATGGGTCTACAGAGGAGGAAAAGAGGCCAACATGGACCATTACTGACCAGCTGTTTGCCGTGTACATCTGTCATGAGCTTGAAAGATCACAGGCCACGGCTTGTGCGTCTCCCTCTACAGGGCAGCATCTCGACCCTCACATACTGTCAATATGAGTGTGTGTGTGTGAGCCCCTCCTGCACACACAGTCACATTCGTCCCTCTCAAGGGAGTGGTTGTGTTTGACGGTGGAATTTCCCATCGCTCTCATCAGAGTGTATGGATCTATCTAATGAACTAATGAGTCCTTTGGCATGGGAACAAAACAGCCACACACAACATCCCACTCTCATATGTGTGTTCAAACACAGGCCCCTCTCTTTCATGTTGACTGAAACATGCCCGTACACTCTGCCACCACCCCACAGTGGCCCCGCAGCCCTGGTCGAGACATCTATCATGGCCCCTGAGTGCAGGGTGTGACACTGCTGGCACTCTCTGCCTGATTAACTTGGCACTGTAACTTGCCCCCTTGCCAGACGAAACAGCACCCGCTGTGCTTAATGGTTGGTACAGAAGGCACTCCAGGCCTTTCATACATGATGGGCATCTTTAAAGTGATTTCTACTACAACAAGCCATGATTACCTGGTTGTTTTACCACAGCTTATTCTTAAAGGCCGTTTACAGCAAGGATGACAGCTATAACAAGAACATTAACTAAAGTTTAATTATACTAGAACAGCGAAGTCCACATCACAGCTATAACTAACATCACAGAAAAACAACACTGTTGCTATCACTTTCAGAACGATTTTAACAATTGACAGCCAATCAGAGTCCACTGGACTTTAAAAGGCTGAAGCCTTATAAAATGTCGGCAAATGCCATGATAAAACACCATTGATAAATAATTCCATGAATTACATTAACTTACCTGAATTGCTTATTTGTCCTGAAGTCAGTTCATAAGCCAAAGGAAGGCTTTTTAAGGGTACGTTTACACGACAACGATGTATAGAAAACTGAAGTTTTCGTAAAAACAACTAAACCGCTGTATTATGCATGCCATGCCAGAAGTTGGTTTTTGTAAAGAAACTCGCACTTGCCTAAAGACTAAACTTGTAATACGCATTCGCATGACTTCACCTTTTTCACAAATGTGAGTATTCATACACCTTATTTTTCCCGGTTGTAGCTTGAAGTGATATAGCTACAGTCGGAAAATAATGAGAAATTAAATTTGCTACCTATTAGATTGTGTTTTATTAATGTCTACACCCCAACCCTAAACCTAACCTTACAATAATGCAAATATGCCTACAGTAATTAATTGTTGTTCAGCATGACAAGAATGACACAATACTAATGTGCGCATGCATGCCCACATCTGGCCGTAGCTGTATCCATTTCAGCCCCAAAGAGCGGGCACAGCCATTTTTAAATTTGATGTGTCTGGCTTTGCTTCAAGCTATTTTTAGCTATACAAAATTGCTAGTATTTCTGCTTGATATTGCAAACTGGCTGTGTTACCATATCATTTTAATGTATTAAATCTTAATTGTGAACACAATTGTAGTGCAAAGTTTTACCGTTTACTCTAATGAACCGGAAGTATCGCACATTCCACAGAAAATGACTTCCGCATTGAAAAATAAGTTTTATTGTAAAAAATAAAAAGAAATAAAGAAAAAGAAAAAAAAGTCAAAAGGAAGACTTTTTAAGGGCTACGTTTACGGAAAACGTTTTTTCTTTTCACTTTTAAAACTGTATTAGTTGCATGTGGCTGTAAATAAACTGGCTCATGTCTAAAGATAGGCGCTCTGTTTTCACAAATTCGCTATTGGTATCTTAAAAAAGAAGCGCTTTGAAACCAGTTTTCGGGGGACCAAAACACCGTTGTCGTGTAAATGAATGGCCAAAACGCATAAAAGTTTTCCTTTATGTTTAAAAACAGTGTCGTGCAAACGGTCCCCAAATAGCTAAGTCGTTACCTGTTGACCGATTGATTAAAGACTTATCAATCTTGTTTTACTTAAACCCAAAATCACTGTTTTAAAAGCCATTTAAAAAACCTAAGGACCAAAATCTCTTATTGTCTAATGGTTTTAGGACTAAGCTCTACTGAACAAGGCTTATGTTCTTCTGCACAGCATGTGTAGATCTAGAGATCAGATATAAAGAGATGGTTTTACTTTAGTGAATGATTGTGTTGTAATAGCTCAGATCATGCATATGGTTTTAATATGACAAGATGTGTTAGGGGAACGGCTTACTGTTTAAAATGCCTCAGAGGTCCGTGGACCTGACGTAAAGGGCCGTTATGCTGGAATTGGATAAAAAGTCAATTGTGCACTTGGAAACTCACGTACCTTAGATATCCTGCATGACGCACTGAAATTAAAGCTTGCTCATCGACTATAGTTAGAGCTTTATTACTATAATTTGGACCCTCAAGATATTTTCACTGGTTTGTGGAAATATGCTGCCACATTTCCTTTCAGTAATGCGCTGATACTCCCACCACTTAGTGCCACAACAATCTAAAACACAATCACAGTCTTGTCTGATTGAGCAGCAGCAAAGTATTTAAATGTTCATTTTTAAGACCACATTCTGAACACTATTATCAAGTACTTAGCTTAACCGGTCTGTTCATTTAGTGCAGACCGGGGGCTAGTTGTCACAAGGTCTGCGTCTCATGATACTGGTTTGAATCAAGTGTTTTAGCAATTTGTATGTTGGTTTCAAACAGGCCTACCTCAAAAACGTCAGAATAAAAAAGAGTTTTGGTCAATTATTCAGCCCAAGCTAAAATTCAGTAGCTTCATTTTGTAAAGCTGCTGAGTAAACACATGAACACAATAAAATCAACCTAACATATTAGATACCTAAAATACAGAATTCAGGATAGAGTAGTTTTCTTTCTTTTTGTTGATGGTTTGGGCACATTTTTGTATTGGGAAAATATGCCATGTAGGTCTATTTTAAGTGTTGAATTTTTTTAATTACAAAATTTGTTGGCCAAAATAATGGTGTTATTTTTGTGTAATAACTTTTACGTTCTGCTCTATCATTGTTTTGTGTTTCATAATTGTTTTACTTTTTAAATTAAGCTGAAAAGAAAACTGTTTAATTAGTTCTTTAATGACAGCTTACCCAACTGTCAACACGTTCACTCATCTTTATTTCACGGTCAGTAACGGTCTAAATGTTAAACAGGTATTACAGAAATGACTTGAAAACATTGTGACAACTAGCCCCGCTCTCCCCAGTCTACCACAGGAATGGTAAAACAAATGGGGTTTGTGGCTCGTCAGGCGTGCAGTGTGTCCAAGGTCTGGCTTGACCACCGGCACACCACAATACTGCATCGGGCACCACCTAGTGGCCCTCCTCGATACTGACCCATGCTGACACTGCACGAAGCACTCATTGACATTCACCCAGAACCTGCTAAATGATCCCTGAATAATTTAGATTAATGACGGGGTCCTGTTAAAAGAAGAAGTATGATAGTGCTCTTTACGTATACACAGAGATGCTGTGTGTTGATTTTTTTCCTTCACTGAAACGAGGGGATTTCCAGTGTCTAATGTGGCGTTCACACAGGCGTTTGTTGGTCTGGTTGCACATGTGTCACATCTCTGTCCGTTGAGTTGGGTCTAGTAGTAGAATGTCAAATAGGGATCAAATCGTTATTTAACAGTTCTGGATCCTTAACTGAAAGAAATAACATACACGTAGTAGGCCTATATTTCTTAAGGTGTGTTTACACAGACTTAAAACTTTTCATATATCTTTTAGAGGCCGCATAAATATGCAACCAAAAATTCTGAGTACTTTAAAATATTGAATAAATATTACTAAAACACTAAATAAATAAGTATTAAATAAAAAATTGGGCTCATCATTCATTCAATCCTGATTAATTTAGGCATGACGAAAGCAAAATCTCGGCTCAGTGAGCGAGTCAGATTTTGATTAACAAAAAAGAACCGACTCATAAGAGTAGTTTTTGCGGAGTTCAGATCAGAAATAGTTAACTGTTGTACTATGTATTTGATTCACTAAAAGAACCGGTTTGTTTGTAAGATTCAGTCGATTCAGTCAAATCGAATCACATTGGTGGAGTTGGAGAAGCGTTAAAGGGAACATCGGATGCCCATTTTCCACAAGTTGGTATGATTCTTTAGGGGCTTCATGAAAATTCTATAATATACTTGGGTTCAAATTTCTTAATGGTAGTGTAAAACAACACCCTTTTTACCTTTTCAAAAACAGCTCTGTTCACAGCGACCCGTTTCGGTGCATGTCCTTTTAAATGATAATGAGCTCACCCTGCCCCCCCTCTCTTCTGGTAAAGTCATCATTCTTATTCATGCAGTTATAACTGCTCAAAAAGGATTTAAAACCCTCTACAAAGGCAACCTTAATGTAGTGTAGTGGACACAATAAAGCGACTGTTGCAAATCATTTGAACTTTGTGTCAGTACGTCATAAATAGAACGAGGTAGTAGATACTGTTGAGGATTTGGTGCATTCCCTTAAAAAACTAAAGTAATCCACTGCGTCTTACATCCAACAACAAAACACCCCAATCGCTTGTAGGAGACGCTTGTGAATCTTGTCTACACTTGCTCCGGCATCGAAACAATGGTGGACTGTTTACAGCTCACTCTTGTCTGATTAAAGGGCAGTGTTCGTCAACAGTCGTGGGAGGGGCCTGTGCAAAATTACATCACTTTGCCAAGAATCTTTGATGGCTTGATCTGAGAAAGTGCTTATGATTTGTGGGGATTTAAAAAAAAAAAGGTGGTTGTGTAGCCTACACACACTGCCAAGACACATTTAAGTTCAAACACCATGTAAAAGTGAATTTTGCATCAGATGTACACTTTAAAGCAGGGGTCTCCAACCCTGCTCCTGGAGAGCTATACGTCCTACAGATTTCAGCTCCAACTCCAATGAAACACACCTGAACCAGCTAATCATGGTCTTCAAGGCTACTTGTTAATTTCAGACAGGTGTGTTGGAGCAGGGTTGGAACTGAAATCTGCAGGATGGTAGATCCCTGCTTTAAAGGAACTGAACATGATGGAAATTACTCTGCATCTCCAAACATAGCGGCCAGTTCTGTCCTTTTAAATTTTCGACAGTGCAGTAGTCCCATAAACTTTCTTGTTGTCTATTAAGTAGCTGTGTTAAGTCAAATTTTCCAAGACATTTTCTTTTTTTAATCCATCACATCCTCGTTTTCATTCGCAAAAACCTGAATAAGGTCCATTCCCCAAGTGCTGCGCAGATTAATCTAAACATCTAGGCCTATTCAATCTAAAGTGCAACAAGTACACAAACAGATGAGGTTTTTACACCCTTCGAGATGCGTTCACAGACGGGTAAGTGTGGGAGTTTGCTGATACTCATCTCCAGAGCAGCTTTGGCATTTAAGGGTTTGTTGTTTCTGTCCAAGAAGTGGCCCAAATGGTGCGAGACCCCATTGAGTTGATTTCCCTCGGTCTCTCTTCAGTTTTATCGCCGGTTCAAAAAGTCACGGTCCTCCGGGAACAGGGCAAGCGCCGAGAGAGAAGAGCGTAATCTCTATGGTGCGAAAAGACAGCGCAGTGATAGCGTCGCTTCGCTGGTGCTGTACGCGTAATTTCCGTGCTAAAGTTCCCGTCAGATCGCATCTGATCTGACCTCTCCAATGGGTTCTTTCATCACAAACCAATGATCTGGCTGTCTTTCAGAACGCGAGGCTTGTCTTCGCTTATTAAACCTATCTGTGTCATACAAGCCTGGGTTGTGTAACGTTCATGCACAAAAACATATTCATTAAAGTAAACAAGAGATAAACTGACACATATAGGGCATGTTTTATGCCTGGTCGTGTCTAACAAAACATCTGTGCCAATCCCTTGCTTTGCAAGACAGTCATTTTAAGAAGATATTTTAAATACAGTTCATATTTATCTGCATGCCTCAGTTTAATTATACTTTTTATTGAACGCACAGATTGGTGACTGCAGGCACCAAGGCCAGGGTAGTAAATCTAAATCTGTTTTAACGCCGTCCCAGCAAAATTACATTCGCCTCCTTGACATTTCACCCAAGACGACAGAACTGTGAAGATACAATAAGCAACAGCAAAATAAGAAATCTGTTGGCTTCGTGCCTTATCCACTTTAGAGCAGCCTGGCCATTTGAAACTTGAATGTGCGACACTTCCGGTATTAACTTCCAGTTAATACATACAAAAACTTCCATTATGCTGCTTGACATTACAAACTTATAGAGGCTCATTTCCACCACAGAATAAAAAATTAAAAAGAATTGTAAGATATAAACTCAAACTTGTGAGATAAAAAGTTGCAGTTACTTTTTTTAAAAAAAAAGTTTGAGGTTTAAACTAAAAATTGTGAAATATAAACTCAGAATTGAGACAAATGTTGGAATTCTGAATTAGGGTATATCTTGCAATTCAGACTTTTCTCATAATTGTGACTTTACATCTCGCAGTTAGAATTGTGAGTGTATATTTTGCAATTCTGAGTTTATATCTCACAGTTCTTTTCTCAGAATTGCAAGAAACAAAGTCCGAATTGTGAGGTGTAAAGTTACAATTGCAAGAAAAAAAGTTAATTGTTGTTTTAACAATTAATTGTAATTTTTTTATTCTTTGGTGAAAACAGACTTTCTATTATAACTGGTATTTGTTATATATTTTTAATTTTTGTAATAATAAATAAAAAAGACAGTACTATTTTTATAGTTATTTACTGATACTGGCTAATGAATGGGAAGTCTTGCACATTTACAGAAAATGTCTTACTTCTGCATTATATATATATATATATATATATATATATGATAAGGTGATAGGGCTAATAGCCCTAGAGACCTTGAGAGACAAGATGGACCTCTGTCCAGTCGATTGTCTCTGCACCCATCCGCTGATCAAAGCTGGTGTACAGTATCACGGCCACCCAGACTGTACTGAATGGATGGGCTACGGCGGTCTGTTTGACTGGACTCAGGTGTGTGTGTGTGTGGATGGATGGCCTCTAGAGCCCTGTTTGACTGGAAACAGGTGTGTGTCATCCATTGCTGGAGGCTCGGGCTGATAAACATTATTGGAGAACATCTGTAGGCTGTCACAACACGGTGCGGCCAGCGAAGCCCCCTCCCATCCATCAGACTCAAGGGTTCTGTCCACCGACAGCCCCCAAGCTTCCATCACTCACGCCGGGCAGCACGCGTCAGGGCGCAGGGGTCCCAGCCTGGCTCTCCCACCTGCAGTGACGGTCCACTGCACTTGAGAAATGCTACAGTGATGGCGCCGGAGACAGAGACAAACACTTACACACACATGCATGTAGAGGGCCTGTTCCACTCAGGTGCGCTGACAGGTGTAGGCAGGTGACCTCTGATACGTTTGACCCTCCCATCTGAGAGGTGCAGAGGAACATGCTATCCACAATGTCCCACTACCCTCTACCTACATATCCGTGTCCTACAAACAACACGTTTCACTCGGGTGATCAAAAATAATAGCATGTGTGTGCTGTACACTGTTTAGATCTTTAAAAGATCTTTTGTAATTTGTAAAAATATTTTTGTCTTGTTTTCCAGTACAAATATCTATAAAAGATACATTAACTTGAAAAGCAAAAAAAAAAAAAATTGTTTATGCTTAAAACAAGAAACAATATCTGCCAATGGGTAAGAAAATTATTTTCCCTTTCAATTAAATTCATAATTTAAAATTATTGTTCTTAATTTTTTCAAAGGGGAAAGATTATTTTTCTCACACCACTGGCAGATATTTTTTCTTTTTTCCAAAAAAAATAAATCTTAATTTTTATAAGTTTTTCATAAAACATTAAAAACATTAATTAGAATTAATTCAAAGGGAAAATAAGATTATTTTTCTCACCAAACTGACAGATTTTTCTTGTTTTAAGCAAAATCTCTTAATTCTTATACATTTTTCAAAAAAACATTACAAACATTAATTTGAATTAATAAAAAAATGCAAGGGAAAACAAGATTTTTTTTCTCACCCTATTGGCAGTTTTTTTCTTGTTTTAAGCAAAATTTCTCCTAATTTTTATAATTTTTTCAGAAACATTACAAACACTGTTTTTTAATTAATAATCTTAATTCAAAGGAAAAATCAAGACTATTTTTCTCACCTAATGTAGATTTGTTCCTGTTTAAGCAAAAACTCTATACATTTTTATAATAATAAAAAAAATACATTAAAAGGGAAAAGATTAATTTTTCCACCCTACTGACAGATTTTTTTTCTGGATTTAAAGTTTTTAAATTTATATTTTTTCACCGAACAGGACAAATACAAGAATATCTTAGTCATTTTACTTCTCAAGTATATCTTGATTTAAGAATCTTTAGATATTTTTACTGGGAAATAAAACAAACATACTAAAAATAATCAGCAGTGTAAAGTTTTACAGTAGTTAAAACAAACAAAAAACTAAATGTTTTCTGTACAAACATATTTAATTAAAATTTTAAGCACCAATACATATTTTCACTGTACAGCGAAATTAAACTTTACTTTAATAACATCCTGAGAGGAACAAAAGAAGAACAGAGGAACAAAACACTTTTTACAGTAAAAGACTGTAAGTGAGTGCTAAGCACTGTAATTTATAAAGATTAGGATTGTTTGGCATGTAAGATGTCTTTTGGAGGAACTGTCTGTTCAGTTTACAATCATCAGATTGTTTCTAAATCCTGTCAGACAGCTCCACTTTAACAATTGACCTCAGATGGCACGATGATGGGTAACAATACTGTGAATATTTACAGTCAGGCTGTCACAGGAATCGCATCGCAGGACATACATCACACTCACACGAGCCAACCAGATGGATTTAAATAGGATATCTATAGCACAAACGCTCCAGATTCATGCTACATATTACTTAAAAAAAAACATAAAAGTACCATAAAAGAGGACTTTATAGACATTGTCATAAAAAAATGTTAAATTTAGTGTTGGTGTACGTTTACAAGGTAAATTTTAGACTGTGTATGGCATGTATGGAAGGCAGAAACTCCACTGAGTGTTGCGGTATTCACTTTAGTGGTGTATTTGTGGTATGTATTATAGAAATGAGCGGTTGAGGCTTCACTCTGATCTCGTAATAGAGAAGTTCGGTCTGGCTTTGTGGCTCGGTGGCCATTTGGCCGATCGGATGGTTTGGTTTGTCTGTCTGATGTGGGACTTATAAGAAACAGCGAGTTTATGCACAAACATGCACACAAAACAAGTGTTTTTAAGTCGCATCGAACTGGTCCACCATGTTGTGTGTGTGACATTCACATTAAACACTCGTTCATAGCCACAATGTGTCCCTCCACCAAAGATACACATATACTCACACTCTCAATGACAGCCTGTCAGTGGTCTTGTGTGCATCCAGAGGGGATGTTTGTGTGTGTCTGTGTTTTTCAGCATTGCTTCCTCGTACTAATTCTCCTGTGGCTTGCTCGTCTGGGGGAAAAACCCATAATAACAAGTCACATACATCCTCACACACTCAGTCACCCTTGCCGCTCGCCTTCTGCTGGGATGTCAGGAGTGTGTGTGTGTGTGTTTGGGGGCTCTGTATCAGGACTAGGAGTGAGAAATACGCCGTCGCCTCTTCTGTAATTTGGAAGACACATGATTTACAGAAACACCTGAGAGAAAGACAGAGATAGAGAGATTATTGTAACATGTCTTGACTAGCTTTGATTTCTTTAACTTTTTCTATTGTGAATATAGTCACGGCAAAAGGCACTGAATGCAGTAGAGTCCCTGCAAACCTTTCAGCCATGATTATTTTTGCACATTAAAATTACTGTCGATAATAAAAAACAATATAATATATACAGCACAAATTTTCAAAAACATTTATGTCCCTACGATTTCGGCGAAGCAGAATGAATGGTGCAGATGCACGGTTTAGTTTACTACACATACTGAAGTTTGCGGTGTTCTCAGCCTCTGCTCTCACTATAAGAGGAAATGAACATCATCCCAAAGCTTCTCTGAGAGTCACTTCATGAGCGTTTTACCAAAGCTGAGAGGTCTTCACGACAACCCGTCAAAAAACAATTCTGTTTAATTTGAAGTTGTGACAGAAATATATTTATTTGTGCAATAGAATGTACCTCTCGATGTAATTATTAGGTAATAAAGTTTTATTTTTAAGAAATAATCAATTTTCTTTTTAACAGTAAACCACCTTTTTGTTTGCTAAAAATGAAAGGATTTGTTTAATTTTGTTGATAATTTTAATATGAATGTTTTATGCATTCATTTAAAAAAAAGTTCATATACCACACAGGATTTCTGAAAAAACACAGGGCCCTCTTATTGTAAAATATATTAAGTAATTAATTAATTAATCAAATTAAGTTTTCGTATGAATTCAGTTGATTAGACGATCTTTTTGATTAAAATTTCATTAAACCATTAAGATGGAATCCATAAAAATTAAAATGGAAAATAAAACAGTTTGTTAAACTTCTAATAAATTGTTGGTAAATTGTATAAGACGTAATGATTTCAATTAATTATACATGCTTTTTGATTACTAAAATTTTATGTAACCATTAAAACAGAGTCCAGAAAAATTCAAATAGCAAAAAAAACAAAAACAAATGCAGAACAAATAAAATGGATTTCATATTGTCCTAAACATTGTTCTATGTACTGCATTTTAAAATGTACAGACTTTAACCCCCCCGTTTCTTACGTCGTAGTTCAAATGAGAAATGTGAATGATAAATTAATAAATATGTATATTGCACTAAATAAATAAATGTGAATAAAAAAATATGTTATGGATATGTTAATGATAAATAAATGTTTGTTGTACATTAATAAATGAATAAATAAATGTGACCCTGGAGCACAAAACCAGTCTTAAGTAGCACAGGTATATTTGTAGCAATAGCCAACAATACAGTGTATGGGTTAAAATTATCCATTTTTCTTTTATGCCAAAATCATTAGAATATTAAGTAAAGATCATGTTCCATGAAGATATTTTGTAAATTTCCTACCGTAAATATATCAAAACTTAATTTTTGATTAGTAATATGCATTGCTAAGAACTCATTTGGAAAATTTTAAAGGTGATTTTCTCAATATTTAGATTTTTTTGCACCCTCAGATTCCAGATTTTCACAAAGTTGTATCTCGGTCAAATATTGTCCTATCATAACAAACCACACATTAATGGAAAGCTTATTTATTCAGCTTTCAGATGATGTATAAATTCTGGTCCAGGTCACAAATGTGAATGAAGAAAATAAATGAGGGAATGTGAATGATAAATCTGTATACTGTATTAAATGAGGAATTGAGAAATAAAATAAAAAAATAAATAAATGTGAATGAAAAATAAATGATAAATACTTCAATAAACTGTTTTTTTAATTTCCATACAATTTAATCATAAATGTATTTATTAAAGGACTAATGTATTCATTAAATCAGTAATAATAATAATATATTAAATATATTTATTATTACATTTACTATTCATACATATATTTAAGTACCATAAATATTTTCATTCCATATTTATTCATCCTGTATTTTTCACTTTAGATGTGAAATGAACAAAATTAGATGTGAAATGTGAAATAACTATTTGTAATGTTAGGGGATGTACAGGTTTAGAGATTGCGTGGATGGGCCATGTACAGTAAGTCCACTGTGACACACACACACACACACACACACACTGTCATACACTCATTCACAAAGCTCACACACACATTGTGAAGTGTCCTGCTGTGATTCACTTAAAATAACTGTCAGAGAGAGGCGCCGTTACACAGACAGACAGGAGGCCCTTAACAGCTCAGGGGTCCATCACACACACACACACACTGAGGCTGTCACACACTCTCACTAATGCTTTGAGCTCAAGCGCTCAGGTTTGTGTCGTGACTGACATGAATAAAGAGAGAAGTAGAATTTGGGGAGAGAAAGATGTTGAGATGGTGAGAGATTAAAGAAAGTGAAAGAAGCAGCATGAGGATACATACAGCTAACTCTCACACACTTACTTAGATAAACAAAGACATACCATACACTTCTACTTCATCTTTATTTAAAGTTAATAATTATATGTTAGCACTACAGATTAAGCCAAACTATAACCCTCATTTTTTGTCATTTTAGTCTAAAAAATATGATGTACTTTATTTAAATATTTTAAATACGTGATGAGAAATTATGAATTTAATAATGTTGAATGAATGGGCCAACAGGCATGATTATCTGCATTAATTATATAATAATGACAAATGTATTATTATATTAATAATTTTATAATTACATTTATTTTATTATAACTTCTGGAGACATTTCTGAAAATAAAAATATAATTTAGTTTTATTTTAATCGAATACATGATATGAAATGATCAATTTACATATGGACTAAGGGTCATGATTAATTGTATTAATTTATATAATAATAATAATATTATTATTATTATTATTAAAAATATGAATATTATTTATATACACACCTTATTTATTTATTTATTTGCATTCATTTACATATTAAATTAAGAGCCCTGTTCTTTCTACTGGAGGATGTTTTATCAGATTTAACAAATTTTTTGGGGGAAATTTTAGAATAAAAATATTTTTGTTTTATTTCAATATTTCTATCAATTACATGATGAGAAATTGTGAATTTACATGTGGACTAAGGGACATGATTAATTGTATTAATTAAATTATATAATATGTATGTATGTAATTCATTATATAATAATATGTATGTATGAAATATTATTATTTTTATTATTATTATTTATGCTCCTTTAATTATTGAATTAATATGTAAATTTAACAACCGTAATTTTTAGAATTAATTATATTTCATCACATTTGGCTAACTTCTGGGGACAATTTTGTAAGCCCACACACATACAAACCCTCACCTTCCTCACAGGTGGGTCCCATCCAGGTGAGAGGACACGAGCAGTGACCTGTGCGCTGGTCACACTGGCCTCCGTGTGCACACTGACACTGGAAAGAACAGCCTGGACCATAAAACCTGCTGTCACAAACTGAGAGAGAAGATGAAGGTTTGAAAGTTTGAAGCAAGGTTTATGAGAGTTTGCATAAGATGTGTAAGGTGTGTGTGTGTTTGTGCACCTTTCTCGCAGCGTTCTCCTGTCTTTCCAGATGGACAGAGACACCGTCCAGTGGTCGGATCACAGAGCGCCCCATGACACTCACAGAGTTCTGCACAATCACGTCCAAAACGTCCATCATCACAACCTGTTACACACACAGTCAGAGAGACCATCAAACTGACTTACTCATACTCTCTGCAGTCCAGTGAGCTTTCAAGCTTTTCACTTTTGTTTTGACACAAATTTAAAGAAGTCCATAAGAAGTCCATCATACATCCTCTTAAGTTATACAGTAGCTCTGCATGATAAACAGACCATATTTAATGAATTACTCAGTAATAATCTTCCTGTCTAGTGAGCTGTTAACCACTGAGTCAGTGAGTCAAAAAGTGAATCAGTAAGTCAATTTGTGAATAAATCATTCAGGCTGGTTTTGTGAACTTGTGATCAACTGATTCATTTAAAAGATTTGACTCAAAAGAATGATTTGTTCACAAAAGAGACTCGTGAACATGCAAGAATGAGAGTTAGAATGAATGTCAAGATTTTCACTGAATAATGACAACTGCAGTCTGTCATCTATGTTGTATGAGTTCAGGCAACTTGGAATATAGCTGTATGATACTTTCATTGTGGTTTTAATTTCCATTATACTGAGAATAGTGATCAGAACAAAAATTCACCTTTGTGTTCCACTTAAGTCCGTAAATCATGAATTACTGCTTTAATTCTGAGTTAAAATATACACTATAATTTCATGCTGATGACGTAGATTTGTTTTAAAATGTAAGATTACTTACGTTTTTCACACTTGTCACCCTGATAACCTGGAGGACACACACACTGTCCGGTCACGTGATCACACAGGTGCCCGTGTTTACAGTCACATGATTGAGCACAGAGCTCACCGAAAAAGCCAGCGGGGCATCCTGAGATATGGAACCATTACATATCACATCATATAATTACAGATTTCAGCAAGTGCTGCAAAAATGATTCATTCTATCAGCAAAGTCTGTCACTCACGGTGTTGGCAGGCGGGACCGTAGTATCCGGACGGACAAGAGCAGCATCCCGTAAAGCGATCACATGTACCGTTATTCTGACACACACACTCCTGCTCACAGTTCACACCATACTGTCCTGGGACACAAACTAGTGCATGCACAAAAAAGCATTCAGGTGAATTTATCATAATTTGACTTATATTTAATGCATAGAGAATTAAAAGTACTCATAAACAGTTTAAAGTGTTATTTTTTTTCCTGGTTACATTAGGATGCAATACCATGGATACTAACTAACCAAACTGTTTACTGTGTATTTGTTTACCTTTTTCACAGTGCTGCCCGGTCCAGCCCAGGCCACATCTACATGTCCCATTCACAGGGTCACACACGCCTCCGTTCGCACATGTACAGAAACTCCGACACTGCGCTCCATAGCGCCCCCTAGGACATACTGCACAGAGGACAATTTCACATTTAACAGCAATAATTTGTCATAACACTAATGCTTAATATCTGTGCATAAATATGAGAAGTGTTGTTTTGTTTCATCATGTAGCAATTCACTCAGGTTGTGGAAACAACTGGATGTCTTGGCTGTATCTGTACGCTCTGTGTTTCAGCAAGGCGCATGGATCTGTCTTCAATTTGGACCACATGAGCATGGTTTACCAAGCACTGATTAATCCTCATCCAGCACTAAATTATACTGTCAACACTTAATTTCCACTGGATATCTCATTTTAGCCTGAAACCATACTTATTTCGTACAGAAAAAAAGAAGTTGTGGCCTGGTGAGCTTGGTGAATTTATTTATTTTTATCCTGAGCTACAGTGCATGACCGAAAAAATGCACATCAGCAACAGTTCATGTTCATAAGTAAAGAAAAGCCCTATTTGAAAATTGAAAAAGTTTGAGGTTGGTAAGATTTATTAATGTTTTTGAATGGAGTCTGTTATGCTCACCAAGGCTGTATTTATTTGATCAAAAAAGTAAAAACAGTAATATTGTGAAATATTATTACAATTTAAAATAACTCTTGTGATGTGTCTATATATATATATATATATATATATAACTGTTTTAATGTATATTCTTTTTTTATATATTTTAAAAACTGAATTTTCAGAAGCATTATCATGCTGAAAACAGCTCTACTTAATACTAATATTGTCAAATATTATATAATAATTTTATAACAATATAATATAATTATATCATAATTTTAATTCTGTTAAATATTATAACTAAAGTTAAATTCATCACTGCTTGGTGCACCTTTGTTATGGATTTATGCCTTTTGCCAACATTCTGTGTCAAATGCAGTAAAGCAGCCTCAGATATGATCCTTACAGATATGATTGTTTATTGCTTTAGTCATATACATATCATAATATCACATATTCCACATCTAGACAACAGAAACTCTACAGACATCCTAAATCCCATCCAAATCAGTGCATGAAATCACATGTTAATTCTATGCTAATAATTGCAACTCCATCTAAATAGTCATTAAGATGGTACTGTTTTTTTATATCAGGAAGTGTGTTCATTGTTACACTGTACCAGGACAAACATTCAGCAGACTTTCCCTCAAGCAAAACACCTCATTGTTTTATCTATTAACTATGTCCTGCTCCAGACGGAAACTTCCAGTAACAACAAGAGCGCAGAATTAGCACAGGTCCTCTCATCCCTCAAAATGCATTTAAAGAGCTAGCCACACATGCGATCACTCGATCACAAACAGCCACACACACGTGCACAAACACACACACGCCACACACAAGTTTACTTAAGCTCTAGATCATTAGTGCAATGGCAAAGTGGGTCTGATTTGGCAGCGCAGCAAAAGAGCAATCATGTTTCTTTGGGTAATTTAGATTGGGAAAACAATAAGCCAATCGCTTTGATTCGCTTGCTTATTTATTTGTTTCCTCGCCAGCAGATCCGCCGACACGGAACATAGAGAACCAGCTACTTATAGTCGTCTGTAAACATTAAACACAGGGAACGTAAGCAGAGGCACGTCTGTGAGACGCTCCGAGCCGGCGTTTTCGAGGAGGCTAAGAAAATCCCTCCTGGAAAGTCCCGTTCCATTCCCACTGATGAGTGATGAAACATGAAGATTAGGAATCTGATCTCTCGCTTCTGTTCTTCAGGAAAAGGGGCGCTGCAATCAAATTCCCTCACGCAGGAAACTGGAGAAATTTGTTAACTAAATATTGTAAATAAGCCCTGGGAGAGAATCAGGAGGAGGGAAAATAGTCCCTTCAAGTGCAGGACTGTGAGACGCAAAGTATTTCGATGTTGTTTTGCTTATGAAGTCATCATAACACTTATGGGTTTCACATCCTAACAAGATGAAGATGTGAACGTTTTATATTTGGGAGGGAGGGACCATGGATGAGTGAAGGCACAAAAAACCCCCCGAATGGCTGAGGTTGGAAAAGTTGGCAAAATAAGTGGGAAAAAAGGCAAATAACAAGAAGGAAAAAGAAAAAAGTTGTATAGCACGGCTACCCACAAGTGTTGTTATTGTTAAGCAACAGTGGCGGCTCATCGGGGGAGGCAGAGGAGGCACAGCTTCCCCAAAATTTTGAGGTGAAAATGGGAGGACGATTTAATGTTAATAAAATTCACAATTCATTTCAGTTCATGTCTCAGAATTTGTATTTTTTGTTTGTAAAATCACAGCTGTAATACCATAACATGTTACTGAAGTTGGAAAGCGCCGCGTTTCTATCGTGAATGTGCCGAATCTGCTGATGTAATTACAACCGCTAAGTGATAGAGAAGGGGAGGGGGAGGCCGGGGGAGCGCTGAGCTCTTGTGCCTCTCAGTTAGTGAAAAAAATTAGCCAATCACCATCGAGTGTTCACTTTCAGCGCTGAGGAGTGTTGAGAAAAGAAACCTCGCAGGGGAGGCTAGCCTCCCTTCTGGTATATCAACCAATCATCATAGAGACGTAAATTACGTGATATTAGTTTGAACGTCTCCCGCTGAGCTGATAATGTACCAAGTACTAATGATGAGTAGCGATATTGAATATTTGATCGCCAACAGATTTTCCAAGCTGTTATTCAAACAGTGTATATACAAATTAAAATTAACACAACAGTCGGCTTAATTAAATGGCACAACAGGCAGCTCTCTTTTAACACAGACTTTTAAGAAGGGATGGATGTTTGCTTCAAGTGATAGGCCAGGTAAGTGAAATTATAATATCTTGATGTATGTGTGTCATTTTCTTACTAAAAGACAATTTTAAAGTGGTTAAGCAAATAATAATAATAATATAATAATAATCGGCAGGGATCCCCAGACCAATACAATTAGTGTGCCTCCACTATTTTAAAATCCACGAGCCGCCACTGTTAAGTAAAACTTTTTTTCATTAATTGAGTACATAAAGCTACTAAAACTTAAACTAAAATTAAAATTAAATTTTAAACTGAAAACAAACTCATTTAAATCTTAATAAATAGTACAATATAAAATAATACTAAAATAACAGTGACTATCCACAGAGATATATACCTTGTTCGCAGGAAGGTCCCATTCTACCAGGGGCACAGTTACACCTCCCAGTCTCTGGGTGGCACTGTCCTCCCTCTCCACACAAACACACCTGAGCACAGTCTCTCCCGTAGCGACCTGTAGGACAACCTGAGAGAAAAAGACAGAAAAAAAAACAAATGTTATCAGCTAAAAAAGCAGAATGCAACAGGAGTCTCAATTTGTTGAGATAGTGAATTGGTGGGTTTTTGTTAAATGTGAGCCTAAATCATCACAATTAAAAGAACTAAAGACTTCAGACTAAACTACTTCAGTCTGTGTGCATTGAATTTATTTAATACACGAGTTTCACAATTTGAGTTGAATTACTGAAATAAATGACCTTTTCCACGACATTCTAATTTATTGAGATGCACCTGTACATTTAAAGGGATAGTTCACCCAAAAATGAAAATTCTGTCAGTAATTACTCACACTCATGTCGTTCCAAACCCTTAAGACCTTCATTCATCTTTGGAACACAAATCAAGATATATAATTTCATAATTTTGATTTCATCAAAAATATCTTAATTTGTGTTCCGAAGATGAATGAAGGTATTACGGGTTTGGAACGACATGAGGGTGAGTAATTAATGACAGAATTTTCATTTTTGGGTGAACTATCCCTTTAACTTTACACTTTCCTGAGATGCTGAAAAGCAGCAAGATGATAACCATGGACAAAAATGTTTGTCTGATGTGTGTTTACATAGGCTGACAATTAGCATGTCCACACCCACTCAGGTGATTGATTATCAGGATCTTACTGGTGCTGCAGTTGGGTCCCAAGTATCCCGGCTGACAGATGCAAGAGCCAGTCCTGAAGTCACATCGGCCTCCATTGGCACATCTACACCTCTTCTTACAGTACGGGCCGTAGGTGCCCTCTCGACATCCTGTGATCATTTTTATTTTATTTTAGCACATTTATAAAACAATGAATTAGTGTGCCTCCTCTATTTTAAAACCCACGAGCCGCCACTGTTAAGTAAAACTTTTTTTCATTAATTGAGTACATAAAGCTACTAAAACTTAAACTAAAATTTAAACTGAAAACAAACTCATTTAAATCTTAATAAATACTACAACATAAAATAATACTAAAATAACACAACTATGCAACCAACCTAATAAACTTGTTTTTTAGGTTGGTTGCATAGTTGTGAATACAACCTAGATATCGATCTGCAGATATCAATATAAAACCTATATCAGATTGATATCTGCAGAATACTGTATGTCTTACTCAGATGACAGCGGTTGCCATAGTATCCAGGTAGACATGTGCATTTCCCAGTGATGTGGTGACAGCTGTACTGATCTCCAGAACATGTGCACATCTGAGAACAGTTCAGCCCAAACCTGCCCTGAGGACACACTGAGAGAGAGAAAACAATAGAAAGTGACAATACATGCAGAGATGACTTTAAAAATGTGTGTGGGTTTTCCATATGTCTAGACACATTCCTGAAAAGACATCGGCCTCAGACAGGAAGGAGATATGATATGATACGATATGAAGGGGAGGCTAGACATTTCATTTAACGTCATTCAGACATGCTTACTTTCATACATTTTCACATATGTCTGGAGTGTCTGACAGAAGCCAGGCTGTATGAGTCCATTACATAGCACAAATCCATATCACACACACTGAAACACGATTATATGGAAATACATGAGATGTGAGTGTATTTAGGGCTCAACAATAAGGATATTTGTACTGGCCTAGTTGGATCAGTGGTTATATATGAGGTAAAATTTCAGGCTAGGCTTTTATAGTATTGATATATCAGTTATTTTATAGTTGTTTTGTAGTTTGCCAAGCTTGCTTTTGTATGTGTAAAACAATATTATAATTATTAATTATTCAAAATATAAATAATTTTTCACATATAAAATACGCAGACAAAGTATATTATATTATATTATATTACATATTTGCATAATATAGTGTATATACATGCATACAACACTAAATTTCAATTTTATCACAAAAAGTTCCGTCATGAAACTCTAGATGGCGCAGGCTGATGGGTCGTTAAAGGGATAGTTCACTTTGAAATTAAAATTTGGTATCTATCAGCTTACCCCAAGGGCATCCAAGATGTAGGTGTCTTTTTTTCTTCAGTAGATCCAATTTTGATGTTTTTAGGTCAAACCGTTCTAGTCTGTCAGTCATATAATGGCAGGTATAGGTCACTGTCTCTATAAGAGGGAAAAAGAACATGCACAGAGAAATCCAAATTAAACAATTCCCCATCGTAACTACACATTGATGGCCTAAGACACGAAACGAGCGGTTTGTGTGAGAAAACGAACAGTATTTATATCGGTTTTTACCTCTTGTACACAACCATGTCCAAGTGATCTGAGTGCACACACGCATCCGGTGTGTGACGTGTGTGTGCGCGTGCTCTGGCTCACGCTGCATTCACACGGGGCGTCGGCGTCAACGCTTGACGGAGGGCGTGTCTGAAGCGTGGTGCTGACGCGCCGTCATAGTTACAACAACCAATCACATACTTCTCTGGTGGTGTTGCATGAACGGGATTGGGTATTTGCATGAGGCGATCTGATTGGCTGACGCCTCCGTTGGCGCTTGAAAAGTTGCGTCAGCACCACGCTTCAGACACGCCCTCCGTCAAGCGTTGACGCCGACGCCCCGTGTGAATGCAGCGTGAGCCAGAGCACGCGCACACACACGTCACACACCGGATGCGTGTGTGCACTCAGATTACTTGGACATGGTTGTGTACAAGAGGTAAAAAATGATATAAATACTGTTCGTTTTCTCACACAAACCGCTCGTTTCGTGTCTTAGGCCATCAATGTGTAGTTACGATGGGGAATTGTTTAATTTGGATTTCTCTGTGCATGTTCTTTTTCCCTCTTATAGAGACAGTGACCTATACCTGCCATTATATGACTGACAGACTAGAACGGTTTGACCTAAAAACATCAAAATTGGATCTACTGAAGAAAAAAAGACACCTACATCTTGGATGCCCTTGGGGTAAGCTGATAGATACCAAATTTTAATTTCAAAGTGAACTATCGCTTTAATGCAAACTGATGATATTCACAGTGTTAAACTACTTAGCACAAGCTGATTGGTTCATGTTGCATAAGCAGCCAATGAACTTCCTGCTTTACATTTAAATGACTGGTTAGCATTCAACAGAGCAGTTTGCAGCACGCTTTCAGAGTTCTTCTGAAACCTTCCACCTCTCCAGCTCCACCTGTATAGATCTGCTACAGGTAATCATATATGCTACTTGTGCAGCTGCAGTATGTCTTAAATACTCACAGCACTGTATCGGTGTATGTACTGGCAGTAGCAAGTTCATGTACTTGCTTTGCAGCAGCAGCAGCGATAATCTACAACAACTGTAATAACCAACAGCAGCAGCAATTCAGCAGCATAGCAAATCTATTCCGCCAAGACCAAATACATTAGCATTGTCATATCCATCATCATGCTAAAATCTTCTGAGAGTTGTCATGATATGTGTAAGTTTCCAAGACATAAAAACACATATACAACAAATCAACAAACTAGCATGTAGTGAAAAAGCAGTACTAGCCCGTCTGAACAAGAGGTAGGGCTGTCATCTGGACTCAGTGTCATCCTTATTGTTGAGACTAACACAGATCTGTGTATGTTCATGTAAAAATGTGTGTGTGTGTTTGTGTATTCACCCCACTGGCATGTGTAAGAGATAAGTTCAGACTCCAGACTAAAGAGAATAATTAGACTGTTGTCATTAGCCGTGTCCACTGCAGTGTGTGTGTGTGTTCATGTCTGTTCCAGAATTCTTATCCTTACACAGACAAAAACAAAGCCTGTTGTTTGAGTTGGCCGCTCAGCGCTAACCTTTATCAGATGTCTCACATCCACAGAGAGAGAGAAAGAGAGAGTGAGAAGGGTGGGCGGGTGTTGAAAGAGAGTCACGGAGCAAAACCCCAGCGTGTGTAATGTAAAAATGATAGAGAGACACAGGGAGATGTGAATTACAAGCGACAGAAGTGTGCATAGGGCTGTTTGTACATCTTTTTGGCATGATGAATGGAATGAAACTTTGCTGTAAATTAAAAAATGAAATCTTAAATTAAAAATGGATGTTAGTCTTTCCCTCCCTTCGTTTTGATTAAGCTGCTCAGATGAATGGCTGTGTAAAAGTTCATTGGTTCTTGAGTACTCTGACAAAACAGGCAACATTATAGGATTAGGAATATTATTCTCCTGCTTCTTATTTTTAACTCGTAAAATGTTTGTTATTATAAATACCGGAAAATGTAGTACACAATTAATGAATTAACAGAGAATACAACATGATTTTTCAACTTATTTTTAGCTCAAAAATTCACTGCAATCTTCTGAAATGTTGTATATCATACATCTATTAAATAAAGCAGTAATTTTGGGTTATTTCTGGTGTTGTTACAGTAATAAGTCCTACTTAAATTGAAAGAATTTTATTAAACAAAAAAAAAAAATATATATATATATACTGTATATATATATATATATATAGAGAGAGAGAGAGAGAGAGAGAGACTTTAAATATAATAACTTATTAGTCTTATTAGTATTATTACCTGACTTTATATATACATTTTTAAATAAAAACTGACTATGGCAAAAGGCAGGCAGTGAACGTTATAAAAAGGTTTTAAAAATGTACATTTATATATAGAGGTTTTTCAGAAAGATTAGTAAGTGCTACATGTTTATACAGTAAACACAGTAAAGACATTTCTTATGTTACGAAAGATTTCTATTTCGAATAAATACTGTTCTTTTGAACCTTCTATTCATGTATTCTATTTAGAAATGTATTACAGTTTACACAAAAATATGAAGCAGATAGTTATAAAAGAAATCTTTCTAGAGCACCAAATGAGAGTATTAGCAAGATTCCTGAAGGATCATGTAACTGACTGAGGAATGGCTGCTGAAAATTCAGCTTTGCCATCACAGGAATGAATTACATTCTAAAATATATTAAAACAGAAAACAGAAATAAATATTTTCAATTGTAATAATATTTCACAGAATTACTGTTTTTACTGTATTTTTGATCAAATAAATGCAGCCTTGGTGAGCATAAGAGACTTCTTCCAAAACTTTTGAGTGGCAGTGTATAGAAAAATATTTATATTGTATCTGTTTAATATATATTAGTCTATATGAAGTACTGTGTTATGGTCTTACAGGTGGTTTTAGAGGTAGTTCTTGATATTTTAAAAACTGTCTTATGAATAAGTAGGATGAATGAAATGAGAGAGATCTTACTCGTCTCACAGCTGTTCCCAGTGTACCCTGCAGGGCAGCCACATCTGCCCGTCACATGATCACAGGCCACGTCCCCTGGACAGATGCATCTTTCCTCACAGTTCCTACCGAACCATCCAGATGCACAGGCTATACACAAACCATACAGACAGTGAGAGAGAAAGCAGATGAATCGCAGAGTGAGTGGCCCGCGTTCACCCATGTGAACATTCCAGTGTGTAATGGAGACAGAATACAGTAATTTGTGTGATGACATGTGAATCGCTGCTATCAGTGCTTACAAACTCCTCACTATAAATCACCATAATCACTTACATCTTACTAACTACAGCCAAATAAAGCTCTCTGAGTGAGTCTGTGAGAGAAAGACAGATGTGTTTATGAGTATATAGGGTCTTTGGATGGTGACACACACGTTTGTGTGTGTTTTATATAAGAGAAAGGCTGTTTATGTATAGATATTCAATAATATTACTTACAATATGAGTATTTTACATTTGAGTGTGTGTGTGTGTGTGTGTTAGCTCACTCTCTTGGCAGCTGGTTCCTGTCCACCCAGGTGTACACCTGCACTGGCCACTCTCCAGGTCACATGACCCTCCGTTGTGGCAGTCACATGATTGACTGCAGTTGGGACCAAACGTACCTGCTGGACAAGCTAGAACACAAACACATATTTGAATCAAACCAAACTTTTAAAAATATAAATATGAAGCACTTTGTGCAATGCAAAAATGATGTGACGTAACATGTTCTATTCTAGATGTTCCAAATGTCCATCTTATGATTAACAGTATATTAGTAAGTTCATAAATATAGTATATAGTTCATAAATAGGAATGTCACGAAACTGTCATTTGTTTATTTTCATTCATATTTCATTGTAAATCTACTACTGATCTGTTATAACACTGTTGTTCAAAAGTTTGGGGTCGGTAGGATTTTTTTAAGGTTTTGAAAATCTCTTGTGGTTTTATTTATTTGATAAAAAAAAAACTGTACAATATTGTGAAATTAAACTGTTTGAATATATTTTATATAGTATATTTTAAAATGTAAGTGATTTATATGATGCAAAGCTGAATATTTAGCAGCCATTGCTTCAGTCTTTAGTAACACATGATCCTTCAGAAATCATTATAAAATGCTGATTTAGTGGCCAAAAATAATTTGTATTATCAATGTTGAAAACAGTTGTGCTGCTTAATATTTTTGTGGAAACTGTAATACATTTTCTGTAGGATTCTTTGATTAATAGAAAGAAAAAAAAACAGCATTTTAATCAATTTAATGCTTCCTTGCATCATAAAATAAAAAAATATTGCTGACTTCAAACTATTGAACAGTAGTGTTCAAAGTGTTACTAAATATAAAAAAATATATAAAGGTCTCCAGGCACCCAAGCTACAGTATGAACAGTGTGACATAAAATAACCCAGTATATGAGCTTTATGTGTCCAGATAACATAATATATCTACACAAAATACAAAAATAATTCTTGAGGCAAAAATGTGTTTACGTGATGCCTGTACGTGATTCGGCATTAGTTTTAGTAGACACACGCTACTGCAAAACTATAAAATAATAAATGAGAAAAAGCAGACGCAAATCAAAATAATGATTTATTCTTTACAAAAAAAAGAGGGCCACAAAATGAACTAATAACATCACTCGACTCCAGAGAGGTTTCATCACGGTCGAGATTACCCTGCAAAACATGTCATGGGAAAGCCAGACGTAAAAATAAAACTTCTGAGAGAGGGATCTTTAACACAAACCTCACTTCATTAAAAAGAGAGGGAGAGTGAAACAGAAAGAGAGATAAATCTTTAATGGGCCCCTGATCTATTAAACTACTGACGGGAGATTGCATGAGAAGACAGATGGTACTAAACCAATGTGCCGCAGAACTCTCTTTAAAAAGCATCTTAGCCTAATAAAATACTGACAGACGCACAAACGGAACGCTCCTAAAAAGCATCCTTCCACAGTAAACACAAACATACACAGATGAGATATGCCATTTAAAAACATGGGTGCATTTAACCTTTCTGCAGCCCACCGGGGGGCTTTTTACCCTCTTTATATGCACAAACACATGCTTTAAGAAATGCATCAGCCGTGTCTGCGAGGTGATAACTGTCTAGGAGGCCTGTGTTTGGGTGAGCTGGTTTGAGAGATCGCTGGGTTATTTCTGTGTGAGGATGCGGCGTTCAGCCGGAGATGAGCCTCCAATCACACCCCGTTTTAATGATGTGGGCGGCTTACCCAGAATGCATTGCGGCGGTGCCCAGCCGGGGGTGCAGCGGCAGGCGCCTGTGATGTGGTGACACTGGGCCTCGTTCCCGCACTGGCACATCTGCACACAGTCCTGCCCGTAAAACCCAACAGGACATCCTACGGAGGAGAGGAGATTTGAGTCAGCAGCGTCTGTGTGTGCGTTATAATGAGCAGTACATCACTGGAAAGTCACGCTCACAAGAGCCAACAGGATGACAGCATTCTGATTCGAATATAATTAGGTTAGTGTTTTACTAGTGTCCGTGTGGACGTATTCCATCTTTCATCCCTTCATCCTGCTCATCTTTCTTTTTCATGTCTCATTACCTACCGAATGCTCAGCTTGTGAATTGCTCTCATCAGCATTAATTGTGTGATCTCATTCGCCCCATGTGCGGCACATCCTCACCACAACAAAGCCAATGTGTGTGTGAGGAAGACAGACAGACAGACATTTCTAGGAAACTAGAACACCTGCTGAGTCCACAGGTTCACTGTCTGGATACAGAAATATGCCTCCTGTGCAAATATTCCCTGAACACACATTTTTTCACTTAAATCCCTGGGCTTTCAACTCATTTATGCAAAACTCACATAAAAATGTAGTGCACCTGGCCAAAATGGTGTTTTCTTTTTGCTTAGAAAAATATAATAAAATAAAATAACAAAAAATATTAAAATTAAATAAAATAAATATGCTCATTTAGCTAACATAAAATGTTTGGTTTATGAATATAGGATATTTTTTTCATCTAAAGCCCTGCTTTTCAAATCACACTTCATGCACAAAATCTAGAGGCTAAAATTAATTATTCTTGCTTTAAATGATTGCTTATTAAAATAAAATAAAATATTAAGGAAACTAGAACACACCGCCCACAGGTTCATTGTAGAGAAATATACCTAAAATAACATTTTTTAAACAAAAATAAATAAAATTGACAAAATTGTGAAAAGTGAGCATTGCATACCATAATAAAGCCAGATGAACAAAGACAAAGCAAGCAATTATATATAACTATTATTTTCTTTGGAAAGCATGCATGATAATCCATGCACAATAGGACCACAAACATTCATTAACAATAAGTAAATTAATTTTTTATTGATGTTCAGGTTTTCAAAACTTAAAATATGATGAATATATTTTAAAATGTAATAGCAATATTTTTAAGAAGATTCATAAGATTTTACGAAAAGATTGAACACTTTCTGGTCTTGTTGTCTGGTTGTTTGACAACGATCAGATTATACAAATCAAAACTTTAGAAGTTTGCTTCTTTGAAACACATATGTGATTTTGTTTGCTTTTGTTTAGAAACATTGCCTTTGTTAGCATAGCGTATCCAACATGAACCTACAGTACACTTTGTACAGACTCCACTTACACGGCTACTGCCTTTCATTCACACACGCACACACGCAAATGAAATCGGAGTCTCTCTGTATGAGCTCAAGTGTAGACAGACATCCATACAATCACGCATATGGCACGCAGATGCACACGATCACAAGAGATCGGTCTTGTGTTTCATCAGCCTGATAAGATCTTGTAAAGCGCGTGTGCGTGTGCGTGAGCGTGTAACGGCAGCGGATGGTTGTGATCGGCTGCAGCCGGTAAAATGTGTTTCACGGCTGAGGCCTTCAGAGATGGAGACCGATGATAGCACTCAAGAGCTCGCTAAAGACCCGCCACATGTGTGTGTGTGTAATGTTATTCAGTCGGGTTGTATGATTAAGAAGCATGGAAGACATCTGAGCCTATGGAACATGAGTGGAACTGCTGGCTACATCCAGATGAACTACCGAGTTGAAAACGTCCCAAAACGGACAGGGTGGAATTGTGGGCCTGCGGAGACCTGATCTCTGTAGTCACAGCCTGATTTATTAAAGATGAAATCTGTGAATGTAAAAGTCCACTATAAACCAAAACAATCTGCTTTTATGCGTCTAAATCGATGGCAGTTGAGTTGACACAGATGGAGACGGAACGCTAATGGTCCCCTAAGACCTGATTTTGCCCCGTCCAAATTCTCGTTGTTGGATTTCAGTTGATTTTGGACAGTTCTACTACTCTTTTCCCCTGTTGTGCAGAATCTGGATCCATTCTGTCGGCCCTGGTTATCATATGAATGATAGTTCGTTGCTCCCTCAACCACATCACATGGGTACAGGAAGTTATTTTGGCTTACTTCCTTTCTCTGCAGAAAGATAATTTTTCTGCAAGATTTGTTGTGATTGGGAATAAATACACTGGTTATGCTGTATGTTTCTGATTCACTGAAAAGGATCGGCTCTGGAGAGTCATTATTTTATTTTCAAGCTGTATATTTCTGATTTACTAAAAATAACTAATTTAAAAGGGTCATTTGTTCATTAATTGGACTACACTGATCATGCTGTATGTTTTCGTTTCACTATAAAAAAGAACTGGTTATTAAAAGAATAATTTGTTCATGAATTGGACTACACTGATCACGCTGTATATTTTAGTTTCACTAAAAAGGAGCTGGTTATTAAAAGAATAATTTGTTCATAAATCGGACTACACTGATCACGCTGTATGTTTTTGATTCACTACAAAAGAACTGGTTTAAGAAAGATCATCTCATAATTTGTTTGTGAATCAGACCACAGACTGTATGTTTTTAATTCTCTAATTTAAGATCAGTTCAAAAGAGTCACTCATTCGTGTAACTACACTGGTTGTGCCTTGTATGTTTGGAAAAAATGTATGTTTTTGATTCCTGTTCGCTCATTGAAACACTCACTCATCACACACAGTTGAGCAACACAAAAACACAAAATGTTTTTTAATGTGTCATAATGACATCAATACAGGAAACTTAAATTATATAGAACATCTAGCAATTAGGTAAAATGGTTTAAGGGTCAGTCTGTGAATCAGACTACACTGTGCTGTATGTTTTTGACTCAAAAAAAAGGATCAGTTCATAGGAGTCATTTGTTTGAATCAAACTTACACTGGTTGAGCTGTATATGTCTGATTCAATACAAAAGGATCAGCTCTTAAGAATCACTTGTTTGTGAATTAGACAACACTGCATGTGCAGTATGTTTTTGATTCACTAAAAAGGATCGGATCATAAGATTTATTTGTTCATGAATCAAATAACACTGGTTTCACTGTATGTTTGTTATTCACTAAGAAAAAATGGTTTAAAAGAGCCATTTGTTTGTGAAATAGGCTACACTGGTTGCACTGTAAGTGTGTTATTTCTTTCAGCCCTTGAGGACAACTCAATAGTTGCTTTCTTGCTATTATTTTGTGCTAATATCTCATCATATTAGACTCAGACTGCAAACTGGTAAAATGTGGCTGTACATTGAGTATTGTGTGTGTGTGGTGCTAAAAACAGTGCAAAATCTGTTAAGGTATGAGCCAGTTTGCCTGTCCGCACATCTTGTATGTGTGTGTTTACATGTGGTGTTTTTTTTTTTAGCTAAGATAGGACTCGGCTTCTATGTTTGGCACTGTGTGTATGTCTGTGCATTGTGGCTTTCCAATAAAGTGCAGCAGCTGGATGTGGCTGTCTCATTAAGCAGAGGATGCTGTCATGGATCCAGCAGGGTGTGTCTGTGTGTGTATGTTTGTGAGATGTTTAGTCAGTGGCTCAGATTAACCACTAGAAGGCAGATATGACTCTGTACCTACAGGTCATTGGGTGCAAAACCTCGTACCTGCTTCTAGTTCTTATTAACTACGTTTTTTAAACATATGATCTTAGTTTCCTGCGCTGATGTCATTATGACAAACTAAACAAACATTTTTTGAGTGTTTTCAAGTTGCTCGACTGTGTGTGATGAGTGAGTGTTTCAATGAGCAAATGGGAATCAAAAACATTCCATTTTAAACACAGACACACACTCAGATTGCATGATGGGTGGGTTACCCTCTCAGACTGATTGAGACTTCCTGTTTCCCTGGTGAAGAAGAGGCCCCAGTGCATTAGAGGTATGAAAACAGTACTTATGAGGAAAAAGAGAGATGTTAAGGAAAATAAGATATAATATGCATTTAATAAATGTTTTCATTTTTGAATTTGGATGTATTTGTTTGTAACTCACTCTTTTCACAGTGTGATCCCACCCAGCCGGCGGTACAGGTACAAGCTCCGCTGACGTGGTCACATTCGGCTCCGTTCTCACACTCACACGCTAGTTTACACTCTGCTCCATAATGGCCCTCAGGACACTCTTGACACAAAAGCATCATTGGAAATGCAGATTTAGTGTACATGAACAGAAATGATTGGAAATGAAGTATGAACGATCGCTGTGTTCAGAATAAAATATTAGCTCAATACTTTAGTCTTGTTATTGTTAACTAAAACTAAAAATATCAAAACTTGATTTTGGTAATTGAAATAAGGTTGAAATAATAATTTAAAAAAAAAAATGAAAAAAATGAAAAATCTGAAATAATTAAATTGAAGTTTAAGTACTAATGTTAAATCTGAAATAAAAATAAATGAAAACTAAATAGAAATATTAAAAACAAATAAAAATGGACAAAAGCACATTTTAAAATGACTAAAACAAACTAAAACTAAAATGAATACTGTGAATATAAAAATAAAAGCTAATTAAAATATTAATACATTTTAAAATAGCAATATATATAATACTTACACTGCAATACTTAATACTGCATGTTTATTTTTTAAATATAGAGTTTGATAAACATTTCAGATAGTACTTTGCTACACTGAGGTCACACAACCACATTATGTTGAATGTGGGTGGTCCAGTCATCAATTTGGTAATAACAATTATTTTCAAATATTCAAATATTCAAATTTCAAATATTTTTCTAATTTTGAGTAGAAATGTCAACGTCAGATCAAAGGAGTAAAAAACGAAATATATAAAAAAAATTGAAAAACATATCTTTCACTTTCACGGTGAAAATGGAAGGTCAAATCAACTGCACTGCATTGTGGGATACAGTATCTCACACATTGCACTCTTTTGTTTACTTTGGTCTAATATTGTAGGTATGTACATAATATGTACTTTTTCCTAATTTAGCATACCGTGCACATTATGCATAATATATACTTAAGAACTAGTAAAAGTAGTATATTAGCATGGTATTAGTATAATGCTGTTAGTTCTGCCTGTAGTTGTATTATGTTGACACAAGGGGGCAGCATTTGCATCTTAATTAGCATCAGATTTAACTTTTAAACTTGAACTTTTACATGTTGTACCAATTAAATAGTGCATAACTGAAAAGAATAAAACATTTAAACAAGAAGGAAAGAGAAAGAAACAGAACAGACTCACTCTTGTCACATTGTTCTCCAGTGTATCCAGCCTCACACACACAGCGCCCACTGCTGGCCTCACAGGTTACTGCATCACTGCCACACTGGCACACACTGGCACAGCCTACGCCCCAAAAACCTGCCTCACACACTACACAGAGGATGTTTATTATTCAGTTGAATTCATATAACGAATCAAAGTCATACAGATGTGAGATTTGAGAATGCAAAGACTACTATTTGTATGTTTATTAATGTCCTGTTGGATGTCTATTTTTTATAGTATTTGTTTTAATTATTTTGTTACTTTTATGCTACCACATTTTAAAATAATTAGTTTTTGTCATTAATATCAATATTTCATACTATTACAGTACTAGCCAGCTTCACATAGAAAGAGCCAGAAACCGCAATGTTGTTTGTTCAGTGAAAACGAGGTGAAATCTGTTAGGTGAAAATGAGGTGGCAGGTAACAGACGAGCTAACAGAAGCAATGTGGTTCTGTCTATCCTGTCTGAATACACTCACTCCTTCTTTTTCTTGTCCTCCACAGAAACTGTAAAGCGCTCACTTCAGTTACCCAGAATCCCCCCCTGAGGATGGGATAAAAGGGCCTGTTTTAGCAAGACCATACCACGATCTGTTTAAACCATTAAGACTAAAAAATGTATGTAAGTGATCAAGAAAGAAATAACTAAAACTGACACTTCAAATATTATTAAAACATGATGCTCTTTTCAAATTCATTCATTTCTCTCTTCAGCGAACAGAAGGAAAACCCATTTATAAACACACTCACACATAGTGTGTGATAATATATCATTTTCATAACATAACAGAAGTCCAGCATAAATCTAACTACATAAAACATTTATTCCGTGACTCTCTTTCTCTTTAACACAAAGCTACTGAGCTCAACTGACTGACACTATGAAACGACTGCAACTTCCATCTGTCAGCATGTTGTCATGTGTGAATGTTTAGTGCATCTGCTCCTTTGAATTTTAAAAAGGACATATTGCCTGATGATTGACAGGTCACAGTTGATTTCTGATGCAGATGTTATTGTGCTATTAAAATAACTCAGCCATTCAAGCAGTTGTGTGTACTGACATCTGACAGTCACTAGAGGGCGATGCAAAGCCTTTATTGTCCCATTTGAAAAGTGAGCAGCCCTTGAAAGCTTTAGCAAATACTGCACAGTACGCACTGCATATTGTCTACTATTTTCTAAAATATAGTATTTGAAATATAAATCCATTGTAACATAAATGTCTTTACTGTCACTTTTGATCAATTTAACGCATCCTTTCTGATTAAAAAAATAATAATCTAAGTAGTAGACTACTTGTATTCCCTTCTCAGACTTTGTGTATGATTGTGAGTATTACCCAGCTGGCATTTCTCTCCATGGTATCCGGCTGGGCACGTCTTCTGGCACTCTCCAGTTTTAGGGTCGCACGGCTCACCATCAGAGCAGTTACATCGCTCGTGGCAGCCAAGGCCGTAGTATCCGTCATCACATTCTACACAGGAACACAACATATATCTCCATGTACCTGTCAGACACAACAGTTTCAAATGGCTGTAGAAATATCACCTACCTTCCTGACAGCGGTCACCATTATAACCAGGTTTACAAATGCAGGTGCCTTTTTGTGGATCACAAGAAAGTGAGTTTTCCTGCACACATTGGCATTCCTCTGAGCAACCCGCACCGTGGGTCCATTTGGGACATGCTGATGTGGAGAAACACTATTTTACTACACCTCAAATTAATTAAAGTAATTAGTTTGACACTAACGTGCTATCTTGGTGTACTTACGCAGGTGGCAGAATTTGCCATAAAGGCCAGGTGTGCAAAGACACCCTCCATACAGACGATGGCAGCGTCCATTATTGGGGCAGTTACACCTCCTCCGACAGAACCTCCCATAGAAACCCTGCGGACAACCTGATGACATCACAGGGAACATCAGTGAAATTCCACAATGTTCATCTGGAATTCCATAAGGTACATTACATCACATGCTATTGTCAAGACAGAATTATCAGGTCTAATCTGAGAGGAATTTCAGAGACGGGGTAACAAATGACAGCTGGGAGAGATGAGGCTGATAGATGATGTGATGAAGACAAGGAAAAGCCCAGGGCAGACAGAGAGGAAGTGGACAGGAAGGAGAAACTTTAACCCAAGAGCTCCAGTTAGTATACTGATGGATGCTTTGCATCTATTTCTACATTTAATCATTTAGCAGACTCTTTTGTGAGTTTTTTTGGACCATACACATCATAAAGGAGCAAACAAAATGGATAAAAATGGTCTAGTAATACTGTATTCTCATTTAAACACTACATAGAATATTTGGAATTTTAAAGTACATTAAAATTCTAAAGTTTGGGGGTTTTAAATGTTTAAAAAACTACAGAAAAAAATCAGAAAACTGTCACGTTGATCAATTTAATGCATCCTTGCTGAATAAAAGTATTATTTTCTTACTTAAAAAAACGTACTGGCCCCACACTTTTGAACGGTATAGTGCATTTTTATTCACACCACAGGAAACAGTCCTTAATGTTTCTTTACTTCTAAAAATGAAATATATTGTGCTGTAATGGGAATGAGACACTTATAGAGCAGCAAACAAGCATAGAAAAGACTAGAAGTAGGGAAAGAGACAGAAATACCTCTTCTCATATTCCTCTCTTATTTCCTCATGAGACAACATGAGAAGACGGAAAGGTGGAACGTTACAAAAGTAAAAAAAAAGGTTATGAATATTGAAATATGACATACAGTAAGTAGAGAGGAAAGAGGAAATGTCACAACCCATGAAAAATGGAAGATGTTAAAACACAGTTAAAAGAGAAGACGTTACAGATGTGTGCTGTACCGTTTTCACAGTGCAGACCCTGGACCCCTGGAGGACACAAGCACTTCCCCGTCACTGGGTCACAGCGGCCCCCATTCTTACAGACACACAGACTGTTACACTGAACGCCATATGTGCCCTCAGCACAAGCTAAAGGAGAGAGAGAATGCAAAAGTAAATACATGTTTAGGGTTCTCCGAGGAACCAGAGAGAGAGAGAAATACAGCAGCCACTGTACTTTCTGTTGATTTTAGGGTGTATTAAAAATGAGACGGTATGGAAAACTCAAACTGCGCTCATGTGAATTCACAATGATGGGTGTGGAGGTGCTCTTAAGGCTGCAGCTCTCCAACATGCTGTCAATTTATGTTATAAACTACCCGAGTTAGTGTCTCTACAGGAAGTACTTTGCTTAGAGTCATGGAACTGCTCCACTTAAGGGCTTGATGGGATTTCTGTATAAGTAAAGGTAATTAGAGGAGAACTACAGCTAGAGCTAAATGAGGCGAAAAAGAAAAACAGGAAAAAATGGAACGCTCATTTCACGATATAGTGAATTTAGGTTTTATATCAACTCCAATATTCTCCAATCAAAATGTGCTTTTTGTGGAAACATCTAAATTAACTTTTTTTTGTTCAATGAATGTAGATATGTATAAATGTATTTTCTTGATGCTGAGTTTTCTCTGAAGCAGTGTTAAGTATCCCTGAGATAGCTTTTATTAATATTTTTGATTCGTTTCTATGTTTATTTTTTTCACGTTTCATTTTAATTTCATTTAAAGTTTTTGTAATTTTGTTGTGTTGTGATTGTCATTTTTAGTAGATTTTTTTAAACATGTCTATTATGTTTTTTATTCTTTTTTATTTCTGTTTTAATTTTAGTTATTTAAGTACATCAAGTTAAACTAAATTAAAATGACAAAAGTTGCATCGGCAACTACCTGAAATAAGTTTTTATTTTATATATTGAATGTTTATTTTAAATAATGACAATATTTTTATGGTTTTAGTTTTAGTTAACTATAATAACCCTGCTATGAATAATTATGTTGTTTGCCATCTAAAAATATAATAAGAAATAAGTTAACTTAGCCTCTAATAAATAATCTTTTGTATTATGATATTTCAGAATCTGTGTGAATTCAAAAGAAGCAACAATGTAAAATCTTACTTGGCATGTTTTGTGTAAAAATGTCTTGTAAATAAACCTTAAGAATGTATCTGTATTTCCTCAAGGCTTCTGTTCAGGTCAGAGGTCAGTGATAGTAGAGAATAAAGACACTCACTGTCATTACAGGTGACCCCCGTCCAGCCAGGTGCACACACACAGCGATCCCTCTCTGACGCACACACTCCTCCATTAGCACAGTCCTCACAGCTCACACTGCAGTCGTCACTGAATGAACCCTCCTCACACACTGATACAGAGAGATTAAAGGGTTAGTTCACTGAAAAATGAAAATTCTGTCAATAATTACTCACCCTCATGTCATTCCAAACCCATAAGACCTCCGTTCATCTTCGGATCACAAATTAAGATATTTTTGTGGAATCTGAGAGCTCTCAGACCCTCCATAGACAGCAAGGGTCCTTACACAATCAAGGTCCAGAAACATAGCAAGGACATCAGTAAAATAATCTATGTGACATCAGGGGTTCAACCGTAATTTTACGAAGCTTCGAGAATACTTTTTGTACGCAAAGAAAACAGAAATAAAGACTTTATTAAACAATTCTTCTCCTTCGCGTCACCCTATCGCATATGCTGTTCTGTGTCAGCTGCGCCACGTGGATACAATGTAGAAAACGTATCGTATCCGCGTGGCGCAGCTGACACAGAACAGCATACACTGTTTACATTCAGTGGATACTCTCCAAAATGGCACCAGGGTGACGCGGAGGAGACAAATTATTGAATAAGGTCGTTATTTTTGTTTTCTTTGCACACAAAAAGTAAACTCGTAGCTTCGTAAAATTACGGTTGAACCCCTGATGGGTGTCACATGGATTATTTTACCGATCTCCTTGCTACGTTTCTGGACATTGTTAATTACATTGCTGTCTATGCAGGGTCAGAGAGCTCTCAGAATTCATCCAAAAAGATCTTAATTTGTGTTCCGAAGATGAACGGAGGTCTTACGGGTTTGGAACAACATGAGGGTGAGTAATTAATGACAGAATTTTCATTTTTGGGTGAACTAACCCTTTAACATATTCATATGTCCTTATCTCTGTATGTGTAAGTCACAGTTTATGTTAACCTTCTGGGGTTCTCTTACTAATCTTGCTGATGATGGTCAGCTCCTCTCTCTGTTCAAAGTTTTGTGGGTGTTCTGGGTCGTAAGTGTATGTGTCGTCATCATACGGTCTACTTAAAGCAGCGGTGTAATGCAGCAGTTGAGGGGGGCGACGGAACAGCAAGTCCGGCAAACGTAGAACCTCCGGCTCATCTTCACTGCCAACAACCTCTTCCTCTTCCTCCTCCTCCAATTCCCTCTCATAGAGAGCTAAACACACAAAATGGGAAAGAACGAAAGACAAATAGAGGCATACAGAGACAACTAGTTGAAATCAAATTGTTTTTATTTTATAATGAAAATATAAAAAATATAACATTTTACATATAACAAAACAAACTAATATATATAATAATAACATTTTGCCAACTTAAAACATGTCTTCTGGGTGTTAATAATACTCTGGTTTATAACGTCATTATGGAGTCTGTGCATCACTTCCTGAGTATGAAGTCAACACTACATAAAGCCAATTAAACTTATACTCACGTAAGCATGATTTCTGGTCATAGTCCAGTCTGAAGCCCACCTGACAGAAACACTCATAGGAGCCCAGCGTGTTCACACAGTACTGAGAACATCCTGACGTCTCGGATACACACTCGTCAATGTCTGAACAGAGAGATTCATATTAAAACAGCTTTCTTGATACACTAAATGTGCTTAAGTAAACTTTAAACAAGTCAATTTATGAGGAAAACTAGGAAAAATGTATTAAGTTGCAAGTATGTTAAAAAAAGGATGGTTAAAAAAGGGTTTGGTTAAGAGAGGCTCAAACAAGGAAGACATGAAACTAAACACACACCATCACATGTGCAGCCATTGGGTGTGTATCCAGGTCTACAGCCGCACTCATAGCCTCCTGGGTAATTCTTACAGTAGTGACTACAGCACGCCTCCCCGTTTTCACACTCATCAACATCTGTGGACGACACACACAAATACAGAAGAATTTACTTATTAAAAAAAACACTATGTAACATTAACACTAAAAAGCAGGTAAATATTTACAGTGTTTAGACAACACAAACCAATAAGTATGGTTAATCTTTTTTTTAATCCTATCTTTATATCATATCCAATTTTTTGTCGTTGAATAATAGCAATAGTGGCTATTTTACATTTACATTTATGCATTTAGCAGATGCTAGTATGTGTGTTTCCTGGGAATTGAACCCACAACCTTTTGCGCTGCTAACGCAATGCTCTACCACTGAGCCACAGGAACCCTATCATTTTGCTGTTATGAGTATGTCTAATGGTTAATTAGGGATTTGTGAATATTTAAAATTCTGTCATTCTACCATTATTCAATTGAACTGTCAAAATGCATACATTTAAACTGAATTATTTAGATTAATATTTTAGTAAATATAAGTGACTTCCTTCAAAAGCATTAAAATCTTACCAACTCCAAACTTTTTAATTGTAGCCAATATACATATAGGCTATATGCTAAAAATGAATACATTTTACATAGTGAAGGATTTGCTAGACAACCATTAAGTGGGGCCCATACCTATACACGTCTTGAGGTCATCAGCGAGGTGGTAACCTTGGTTACAGGAGCACAGGGGCCCGCTGGTGGTGTGCTCACAGTGATGGGAGCAGCCCCCATTGTTTTTCTCACAGCCATTCACGATCTCCATCTCTATACCTGCAGGATACATCACTCCACATTATTAAGACTTCACTGATTAGTGCATGTCAAAAACACTGACCAATCACAGTCTGTTTGGCTCCAGTAAACCAAATCCACATGTCAGTGAACTACTGAGATAATCTAATAACTAGTATTTTAAGTTTTCCACATCACATTACACTCAAAGAATCACAAAGCACATGTTAGTGTGTGTATTTGAACTCACGGTAGCACTGTTTCCCATCAGCACCCAGCTCGAATCCTGGGTTACACACACAACGGAACGATCCCGGCACGTTAACACAGCCGTGAGCACATTTAGTCTGACCAGACAGACATTCATCTATGTCTGGGAGAGGAAATGTTTGGATAGTTAGGAGATATGTCAGTGTAAAACTCATTACTAGTTTGTATTTTACAATAAATAAATAAACACAATGTATTCAGATAGGATACCAGCAATATGAGTGTGTGTGTGTATGTGTGTCTGTGCGTAAGTGTGGCAATGTATGTGTGTGCACAGCAGGGGTCAGAGTCTCTTCATGGGGTCGGTCAGCTGAGGTTGTCTCATAAAGACTGGACATAAATGAGATCCAGACAAACATGTTTACCCGTGACTCAGATCAATGGCTTTACACTGGCCTGCACACATAGTAACTAACAGCAAGTCGGTATACCAGTAATCTGCCATGTGTGTATGTGTGTGTGTGTTTGAGCAGGACATAGACGGGTAGTGGAGGTCGGTTTTATGGCACAGCTGAAGAGAGATTTGCTGTGGCTAAATGTCTGTCTGTGAGGCCTAAAAAACTTTCAAACTTCAAGACTTTGTAAACTCTTTTTAAAAATGTTTTTAATAGGGCTGTCAATCGCTAAAAAAAATTAATCGCATGATTGTCATGAGTTAACTCACGATTAATCGCAATTAATCGCACATTTTTATTTGTTCTAAATGTACCTTAAATTAATACTTTTCAAGTTTTTAATACTCTAATCAACATGGGCATGGACAAATATGGATGCTTTATGCAAATGTATGTTTATTATTATTGAAACCATAGTCAACATAAAGCATGAAGAGTAGACATGTTTCAAAGGTCATAGATGTTTTTCAAAGAACTTGTTCATGTCTATTAGACACATGAAAAAATATATTCCAGGTTCCCATTACTTCTCTTTCTTTACACTGAGCAATTTACTGACACAAATCTGTTTACATTTTCGCACACAGTGCAGCTCTTCTTCTGAACATGCAAAATGTACATTTATTATTTATTATTACATTTGTTTCCCTCTCTGTGCCCACATACTGTATTTTGATGAAGCTAAATTCTTAATAAAACTGTTTTTATTTGTATATTTTACTGTTTCTGTTGTCAGACAATAGAATGAATATGAAATAGTGACTGAAACACGACCCATTAAGACTACATAACCAGCTCTCCCTTCCAAGATGTTAATCTGCACAAAAAAAATCATGATAATCGAGCCGTCGTCTGATGAAATCAAATACACATAAGATAAAGACAATAGCTGTGCTGTGATTTTGGCTATACTTGCACGTAAAATTAGAGAGGCAACATAATATCTGTGTTTAACTGAATTAAAGCGCTGCTCCTCTCTGCCGCTCGCTGAAGAGAAACTGAGCAGACGCAGAGAGAGAGAGAGAGAGAGAGAGAGAGAGAGAGAGAGAGGTGTGTGCGCACGCTGGGAGAGCAAGACCTCGCGCTCGCGCGGCAGTACCAGCGATTCTCAGAAACTAGGTTTGGGTACTTTTTTGACGGGAAAAAAGTCGCTAAAGGGGTCTGCAATGTTGCTAAGTTGGCAACACTGTGCATCTCCATTTCTCCAACTAAGGGTTGGGCCACGGGTCAAACAGAAAATACGCGCTGCGTTAATCGCGCATTAAAAAAATTAGTGCCGTTAAAATTAATTTGCGTTAACGCGTTATTAACTTTGACAGCACTAGTTTTTAACATTCAAAAAAGGCTGTCAAGTGAACCATCAAAGCTTTATTTTTTTGTTTTTAAAAATGACACTTACTGGGGTTATATGATTTCATTTTAATTCTACTTTTATATATAATTATATTTAATTTATGATTTTTTATGATAGATGAGATAGTTGTTAATTTCTCAGCTGGCGCAAGAGAAAAAGTAAAATAAATATTTATCTGTAAAGAAATCTCCATATACGTGGGTCCATGTAATGCATTCGAACCTTCACATCTCTTGAAGTCAGCTCCCATTTTGAATCCTGATCTGCAGCTGCACTGCGCCTGTCCATTCACATTACTGCAGATATGAGCACATCCACCGTTATGTTCCTTACAGGGGTCCTTCACTGAGAGTATAACACAGCACGCACACACACACACACACACACACACACACAAGTGTTTACATAATCATCACAATATTACTACAGTAAAACAGTAAGTCAAAGACAACATGTATATGTGAACTCACATTCACAGTGTTTGCCATCTCTTTTGAGCTGGTAGTTGCTGCGACATTCACACTTGTACTGCTCGTTCCCCAAATCCACACACCTGTGCTCACAGCCTCCATTCTTCACGGAGCAAGAGTTCACCGCTGGAAAAAGATCACACACACACACACAATGCATGTAATGATCAAAAATAAGTATCTACACACATATACCACAAAGCCAATCCCTCTGTAGTAACCATAGCTTTGCTAATGCTCGTAGAACCAGCCAGTGTTGTTTTAGTATCATTGATATACTATTATAGTTTCAGTTAATATTTTGAATTTGATTTTATATTTTTATTTTATATTTTCACTTTACTTTTAGTTAAAGTTTTAGTATTTTAGTTGTGTTTTTTTTATTTGTATTAGTTTTTTAATGTCTATATAGTATTTATTAATTACTTTTAATTTATTTTAGTACTGCAACTTGAATTTTAGCACTGCAACTTGAAAAAAATAAGAAATATTGCCTTTGCAACAAGCTGAAATAAAATAAAGTTTTTTTTTATTTTAAAGTTTGGTATTTTATTTTATTTTATTACAGTTAACATTGATTTTATTTTAAGTAACATGCATGTTTTTATGCTTTTAGTTTTAGCTAACCATAATAATCCCAGTTATATAAAAATCCCATAAAAATCTGAAATCTTGTAATGACAAACTCAGATTTTCTGTTTGGACAGGAAGTAAGGAAAACTTTTATTCTAAAGGGAAAACATCTCTGAATCAAATCCAGTTTGGAGTTTGTATATATATTGAGAGTTTTGGAAGGTTCTCATTCCTTCTCTCCCGCTCTCTGACTGATGATGTTTCCATGTCGTGTCTGAGTTGGCAGATTTACGGAGTCTTAGGGGACAGGTCAGAGCTGTTGTCTCACTGTGATGTCTGTCACAGAGTGATGACACATCCAGACTCCAGTAAAACAGGATAAAGGCTGTTTTAGGGTGATGAGATCGGCAGAACCAGCGCTCTCTTGCCGTGTTGACACTGTTTGTTGAGCTAGCAGAATTAATGGAGTTTTAGGCAGCCTGCTGTTGAATGCATCACTAGTACAGATGATAAACAGATGCCACTCAAGACTGAGAGAGATTCTCCATCATGTATGTGTGTTTGTGAGCATGTATGCATGTTCTTACCTATGCATGTGTGAGCATCAGCATGTATGCGGAAACCCTCGCTGCACTCACAGTGGTACGAACCGAGTGTGTTCACACATGTCTGCTGACAACCACCATTCAACTCTTCACACTCATCTTTATCTGTTGGGATAGCATGCAACAATTGAGACATGGTCTGCCTTCACCTAAAAAAATTACTTAATTAGGCTGACACGTTTGGTCGGCACCCTTTCTTTCTTTAAATATATTTATTTATCTTTGTCTTATATATTTATTTAGTTATTCATTTATTTGCTTGTTTGTCTTTAAATGTATTTATGTCTTTAAAATTATATTTTATTTATTTACTTATTTATTTGTTTGTTTGTGTTTTTAAATTTTAAAATATAAAGATTTTTTTTAAATAAAAACAATGCAAATGCGGTTCTGAGAATAATTCTGAATATTATAATTACTGTTTTTCTGCTAGTAAGTGAATTCCTTTATCTTTTGTCAATACCCTTCCAAAAAGTACCATACTACAGCATCATATGTTAAAATTAGAGGACTATAGTGCCATATAGCATGGTACTAAATGACTACCATATTTATACATCATGGTACTCCTAAGTACTTCAGATATCAAAAACATGTCCAAAGAAACATGACAGTACCAACATACATTTTGGTCATTTTTGTTAGAGCTGGCATAAAGTAATGCATGAAACACTATGATCAATACATATGAGTTGCCGTAAATAGTAAATGTCAAGCTGTCACTGAGAGGAATGTGCTTAAATACAGGAGATTAATGGTGACCAACCATGTTTCACTCCATCCAGTTCTTGACTGTTTTAACAGATTTTTGCTTTTAAAAGCTTATTTATGCACATAAAACAAGCCTCAGTTAATGTTTAAGGGGAAAAAAATAAGGATTATTTGAGTTAAAGATGAGTCTGTAGTGGACAAACGTAAATAAATCCTACACATGTGCTTATGACAAGCTGTTAAAACACAGACATGATGTCATTGTAGATTTCTTATCATTAATTCTGATGTCAGAATAGAACTGACCTGTCAGATGTCAGTTTGGTTTTTAAGAAAAATATAACTTTGTTAAAATGAAAATTCTAGAATTCTCAGAAAAAATCTGAAATGTTGTAGAACCAAAGAGCTGATGAATGATGTCTGATCCGTCATTCATAATTAGATATATTACATCTGCTGAACATATTCACATGTGTGAATGTGCAAATAATGTCCATATTCATTCTGCTTTGTCAAAGAACTGTCCAAAATCAACACAGCACAATATTGTTGGGATCTATTGCAAATGTTTAAAAATACACAATACTGTAGCTATTAAGATAATTTACAATTTCCTCTGTGTTAATTTGTTTTTTGTCAGGATGAATTCCTATAGATTACTACATGTATGCAGTCATCTATGTGGGTCAAGTGCTTTAACATACAGCCTGCCCCATGACTGGATTATTGAATGTAGTTCATTAGCACTAATTAACCCTTTTGACCCAAAAGAAATCAATTACAGCCGTCTGACAATTTCCCACAAATCTAGAGCAGCCCCAACAGAGAGAGATTTACTCACTTCATGTTACAAGAAACACAACTCAAACACTATCTAACTTCATTACCGAGTGAAATGTCATTGTGAATTTATAATAACTTACTGGATACTAGTGGACATTATCCAAAAAACATATTTTAATCAGAATTATTCACACTTCCACATAAGTACCATTTTTGCCAATGCAAATTATTCAAGTGCAAAATTATTTACAGTAATTTAACCTAAGCTGTACTGATTTTAGCATTCTGTAGTATTTCTTCATCAGAATTACTGTTAAATCTATTATACAGGATCTCTTTAATTTCTCTCCATAAATATTATTTTTGACAACAATAATTTGATCTACATAATAACAAAACATCTGCATTTCTGTGTTCAATCCCCCGACCGCCACATCCCTCTCATACACCTGTTTCCTCACCTGTAGCCTTTCAGTCCAGCAGGACCGGAGACAGAAGGCCAGATCATCATTCCCACACCTACACACTAACAGCTGAGATGGACACAGATGTAAAACTGTCTCTCTCAGCGCATTCAGGAACTACAGCCCACACAAAGCCCATCATACATCCTTCTTCATCTCATGATGAAACCTGGCCAAACTAATGGCCTTAATAAACAAGCTCCTGATTCAATAACATTCACAGGATGGATTAAAAAGTGAATCCTGGATATCTTTAACAAAGAGCTTTAAAAACTACTCTCACTTATGATCATGACAGTTTACTGCATCAGTGATCTGGTCATAAATGTGTCTGAATGTTTTATGGTGAATACACAATATTATACAGCTTCTGATTTAATTTACTGCTGCTCATAGATATTAATACTTGGAGCTCTTTTCTCAAATGGTGGTTTTAAATGGAACACTCTGATTATACAGAGGTTAAATGACTTTAGAAAGATGAAATAAACTCAATGGATGTGTGTGTTCACTCACCTTGGCAGGATTTCCCATCAGCTCCGAGTTTCATGCCATCAGGACACCTGCAGTAAAAACTGCCAATAGTGTTACAGCAGGAGCCTTCACATCCTCCGTTACTGTCCGCACACTCGTTTATATCTGAAAAGACAAGAAAGAAAGAAAAAAAGAAAGAAAAAAGAAAAACACTGAGCATGTTGTTGGAAACATAAGAAAAAAGGCAAAAAAACAACAACAAACTCATTCAATTGAGTTGTGGTCATTTTTTCCACTGAAAAAAAATGTAAATGCTTATGTACCCAAGCTGTTAGATCATTTTGATTTAAAATTCACCCATTTTTTAATAATTAAGTATATATGTTGTTATTTGATGCACATTTAGTCCTAACATTTTACTTCACCATCCACCTGGAAAATCTTTCTTTATTTTGAATACATTCTTCTTCTCAGCATGATGTTTAGATCGGTGAAAGGCTTTCTGTAATGTTTCCAGTCTGATGTCTTCAAATAGGACATTTTGTGGTCATTTTAACATGCTTGCGAAAAAATGTCATCACACAGACATAAACAAATGAACCACACAAACATACACACACCAGAACTCAGACTCAGGTAATAAGTCCAAGCTGCTCCAAACAACTGCCTTCTGCTTAACCGCTTCTCATCAAGGACACACAAGATGAGTTTGAAAGAGTGAAAGCACAAATGCCTAAAAATAATTAAAAAGAAAATGATCTTTTTACAAATAAATACAAAATTAACAATGTGTTTTTCTGTGAAGCCTCAGAAACCAAGGATGGGTCGCCCTAACAAAGATCCAGGCCACACCCACACTTGGTTTCTAAGGCAACACAGCATCACCAGATGAACTCCACATCTGACTCTTTAATATTATAAACATTATATATTATTTATGATTCATTTTTCTCAGATTCCCAGATTTAGGACACATTTGACACATAGCTTTTCTATCTTTCTGATGTTGTGGAGTCATGTCTCCCTAACAACCTTTGACTCTACGACTCAGCACTGACCTTGAGCAAACATCCCATAATAATACAGAGCGCTGACAACATCTTTCCTGTGGAAAAACAAGAACAGATTTACAGATGTACTGAGAAGATACGCGATCTCTGGTTATTCCATTAGAGAGCTCAAACAGAAAGTCAAAGCAATATAATTTATTATTATTAGTTTTTTAACAGACATTTTTTCCTGGGTTACTCTGAACAGCACGTTTCTTTTAATCTGACTTAAGAGACAGAGGAAATACTTTAAATGTCTTTCAGTATCTAAGTGTGTCTAAGTGTTTAAAACAGACAGAAGAGTGAGAAATAGACAAAAGCAGAGTGCAAAACCATTTACAACCGCAAAAACAGATCAAGGTGTCTGATGTCTTTGAGTTTAACATCTGTGCTGTAGTCTGGAGTAAACAGATGCTCTACACATAGGGTTTGCAGTACGTAAACGATAGCAGAATTTTCTTTTTTGGGTGAACTTTCTCTTTAAGTAATTTCACACAACTAGAATGTGCCTGCAGTAGCTGAAATGCATCTTGATAAGGACTGACTCTGAAATACAGACACAAATACATCTGAGAATAAACATCCACGCCACCATCTGTTTAGCTTCTTTAGGCCCCTGTTCTCCATGTTTCACGCCTGGTGATCATTCTCTTTGTCATTTTAAATCTTTCTACATCTAGACTTGTTCTGTATCCAGACCTCTGTCATTAATCTTGCTCTGGCAACAAGGAACAGGAACAGGATAGAACGATGAAAAACATCAATAACAAACAACAGGAAATGAACAGCAAATGGAAAGACTATTTTAAAATATTATTGAACTAATTGAGTTTGTGTTGTGCAATGTTTAAACATTCGTTCATCATTTATGTCATCTGAAGAGCTTTCTGAACTTCTGTATATTGTACGCCATAAAGAATGTTGTTCAAGTGGAATGCGTTTTTCTGTTGTTTTTCTATGTAAACGTGCACTAAATGGACATCTTTTACTGGTGGGCTTGCATCTCGAGTCTTTTGAAGCACTGTGCGGATAAACTGCTTTCTAAAAATGCTAAATTTAAGTTTAAAAAGTACATTTTTAAAACACCCATCTCTAGACTATGGTATTCCACTGTCCCTGTGTCTCATATGTTTAAACACAAAAGCATGTTCTGTATGAATGGCAACTATAAGTTTGTTAAAAATTTAAATATACCAACTAATTGAATTTTTAGTTAGATAAAACATGATTTTTATGAGACATTTCTTTGGTATTTTAAAGGTAAATGGAGTTTATTCTTTATTGAACAGGTAAAAAATACACTACCAGTTAAAAAAAATTAGACAGCAAGATTTTTAATGTTTTTTAGCCTCCATTTATTTGATCCAAAGTACAGCAAAAACAGTAAAATGTTGAAATATTTTTACTATTTAAAATAACTGCTTTCTATTTGAACATATTTTAAAATGTAATTTATTCCTGTGATTTCAAAGCTGAATTTTTAGCATCATTACTCCAGTCACACGATCCTTCAGAAATCATTCTAATATTCTGATTTGAAAACATTTATTATTATTATTATGTTCTTCTGAACAGCATTTATCTGAAATAGAAATCTTTTGTAACATTATAAATTGAAGCTGCATTGAAACTGCAATATGGACCTTCAACCCATTGATCCCTATTGAAGTCCACTATATGGAGAAAACTCCTGGAATGTTTTCCTCAATAACCTTAATTTCTTTTTGATTGAAGAAAGAAATGAACATCTTGGATGACATGGGGGTGAGTAAATTATCAGGAAATTTTATTTCTGGAAGTGAACTAATCCTTTAAAAAAATAGACATTTCTTTTGACTGGATACTGGAGAGTCACATTTTCAGTCACAAAACTCACCAGCGTGTTTCTAAGTAGTTAGTATTACCTCATGTCAAAATGGCCCACCATTCAAGTCTCTTCCCATGAGTCCCTCAGTGTATTGGATTTTTTGACCATCCATTCATGCATTCAGTTATATAAAACACATATTTCAATTATTAACATTTAAATATTAATAAGTGTTACATATTAACTGATGGCCATAAATTCTGGCTCAGAGCGAAGCGGAAATCTAATGACCATAGCTATCTTTCCTGAGATCTCAGTTTGGCCGCAGTACAGCACGCCTAATGCGTTCTACAGACGACAGCTGACAAGACCTCACAAGGTCCCTACATAGTGTCTTTTTCTCTTCAGAAGTGGAAAAGAGGATTATTGCCACTATTTGACCTTTTAATTTAAGGCATAAACTCTAGCTGCTTACTGTAGGTCCTGGATTTTAAATACACTAATGAGTCTCAAAGGAAACGTAATGTTATAAAGTATTTTCATACTCTTTCATTTCTTTTCTCTACTTTTTCTCAATGTATGGTAAAGTAATTTGGTTATCTCTCAGGGTTATAAATGCTTCGAGGAAAAGCAGCAGTATCTCAGGAATATCCCCTGTCCTTTCATTGGGAGATCCTCTTTAATGGTTTAGACAGAGTAGTTACAAACCTTAGAAACTTTAAGCTAACTTTGTGCCCTATCAGAGAAGATAGTTGTGTGTATCCAGCCGCTTTGTCTCAGCATGTAGAGGCACGTGTCTTCTGTTGTACAGAGATCGCACAGATCACTGCACTTGGCCCTGTATTATCCTACATAAACACACATATTCAATCCAGGCCTCACATTCAAGCATGACTTCTTTTCAACCAGCAATAGACTGAAAGACATCTGGCAAGCATTTGCACATTAATTACATGTTTCCGCAATTAACGGATGATCAGAATACAGCTACCAACGGGATGTTTCCATATTCTATCAAATATTAAATTACAGGTGTCTGCTTTACAGACTCCATGAAAGAAACCGACTATGAATAGAAAAGAAACACAAATTAGACAGCATTTCTGGGAATCATACTGTATATTTGTTTCAAGTACCATTCAAATGCCATTATTTAAAATACCATTCAATATTTGGGGTCAGTAAGTCTCTTATGCTCACCAAGCCTGCATTTATCTGATCAAAATACAGTAAAAACAGTAATATTGTGAAATATTATTACAATTTTAAATAACTGCAGCCATTACTCCAGTCTTCAGTGACACACTATCCTTCAGAAATCATTTTAATATGCTGATATGAAGAAACATATCTCATTATTATCAATGTTGAAAACAGTTGTGCTGCTTTATATTTTTGTGCAAACCGTGATACATTTTATTTCAGGATTTATTTGATGATAGAAAAGTTTGAAAGAACAAAATTGATTTGAAATATTTGAAATATTCTTAATGTTTTTACTGTAACTTTTGATTAATTACAAAAAAACTTGAATGGTAGAATATAATATACATAAACAAATATACAGCAGACCTCCTCTATATTTTCAAAAGAAATTTCAATAATGTCTCAAACTGGGCTGTGTTCACATTAGCTACTAAAGATACTAAAGTCTGCAATCAAAAGTCAATTTCAACATAAATGCAAACATTTCTCAATATATTATCTGCACTATATGCACCCAAGATTCATTTTATAGCTCTCCACTCTTTTTGTATGTCAACAGTTTGTGTCTCATTTTTGTCTATATTCATGTCTCCAAGGAATTTAGTAGAAACATCTAAGACAAAGATGATATTGAAAGCCCTATTTAGTCATGAACCATTAAACAGCAATACAATTTTCCTTTAATAACTCATATTTTACAACACTGAAAATTGACAGCTGATACTGTATAAAAACAGATCTTTAGAAGTCCAAACGGTTTTGTGTTAAAAGCAAAAGCACATTCCAGCACACACACAACCGGTTCCTGTTTCTCCACAGCAGGATTCGGTTTCTCTGTCTCTCAGCTGAGATCACCTGCTGAGTGGAGACGCTAGGTTCATTTTCTTCTCAAGTTCTGGAAAAACGTTTGAAAGATGCCAGACTCGCTGCATCATCGAGCCCATCTCAACAACAAGAAGATGTAACCTACTGTTGATCGGGAAACTCACTCCTCACTCACAAGGTCTCTGTTTTCAATGCCAGTGATTTCATTGCCAGTGTTTTGCTTTTCAATAATCCTTCAAACCGAATTTCCGTTTCAACAGCCCGTGTCTGCCAGAGCGTCCTGCAGCAATGAAGCTCTTGTTCAAATATGAGTTTCTCACCAAACCAGCACATGGAGCATGTCAGTACGAGTTCATTAAACTAAAAGGGATAGCTGTCCTGGATAAGCAAGGACAGCCTGTAATCTATCCAAGGACCTCAATCATCATTTACAAACCGCTCAGTCAAAGTTTGCACGCATACACATATTTGTGTTGGATCAGAACATTTCATGTCTTAGTTCAGAGTAGATGACTGAACTGAAGGATAAAGACCAGAATGGAGCAGTGAGAAAGTGGAAAACTGGAAAAACAATCGACTCTTTCTTAATACTGTAAATACTGTAAATGTTCCGTAAATGTTGGTCTCATTGTGCATGATTGATCAGGACATGTTACTCTGAAGAAAAATCTTTCAGTAAAGCTTGTGCCAGCTCTGAAATTACTTTTATTTTCTGCTGACATAATCAAAGCCATGCATATGGGGAAAAACAATATTGGTTAACAAGGTCCAAAAGGGGGTTTTGTAATTATAATTGCATAGAAGAATCATTTTGGTTTCCCCAAAGAACGTTTCAGTTCTTAAAAGAACCATTTGTAACATTATGGACATTATGATAGTTCATCCAGTGGAAAACAAAAGAAGATATTTTGAGGAATGTTTGCATTTCTTTTGTCCATAGAATTAAAGTCAATGGGGTCCAAAACAACAACATATTATTCTGTGTTCCACAGACGAAATAAAGTCATAAAGGTCTGGAACAAAATAAGGCTGAGTAAATGATGACAGGATTTTCATTTTTAAATGCGTTGAAAATGTTATTTTGCATTCAATACAGTGAGGCTGGGTCTGTACTGGAATGATAACAAAGATGTCACCTTATAAAATAATATAATATATAGATGTCTGTGTGTCTTCATACAAAGAATGTAAGAAATGTGACCCAGTATAACGGGGTGCCTAAATAAGCTGTTTGGGGATCAGGACCTCTTGAACTCCTCAATACGCTGCAGTATTCCAAGAAAGTATGTAGAGTCAGGACGCTCCATGGGGTTGTAACTCTTAACTCCACTACCAGATGGGGAGGAAAGGAAACCCTCAGGCAAACCGTATCAGACAAACTCAAACAGACACATCTTTAAACACTGTCTGCTCAGCACATATTGTAAACCTTGTAAACAGGGAAGTTGCAGGGAAGTTGCAGTAATGGACAGTGAAGAGCTTGTTTCCCACGACTCTCTTCCACCCCATCAGGAAGACACTGTTGTTTAGTAGAACGACACAGTTCTACTAAACAGTGGAATGACACTGTCGGCTCAGAGCCCAGTAATTTCACATGTGTGTCCTTTAGAGTTTCAGATCTCAATCACACCTCAAACTGTGGTTTGCCATTAATTTCATGAACTATTGAAGTGCAAAAAAACAGCATGAGTGAAAATAAATACCTCTAAGGCATAGGTGTGTATTTACATATGCAATGTTCATACATTTTAAGAACAAGATGAAAAACATGTTCTTAACCCTCAAGGTGTGTTCCGGTCATTTTGACCCGGAGAGGATTTTCTTTTTCCCAAAATGCTAGTTAATGTTTTTGCATTGGACTAAAATTTACTGACTTTGCTCACTCAGGGTATAACAATACATTTTTGATCATTTTTGGGGATCCCCCCCCCCCCACACACCTTGTTACACTTGTGGTGTTCCCAATCAAAAATGACCGGCCTACAAAAAAATTCTTATAAATTTCTAATTATGCTATATTATTACCAATTATTGTCTTTTGCATTTCTCTTTGGAACTGACTGATCAAAGGCTTCAATGATCTGAGATTATGTACCTAAATTTTTGAGTGAACATTGCCAAAATTATCCACAAATAAGGCTTTTTTAACTCATAAACTGAGGTGCATAAGCTTAGATCAATGAGGTCTATGACTAGTTATTACATTATTGTATTTGGCAGACACTTTTATCCAAAATGTTTATGCTTTCCTAGTAAAATTCTGTTATTGTGTCATTATATACTCATATGCCATTTTTTCTTATGTAGCACATAAAAGGATTTATATTAAACAATGTTCACATTGCTCGTTCCTATACATTTAAAACATCAGTAGCTGTCAAGCTCTAAATATGATAAAAGAGCACAATGAAAGGACCATAAAAGTAATTATGCATATCTTTTTTGTGATGATTTTTCCTTTTCGAGTTTAACAGCTCCTGGTTACAATCCACTTTCAAAAGCATCGTGAACATTCTGCCTAACTTCTCCTTTTTTGCTCCATGGAAGAAAGTAAGTCATACAGGTTTGGAGTAAAACTTTTTTCAATTTTCTCTCTCAGAACTGAGAGGTGACCAGTGGCCATTAAACACAGCAAATCAGTCCAACAGGAAAGGCCAGCTGAGCTACAGTATGTCCTGAGCTACAGTGGTAGCGATATGTCTACTGAAAGAGAGGACTGTAAAAACATTCTTCCACACGCACATATACACAGTCTCTGAGTCAAATGAGCTAAATAGGTTTACCAGTCCAACATGGAAAAGACATTTTTCATCACAGTCATTTCACCACCGCACTGTTTAGCCATCAGCCTTCTGCGTTACGGACTTGAAGTAGAAAATTTTAATTTTAGAAACTCTGAGAAAGCATTTTAGGAGCATAAACTACCATCTCAGCATAAAACCGCAGGTGGAAAGCTGCTTTAGACAGAGCACACAAAAAAATCTCTGACAAGGTTAGATTATTGTATGCTTTATTGGGTGGTTGTTCTGCACTAAACAAATTAAGGTTTACTGTTAAGACAAGAACACGAAATCGTATAGATTTTAAAATCTTGTTAATTCTTATAAACATAGCTCCTCTACTGAGCGAGCTCTTATCGTCCTTCAGGTGGTTCTCAAAACTTCAGATAATACCTTTTCAAAGACTCTTTGCCCAAACTCTGTTACCAAACATCGGGAGGCAGACACACTCTGTCAGTTTAAATCTAGATTAAAAATCTCTTTACCTGGCGTACACATAACACACTAATACACTTCTATTATTCAAATCCGTTAAAGGATTGTTTCTTTTTTTACAAATACACATAAAAATAACATTCAAATTCTGTTTCTCAGTCCGTGTCTGGTCTGGGGTCAGTAAGATGAGCCTCGGGGACATTTAAATGACTTAAAATACAATAAAACTAAAAATAAAACAAATAACTAAAAATATAATAAAATACCTAACTTTCTATTATTGTTGAAAAAAATATTTTATGTCTTAATTAAAACAATAAATAAACTTAGCAGAGGAGAACTGGCCCCCCGAGGTGAAGGTTTTTTTTCCTCCACTCGGTCTCAGAGGGAGTTTTGGTTCCTTGCCGCTGTCGCCTCTGGGCTTACCATTGTGAAACATTATTACAATTTAAAACAAACTGTTTTCTGTTTTAATATATTTTAAAATGCAGTTTATTCCTGTGATGGCAATTTTCAGCAGTCATAACTCTTTAGTGTCACATGATCCTTCAGAAATAATTCTAATATGCTGCTTTGCTGCTCAAGAAACATTTCTTATTATTAACAATGTTGAAAACAGTTGTGCTGCTTCATATTTTTTGTGGAAACTGTGAGACATTTATTTGAGGATTCTTTGATGAATAGAAGGTTTAAAATAGTAGCATTCATTTGTAACATTATACATGTCTTTACTGTCAGTTCTAATCAATGTACTGCAGCCTTGCTGAAAAAAAGTAGTAATTTCTTTAAAAAAAACAACAACACCAAAATACTGACACCAGACTTTTGAAAGGTACCACACATATGTTTAGATGAACACATACACCCTCATTCTGCCTCATTCGACACCTCACAGTGTGAAAACATCACATATACTGTCAAAACAAACTGAGAGGGAGAAACAAGTGAGAATCTAACAAACCAAAGTGACGTTTGCCTGCGAAAACTCCCTCTCAAAACCCTTTCTTTCAAGATATCAGAAACTTCAACCCCTTCAAACATGCATTAAAGACTCACCGTATTGGCAGCGCATTCCCTCGAACCCTTCCGGACACTGGCAAAGCTGATCACCCGTCTCAGAGCACTTCCCACCGTTAAAGCAGGTGCCAGAGGAACACACTCCTGTGGATAACACACACTATTCAGACACCCTTGACCCACAACACACACGTACAGTACAGTGTTATGATACTCACTATGCAGACAGCCTCTCTCTTCCCCTCTCTGCATCCACCCTGGGCAGCACCTGTAGACAGTTTGCATCTCCATACTGTATGCCTGCCTATACACTGTATAATACCCTGTCCTGAGACAGACAGAGGGAGAAAGAGAGACAGAACTATAATGAACAGGTTCATTGTATGTAGATACTTATATAGGCCTGTATTGACTTAAAAAGACGATGACAAATGAGACATAGCCTACATATCACTGAAATTATTACATGAACACAATATTTAAACAAATTGGACCAAAATATTTGAAAGCAGAAGATATTTAGGCTATTTTTATTTTATGCTCCGGAAATAACGTAATAATAGGAATAGCTAACAAATGATACAGCTGATACTGTAAAACGCTCGTGATGCTTTCCGAGTCTTCCGATTTCTGAACTAACCTGGTAAGGCGTTATAAAACCTCGTCCATAATGCGCAAAAACGCTGAAAAGCAGCAAAACGCGGCAAAATAGTCAGACTTCAGTCCTGCGCATTTAAAAATAGCGTATTGGACCGCAAAATTGCGTTCAGTTTGAACCTGCCCGATTCGTGAACGAGTCGTTTGTTTGAGGTGAATCTTTTCGATGAATCTGTTGTTGAACGAGTTCACAAGATCCAAACGATTCACTGTGCTATCAGCTCCAGTCCAGATAGGAACCGCCAAATTTGATGATCTTTGAAATGTTCACTGACCCCGAAAAGGTAATATTATAAATGTTTTTTAAAATGGCTATTGTTTGGAAAATAGTTATTGTGTTATCTTATGTTTTTTCTACTCCCTATAGTAGGCTACTGTTTTGTACTTATGTAGTATTTATTTATTAATCAAATCATTTTTTATTATTTATCATTGTAATCACATTTATTTAATTAGTTGGTTTAATTCTATTATTAATATATATTTTTTTTGTTATTCACTCTTTCAGCTGTGAAACATCTCTTTCAGAATTGTCTCTGTCCTGTGACAGGTGTTACCTGTGCTCAGATTTTAAAAATGCAACTTTTAAGCTATTTTTCTTCAGTTTCAGTGTTGTTACTATGTTTTGCCACATTTCAGCTATAGGTCATTGATCAGCATGGTCAGTATTTAGTGTGCCAGATGAAAGTAATATGTTTATGTGCTGGTTGATAGTGTGGTCAGTGGTTGGTTATTATAACTTCTATCAAATCACCAATGTCTGCTAGTCACTTAACCCCAGATTTTCAGAAAAGCGTTCCTAGAAATCTGTGTACTTAAGTCATTGGAAAGCATCTGCTGTGGTTGCTGGCAAATTTTACTCTACTAAATGGAAGGAGAGCAAATCTCCTAAAACACACTGATTCTGACCTAAAAGACAATTGCTTAGGAGGAAATAATCATAAGAGGCAATGGTTTAAGGGTCAATAGTTTAAACAGGGAGACAAAGTAAACAGTTGTTGTTTGAGTGTCTCACCTCCTCTCGTAGCCCATGCACCGGCGCTGAGAAGAGCAGCCCTGCCTCCACACCTTCACCATACGTGTAAACGCCTGAACGCATGGTTGCCTCACCCCCAGCATAGACATCTCCTGCTCCTCACACACATTTGGCCTGAGAAAGAGTGAACATTATACTATGCCCACACAACTTAAAGGAATAGTTCACCCAAAAATGAAAATTTGCTGACAGTTTACTCACCCTTAGACCATCCCAGACGTAGATGAGTTTGTTTCTTTATTGGAACAGATTTGGCACCCATTCACTGCAGACGATCCATTGGTGAATGCTAAATTTCTCCAAATATGTTCTAATGAAGAACCAAACTCATTTACATCTTGGATGGCTGAGGATAAGTACATTTTCAGCTAATTTTCATTGTTGGTTGAATTTTCTTTAAGACCATCATAGTCTTCTGTCTCAAATGGATCACCTGATCCGATTTCGGTCGTCCTCAGTTTTGTTATGTAATGTTGCATGGATTGTTGGATAGCAGTTCCCTGTGAAATCCAGACCAATGGGGGCAAATCAAGGATAAATGAATTGCACAAAGGGGACGATCGTGAGTAACATCATGAACTAAGCATGCAACAACATGAAAAAAGCCTTATTTGGGACAGAGCCTTGGACTTCGAACATCAAAACTCCTTCTTTAGTGATGATGTCATAATTACCCATCTTGTTCACATGCTAAAAAAAAAGCATTGTTAATTTCAACATAAATGCTCACAGAAGAACACGTATGTGGGTCAACATATGTGTACCCTATAGTTGTCAGCTGGGAGTATGCAGGTTTACGGATACTAATATGCATGTGTTCCTCACTAAATACTGGGAGAAGTTCATTTGTGCAAGGATGTAACCACATAAGGACTTGGGGACTAAATGTAATAATTACAAACCCTAAACAGTGAGGACAAAGGGAAAGTTGGCTTGTTAGAGTAAAAAGAGCATTTATATCTGTGCTGGGTCTTGATGTTCTGCATTTGTTTATTATGCCACTACAAGGATATGTAGAACAACTTTAATGAGTTGGGCTCTGATCATGCTATGGCACTATGAGCCATTGAGAAAATAAATCAATAATCTGCTCTTAGATCTTGTGGCTGCGGAAACAGCTCGTTTTAGGATGTTGACACAATGTTCTCACAGCTTGTAAAGTCTGATGCTCCAAGAACACGCTGAACCACATGTTCAGGATCCAAATGATCATTTGCACCAACATTTAACTAATGACATTCAAAATATTAATATAAATACTGATAAATAATAAAATAACAGTGCTATAGATTAAGCCAAATCCTACTGCCAAAATATTTTTTTATTTATTTTTAGAATTCAAACAGGATATGCTTTTATTTATAATTCGATTTTCCAATTGAAAATATACCTGAATATTTCCAAAGGGAGGCTTTCTCACAATTAGACCATTTTAGGGATAATTTTGGTCCTACAATATAGCTAAGTTCATACACTCAACTTTCCTTCACTTCTTCTTACATCCATATCTGTCAGAAGCTGTTCGTTGATTTAAACCTTTCGTATGGTTGCCAGAGCACCCTATCCACAGCTCAGAGTATGGAAAATCGCTGGGAATGCATTTCACCTTCATAAATAAATCAGGATATTGCAGAATGATTTGTAACTTATAATCCATCTGTGATAGTCTGCTTCTTAAATTCTTGAATTGAGTTTCATAGACTGAGTGTGGTGAGTCTGGGCTCTGCCTCAGAGGGTCCTGTTCTCTCTCAGGTTGCTTCCTATGACCATCTGGGCTTAATACAACACATCCTGAGTTAATTAGGGGGCTAGCAGATAAACTCCACAGTCACACACCGGATCAGCCCTGGAGTCAGTGTGTCAGAGACTCAGGGAGGCGTTGATTCACTGGCCTCAGTCACGCTTTACATATTTACAAATTCTTACAGCACAAAATTTGAGTGAATGTGTTGTTTAGGTGATACATACAAGTTCAAAATATGATGATCAAGTGTTTAACAGAATAAATTCATTTATTTAATGATCATTTATGTTTTAATCTAAATTCACCTTTCAAATGGACCTAGAGAGCAATTAAATCACCACAGAAATAACACATTATTTACGGTAATTAATTAGGCCTATAGGTGAACCTTCCAATTTATTGTACTATAACAAAGATCTAACGGTAAGAAACCAAATTAACTAATTATTATTGTTTGTTATTTTTAATAAAACGGATCACAGATAAACATTTCATAAGAAAAATGCTTTCAGTTGATGTCAAACACTGGTGACACATTTACTATTTAACCAGTAGTAGTCGCTACTTTAATAACAACTTTAATCACTAAAAATATATCATGCATGTTCTATGAGAAAATGACAATTTATATTAGGCTAATTAAAACGTCAAGACATTTCTTATTATTTGAATGTACATTAATGATCATTGTATCATGTAAATACGTGTCAATGTTATTAATTAAAGTTATTCTAAAGTGTTTTCTTTGATTATTTTGAGATAAAACACAGTTTTGTTGTACACATGTTGGAATTAAGTTTCAGATAAGAATTTCCCGTATACGACTTTTGCGACCACAAAACATGAGTAAAAATAACTATAATCTCACTCACATGTCGGGCTGCAGGTCCAGTGATGCTGCGCCGTTCAGAGACACGATCACACCGCAGAGCAGAAGCGCCACGGAGCAGCACATCGTTCACAGCATCCACATGCAGCAAACACTCTTCAGGGCTTGTGGTCAGCAGGTTTCAGGGGCCCACCGTCCACTTACAGTGTCCGATCACTTCATTATACACGAGTAAGGTGCTGTAGTTAATATAAGTTTATGAAAGCACTAAAGATTTTCTCCTTGCATCGAGCATCCTAGAGTCCTGGAGCTAGTATCCTCAACTGGGAGCTCACTGAGACAGACTGGACAATAGCTCACACACACACACACACACACACACACACACACACACACACAACCGCTAGGGGCCACGATGGAAACACGACGCCCCATAACATTGCTGTTGTTTCTCAAATTCTGTGTTTTACATTTGTGAATATCCTTTTGCTTTTGTAATACCACAATACAAACCAATTAGGTTTTATTCTGCTAAATGTAGCCTAAATGTTTTGTGTTGCGCCTAAGACATTATTGCATGTGAAGTAACAGAAAATATACAATTTACCACAACTTCACGCGTCTAATCAGCTGGTGGATCGTTATTTTTAATGTAACAGTTAATCAAAAAGTCAAACAACTTTAATAGATATAATGATTAAATAATTGTTTCAAGACGTTTTCACCACAGTTGTAATTTGTGTATTTCCTTGTTTTGTGACTGAGGGAATGCAACCTAAAATGAACTTAAACTGATAATTATTTACAGACTGATAATTAACAAACTTTCGCCAGAAGAGAAAGTGAAAACGCGCGACTTTTAAATGACACACAGAGAGACTTTTATTTTGAAACGCGCTTCTTACGCTCTTTCGGTTCAAACAGCGTCCGCCGCCACACCGCCAGCTTCACGCAGGTCTGGGTTGATCTGGTCTGTGCTGTACTGGGGGATGATTGTCTATTTCTAAAAAAAGCACAAAATAATCGCGTTTTACGACAGCATTTCACTTTAACGTGTCTAATCGTTCGGCGGATCTGATCTCGGTGAAGGTATGTGTCTGAAAGATTTGTGATGTGGTTTTCGGTCATGCTTTGGCCCTTTATCAGCTGTCATTGATGTACTCTGGGGCCCTGATGTGCTTATCATCTATTTCCACAGTTTTACGGCTCAAATATGACTTATTAATATGATTATATCAATATGATATGAGATTAAAGTACTTAACCTTATGTATTTTCTGTTTGTTTTGAATTGATCCACCCAAACATTAAAAACAAAATATTACAAGTGCTTCTACGGTAGTACTGCTGCTGGCAATGCTGCCTTTTATCCAGCATAAATGAAACCAAAACCGCCCATATTGGTGTTGTTTTTGTTGGCTGACTCTAAAACACAACCCACAATAGCATTCAGTCGGCATGCTAACTAAGAGATTACACTTTGGAGCAGCCAGTGTATTCAGTGGCATTTTGCTTCCTGAAATAGTTGATCTCATTATGCAACCACAAGATACAGATGACGCTGCTTTCCTTTCTGTGCTTCTATTTAGTCTGAGGATCTGGGCATGATAGTGGGTGCATTGGTTATTTATCTATATTACGTAAATGGTATTATTTAGTTACCACACAACCAGGCTTACAGTCCTATGAGCTCTTTTTGAATTCTGGGTAAATGTCACAGGCCAGGTATGACAACCTGTGATTCCGGTTTTGCTGTGTGAGAGGTTTTGATGCATGGTTTGCTGTTTGGAGGTATTTCGTTTTATAATTTGGAAGGAAATATAAGTGATCATCTTTGGATTTTTCTTTGGATTAAGCATAACAAAACTAGATCGTTTAGTACTAGTGTTGTTATTGTTAACTGAAACCATTATTAATTGTTTTTGGTCATTGAAATAAAACTTGAATAAAATATAAATATTAGTTGAAAAATTTAAAACTAAAAATGAGAAATGCTGCCTTGGCAATAAGCAAATAAATGAATTGTATTATAATTATAAATTAAATAAAGTACTAAAACTGATATAAAAATAGATTAAAGCTTAATAGAAATATAGTAAAAAAAATAATGAAAATTACAAAAGCACAAAACAAAATGACTAAAACTTTAAGTAAATAAATTAAATAAACTTGTGTAAAATACTAATAAATGCTATAATAGTATAAAGATAATACTAAAACAATAAAAATAACTATGATTACCTATGCAATAAAATGCAAGACGGATATAAAGGACCTTTTTCAGGATTGTAATCTGGCTTCTAATCTGGGCATCATAAAATATGTTGATTGTAGAGACCATTGGTGGCAATGGTTCTACGATCTACTTAGGGTTATGACGCTTTTGTAAAACGCAGCCCAACACTGGTAGGAATTATGTGCACATTCCTTTAGATTTTTTTTGATTGATTGACATGTTTAGGTCCTCACATCACAGCCCTCCTCCTCTTTCCCTGTAGATGAATGGAGCGGCGTTCCCCTCTCCCACAGCCGAGATGGCGGAGATGAACCGGATCCACTATGAGCTGGAGTACACAGAGGGCATCAGTCAGAGAATGCGTATTCCTGAGCAGCTCAAAGTGGCTCCGTATGAGCTTGAAGAGCAGGAACTTCCAGAGCATGAGACGCTCCACACGGCAATGATGCACGTTCCCGAGAGAATCATGGTGTCAGGTACGAGACGGGAAGATCTTTGTTTGCACATTACAGTGGGATATAGTGCAGTGATGATGTATTTTTGTAGGCCAGCCCAAAAGTTCACATCACCCTGGGCTGTGTTTTCCAAAAGCATCGTAATCATAAGTTGATTATAGCTCCATTGGTGACAATTAGTTCTACGAACAACAATGCTTTCGGGAAACGCAGCTCTGGTTCTCTCAACAAAAAAAACAAATGGCATTTTTCCATTGGCTTTTGGATTATTGCAGAAAATAGGCCCTGTGACCAACAAAAGTTCATGATACTCACATATTTTGTTCATCATGATAATCTTCACAAATGAGCACAATTTATGTGACACTTGAAATCTAAATACAAACACCAGAAATAAAAAGATAAACATATAAATGGCTAAGACCACAGTCGCACAACTAAGCTTCTGACAGCTTTCATTCTATATAAATTTTTTTTTTAAAAATCCTGAAAGTTTGAATAGTTTGCAGGAGTATGATTTTAAACACAATGATGCTGCAAAGCAGACTAGTAAATTTGATGTATTTTATGTTGTAGAATAAAACGTGAAAATCTTGTTAAGCACAGACCTTTTTTAGGCGTTTAACCATAAACCCATTAAAGAAACCAAACAAATAATTAAACATTTAAAAATTGCTATCAATGGTTCCCAGTATGTTTTTTTTTATTCTTTTTTTTTTTTCATTTAAAAAAAAGAAAATGTAAAAATTCACAAAATCAAAAATCCAAAAAAAAAAAACACCCCAAAATTTTAATTCTGTCTTATTTACTCTCCCTCATTTCGTTCCAAACCTGTATGACTTTTTTTCTGGGGGACACAAAAAAAAATGTTTTTTTTATATTCCTTGTGTTTTTTTGTCTAGACAATAAGATGTTGTTTTGGACCCCAGTGACTTTTAATTATAAATAAATAAAAAAACAGTTCTTCAGAATATCTTCTTTTGTGTTTTACATAAAAACAAAAGTCATACATGTTTGATCAGTTTCATTTGCTGACCAATTGTCAAAGGGTTGAATATCTGATTATTTGCTCAATCTTCCTTTTTAGGAGACCGTGATGACATGCAGTTTCCTAGAGATCTAGACCTCATCCAGTCCACCACACTGGAGTCAACACTGTCCCTCAAGACACCCCCTCGGGTCCTGACACTCAACGAAAGGCCCATCGACTTCCTCGAAATGGAGCAGCTGAGCTCCGCCAGTCACCCCAATGAAGAAGTAAGTGGGACAGACCAAATTTAGCAAGACCAAACTGTGTAAATGTGACCGGTAATGAACGTCACAGTGTGTCAGCTTGGGTTTAGTAAAATGAGGAACACCTGTCCACTTTCGTTTCCCTGCTTCACACAGGTGCGCACGCAATCCAGGACACGTAGAGAGCGCTCGGTCAGCGAGAACACAAGTGTGCATCACAATAACCAGCTCGCCAGAAACGACTCCATGTGAGTGCAAAACCACGAATACACACGCATACGTACTTTTGTTTCACCTCTGGCCCTCTTACTCCATTATATGTTTTTTCCTCCTTCCTGGTGTCTCTCTTTCTCCCTTCATGATGCTGACTCAAAGGGGGTGAGTTAGAACCATGCATGTATATTGTTTAGTTTCAAGCCCTTTCAGTTTGGCTTTTGTGCTTTTTTAACATCAGTGCATGTTATTGCATGTACAGGAGTGGAGCGGTCACACTTGTCAGTCATGGTCGAGACCAATTTTATCACAACTTGTGATATTGGTCAGTGTAGTTTAGAGTTGCTTTGTCAGTCAATTTCTCTCATGCCATGACTGCTTGACAGCTCTATTCTACTCTATTGTTCTCTATTCTATTCTAATGAATGGCCACTCCTGGCATTGAGAGGCTGTTCACACGGAGGGTTTGTACTTAAAAAAACAGATCAGTCATTCTCCTTCAACTAGCTGTTTGCTTGTTTTGACATGGTGTTTTCTGATTGGCTGGGCTGTCAGTAAAAGTACGTAAACCCACCATTGACCAGCATCTCTTTTTCTTTTTCTAGACCCCAATAAAATGAAGACTAGTACAGCTTCTGCTACTAATCTAAATGCGTCACGTCCATCAGCCAAACTGTTTTATAAAATTTTACTCTTAATTTAGATTTAGTAAAAAAAAAAAAAACATTTTAACAGAATCTACTAATATAACATATGCACACTACTGTTTTTAAAGTTTAGTGTCAGTACATAAAATATTAATAATTTTATTAAGAAAGGATGCATTAAATTTATCAAGTGACTGTAAAAATATTTATGATGATACAAAAGAAAAACATTATGTTCTATTTATCAAAGAATCCTCAAACAAAATTATCGCAGTTTCTATGAAAATATTAGGCAGCACAACTGTTTACAACATTTGATAATAACCAGCATATTAGAATGATTTCTGAAGGATCATGTGACACTGAGCATTGGAGTAATGGCTGCTGGAATTTCAGCTTTGAATCACAGGTATAAATTACATTTTAAAATAAATAAATAGAAAATAGCTATTTTAAATTGTAAAAATATTTCATAACTGTATTTTAATCAAATAAATGCATGCAAATACTCCTTGGTGAGCATAAGAGACTCAAATATAAAAATCCTACCGACCCTGAACTTTTGAATTGTAGTGTATTTAATTATTTAGCAGTATTAACTAATACAATAGCAATAAACAAAATCAACTATATGAATTAACAGTACACAAACTCGTCAATGCACTTGTTCTCCGTTACATCAGTAATTAACTACACAAAACCTGTCAAGAACATTTCCAAGACTTATTTTACCTTAAACGAAAGAACTAATTAATATTTGCTTAAAGAAAATGAAGCTTTTTTTTTTTTTCATGACAATGGCAATTCTAATAAATGTAATAAATACATCTTCCTCTCATTACTGTGATGCAAAAACATTATGCTAAACTATTCAAAGGATATAATATTAAAATATTATTGTACTATACAATAACAATGTATATATGATAAATTAGTTTTAAAATGAGCTGTTTTTGATGTGCACTATTCTTAAAGCAGACCACTTTATGGATCTCAGAGATGAAGTTGTGTCTGTTTGGATTAGTGTAGATGATTCTATGGTTCAGTAAACAGCCTCATCGTTAGTCTGATGTGAGTTCAGCTGTTTCAGATCTGCTTTTGAGGTTGTGATACTCAGAGACTGCTTTGTGTGTTTGTGTTGTTAAACGATGAGAGTTTGCTTGTTTGGGCTTGTTGAAGGGTTTGTATTGGGCTTGTGAACCTTTTGTATATATGGTGAGGCTGTTGCCCATCTGTTGCAGTCATTATTTTCTTCCTCCTACTTCTATTTCATTCTTTCTCCTTTTATTTCCTTCTTTCTGAAACCTAAAATTTGTTTGACGTTCTCTCTCACTTGTATCTTCTACTTTTCCTCTCTTGTTCTTTCGTTACCCCCTCTCTCTCTCTCTCTCTCTCTCTTTCTCTGTGGTTCGGTCAGTATGACTCCCTCCTCCTCTGCTGCATTGCGCTCTATGGCTCCTCTCGGTGGTGCAGAGGATGGCTATAACCTCTTCAGCACCCGCGGCGTCCTTTCCTTCATCCAGTCCACCACACGTCGGGCCTACCAGCAGGTCCTGGAGGTCCTGGACGAGAACCAGCGCAGGTGACCTTTGACATCAGACCCCTGAATCTGCCCTGAGAGACTGACTTTTGGCTAAATTAGATGTTGCTTCACCGATTTAACTAATCAGATTAATCCAGGAACAAAGTCCTCTACGGCTGATAGACGTTCACGTGTCATTCTGATAACAAACTGATTTGGAGAGAAAATGCACTGAGGATATTTGCACTGACAGACAAACAATTCTCTTTTCAATTGCAAAGCACAATACCCTACATATAAAAATTTTAAGAGGTAGTTTGTTAAACGACAGCTTTATCTCTGTGTTTGCTGTTGGATGTGGACACGCTGCTTTCTTAAACTCCATTTCTTTCTCAGACTCTCGGTTTGGGGTTTTATGTTTAGCATGAGTAGAAATGCGCACAAGATTTTATTTCTTTCTCTTTTGTTGGAATCCTTTCTTTTTCCCCTGAGCTTTTAGATTTCAGTAAAAATTACACAAGCAGTTTGTGGCATTGCTGTATAGTTTATAAAGAAATGTTTGTGTTCTTTACAAGTTTAATCTATATTGACAGCATTTGTGGCATGACAAAAAATTTATTTTATTTAAATTAAGAAAAAAACACAGCTGTATTTTTGGTTAAACGAGAACTTATTTATGTTATTATATTTCACTACTATATTATTCCTTAAAATATACACAGACACAAACATTTATTTGATCAAAAATACAATAAACAGTAAAATTGTGAAATATTATTACAATTTGAAGTAACTGTTGTTGTAACATTTTAAAATGTAATTTATTGCTGTGATGTAATTAATTTTGCAAATGTAATTTAAGCTGAATTTCTTGCAGCCATTACTTCAGTCTTCAATATCACATGATCCTTCAGAAATCATTTTAATATGCTGATTTGCTGCTAAAGAAACATTTCTTATTATCATTTTTCTTTGGTAAACGATATTATGCCACAAATGCTGTGAATTGATACAGCCTTAAATTGAATACAGAACATTCCTTTAATTTTGGTTTCTGTGAATACCTGCACAGTGTGTATTCATGAGCTCATTTCCTGTGCCCTGTGACCTGCTTGGCTCTCATTAGTAGCTTTCAGAATGGCATTAACTTCAATTCAACTGACAGGCACTAAACTCAACTTTGTGTAAAACCAGTGTCTGAAAATGAGACTAGATTTTTGTGTTTACATCTGTGCCGTTGGCTGGTTTACCATAAAATCATAATTTATTTTGCAAGGTTTATTTGATTAGAAAATGTTGACATGTTTTGTGAGACAAAGACCTCCTGCAATATATACATAGTATATACCATTTGAAGTGCATGTTATTAAAGTTGTCTGTTTGTCTGTCTATCTATGTCTTCTTTTGTCCTTTCCCTCTCTCACTTTCTCCTTATCCGCTTCTCAGCAAGCCATCTCTTAGAGGGGGTTCAACCCTCTCTAACCCTCAGCATGACAACAGGTAACTTCCTCTCTTCTCTTCCCTCTCATCTGTTTTTTCTCTCGATTTGTTTTTCTCTCTATCCTCTCAATACAATCTCAGTATCTTATAAATGAAATAATGTTTTTGACAGGCATGCCCTGGCCACACTGGACTCGACTCTGGAGGGAGGAGCAGACGACATGGCTGTTGTGGACGCCACCTCTCTACGCAGACAGGTATTATTCTGCTCTTTAATAGGGTTTAAAGAAATACATGTAAAAGTAGAATTAAAAAAATTAAAGAAACATTTTATATACACTACCGTTCAAATGTTTTTGAAAGAAGTCTCTTAGGCTCACCAAGACTGCATTTATTTAATCAAAAATACAAAACAGTACAAAAAAATTCCTGTGATGCAAAGCTGAATTTTCAGCATCATTACTCCAGTCTTCAGAGTCACATGATCCTTCAGAAATCATTCAAATATGCTGATTTGGTGCCTTAAGAAACATTTGTATTATTATCAATGTTAAAAACAGTTGTGCTGATGAATATTTGTGGGGAAACCTTGATACATTTTATTTCCAGGGTTCTTTGATTAACAGAAAATTCTAAAGAACATCATTGATTTATTTGTTTGTTTATTTATTTAACATTATAAATGTCTTTACTTACACTTTTTATTAATTTAACGCATCCTTGCTGAATAAAGGTATTAATTTCTTTCAGTAAAATCTTACTGACCCCAAATTTTTAAACAGTAGTCTGTGTAATTGCGCATTACTTGACCTGAGAGATGGAGGGGTTTATTAATTTCTTTGATTTCTTGTCATTACAGATTGTCAAGCTGAACCGGCGTTTGCAGCTCTTGGAGGAGGAGAACAAAGAGAGAGTCAAGCGAGAAATGATCATGTATTCCATCACTGTAGCTTTCTGGCTTATCAACAGCTGGGTTTGGTTCCGTCGCTGAAGCTACATGGACTCTGCAAATGTGGGAGGGGCAAAATCAAAACTCCGCCCCTCTCTTCTATGTGTCAAACTTTAGCCGTATTTTTTAATGGCTAAAATGTTTTTTTTCTTCACAATAAGCGCGGTAAAGTCAGAGATAGCTTTTGTGTTGGTCTTTGGGTTTGTCTGTCTAGTTTCATTTTATTATTATAAATATGTATTTATACTTTGTTTTTGTTTTTTGTACAATTGTTCTTTTTCTTGGTTTTGTACTTGTTTAATTACTTTTTGATTGGTTCTTTTTGCATAAGTCAAGCATGAACCAGATGTATATATTACTTCACCTGTCTTTGAGCTTTGGCTGTAATCATTTATTTTTCCATAGGTTTACAAGAAATTAGTACAATATTATGTCAACTTTTACAAAGACCAATGGAATGGAATGCACTGATGTGGCATAGTCAAAAGAAAAGCATATAATATTAAATAATAAGAATATTTACAGACTGTTGTGATTTTAGGTACGTTATGTACATCTGTATGTTAATTGCATCGGCATAGAAACCATACTTGTTAAGTGTGAGTTTAGTCCTGGTCATTATTTATGTACATTATCGTAATATGCTGATGTTGTTATTTCTGCAGGATATTACTGAAACGATACACATTCAGTTTTCCTCTCACAGAGCCATGAACATTGTATTACAAATGCTTTTATTTGAATAAATGACAACAGTAGTGAACTGCACTCTATCTTGTCTGCTTTTAATCATCTGGATTTGCTTGTTTGTTTAATTTCTGAAGATGAAGTATCATTTTTGGTCTTAAGCATGACAGATTAAAAGTAAAAAAATATATAAAATCTTATTAGCGATTTAAAAATATGTACTTAAGTTTTAGTCAATTTTGTTAGGTGATTTTGTAATTTTTATTGTTTATTTTCATATAGATTTAATTATATTAATTTTAGTTTATTTGTCTTAATTGTAGTATCTTAACTTAATTCAGTTAGTTGCCAAGGCAGTATTTTTGTTTGCGTTTAAGTTTTTCATCTAATATTTATATATTTGTCTTTTTTTTATTTAATTTTTCATATAATAATTATGTATTTTTTTATGTATTTATTTCAGCTTTATTTAATTTACCGGAAAAAAAAGTTTTAATTAACAAATAACAACACTAGTACTTATATTAAGTACCATGGTTGTTCATACTTTTTATATTGTACTAATAAGTAATTGCCATATTGATGATTATTAAAAATAAATGTATTACACAACTTTGGGTAGTTTTAATCACTTGTGGCACATGTTAATTTCTTATTTATGGAGTCCACCTTGACAAACAGCACAAACTCAGTGCTCCGGACACGTGGTGGCGCTGTGGACAGTTTCTCTCCCGCTTTCCGTCGCTCTTTCGCGGACGCGGGCTGCTCAGTGTCAGGTCGCGGCTGTCATGGCGGCGTGCAGGGCGCTCGTGAGTCGCGCTGTATTACCTCTGCATTACCATCATGTGTGCAGAGGAGTGATGCTCACACACATCAGAGAGAAGAAGAGATGGGTGAAGGCTTACACGCTCATCATGGAGAGAAAGAGAAAGATGGAGGGACCTCCATCTCCAAAGCCACGGTCAGTAGAACATCTCAAGGCCACTTATGATACTCTCCGGCTGTGTCTCAAATCATAGTGAGCTGCCTACCTAGACATTATATTTAGGCGTTTTAGAGCATGTCTGTGATCCCAACAAAATGCTGTCTAGGTAGGCAACACACTAGGTTTTGAGTAACAGCCAGTAAATATCAATATAGACGCATTATGTATTGATCAGTTCACGGATAAATGAGATTGTTGGTGATATTTTGTCTTTTCTTCTCTTCGTTTGTTTGTATTGTGACCACTAAACCTGCAGATGTTACTCCATGCGTTCTAGTCGTTACTTTATCCTGTCATCTGTTCGGGGATGAAATAGTAGCACATTTTTTTATTATTTCCTATCAATTAAAGGCTTTTCTCTGAATGTAACAAAGTATACACTGCGGTAATGAAAATGCATGACTGATACTCGAAAATGTATTTATATTTTTATGTTTTAGACTAGGAGCATGTTGTTTTTGAAAAAATAAATGTTATGGCAGTACATACAGTACTATTATTAATACTATTAATTGGTTTGAGGAATATATATAATAAATAGCTTATCTTAGTATATCTTATCTTATCTTAGGCCTTTTTGAAATGATTGGCATTGATAAACCTTCTTAAAGGGATAGTTCACCCAAAAATGAAAATTCTGTTATCATTTACATATTTAATGTTTTTTTTTTTTTATGTAAATAACTTAAATTACATCAAATTACACACCTGTGTGTGTGTGTGTGTGTGTGTTTGTGTTTCTGTGAATTGTGGGGACTTTCCATAGACTTCTATTACTTTTATACTGACTAAATTATATTTTCTATCCCCTAAACCTACCCCTTACAGAAAACATGTTTGCATTGTTACACTTTCAGATGAACATCATTAACGCAGGCTGGTCCCCACAATGTCAAAAAATTCAGGATTTACTATCCTTGTGGGGACATTTGGTCCCCACAATGTAGCATAAACAAGTACACACACACAAACGTGTGTGTGTGGGGCTGTGTGTTATTTTATGTGCACCTCTTTAACCCACTTTTCTCTTCCCGTCAGCTCCCAGCAGCCAAACTTTGATTATCATGCTGAAGTGGAGGCTTTCAGTGCCCGACTGCAGGAGAGTTTCTCTCTGGAGCTTCTGAAGACGGCGTTTGTGAGCGCGTGTTACCTGCGATCTGAGGAGGAGAGGAGGCGAGCGCTGGGCCTTGATTTGGAGACGACCGCCCTCAACCTGAAAGACAACAGCGAGCTGTGTGTGCACGGTCAACAGTTCACAAAGGTGAGAACACTGATGAGTCTTCTGCTCAAAAATTGGTATGATATTCATATTCCTCTCCTTCCATTGTTTTGTATAGGGTTTCCTCAGTGACTGGTGCAGGGGTAGCTTTCCCAGCCTGCCTGAGGAGGGTGTGGCAGCTGTCGTAGGCCACCTGACAGGGTCAGAGGTCATGTGTCACGTCGCACAGAACCTCGCAGTGGAGGATTTGACGATGAGTGCAGAGTTTCCTGTTCCAGATGAAACCCTGCAAGGAACGTTCTTCGCTGTGATTGGTGCTCTGGAGCGGAGCAGTGGGCCTGTGCGAGCTGGGCTTTTCATTAGAGTAAGACAAGAGTCCTCTTAAAGTTAGCTTTTCATGTTTTTTTTAAATAAAATGTTATATATATTATATGTATACTGTATATATATATATAATGGTCAAAAGTTTTGAATAATAATTAAGACTTTTACCAAGACAGGATTTATTTGGCCAGAAATACAGTGAAACAGTAACATTGTGAAATATCATTACAATTTAAAATAACATTTAATTTTATATTAAATTGTTTAATTTTAGAATATATATATATATATATATATATATATATATATACATATACATATACATACATACATGCATGCATACATACATACATACATACACACACACACACATACAATTATTTAAAATTTAAAGATAAAATAAACATGTAATTCTAAAATTAATCATTAGAAATGTTATGTTTTTATTAATGTTTTATGTTTTTACAAACACACACACACAAATAATATGTATACAAACATTTATCATAAATATAAATTAATTTGTAATATTTATATTTCTTTTTTAAAGATGTATACATATTTATCATATATATATATATATATATATATATATCTGTATATCTGACTATCTATATTGATATATCATTTTAATATTATCTTTTATTTATAGTGTGTGTGGTTTCTATTTCTAATCTTTGTGCACTTATTGATCTATCTCTTGGGTGTGTGATTTTGCAGGATTTCCTGGTGACTCAGCTAATAGGGAAAGATCTGTTTGACATGTGGAAAGTGGTTGATCCCATGGGGCTGCTGGTTAAAGAACTGACCCATAAAGGTATAGCTCTACCTGAGCCCCGACTCATCCGGTCTGCTGGCGCCAGTACCGTCCTCCCTCTCTATTTCGTCGGGCTTTACAGGTATGACAAAAGGAGTTAATAAGCTGCATGAGGTCATTAATTTCACTGATAGTTAGTAACAGAAAATTAACATTTACAAAGCATTGTGTAACGTCACACTGCTATGTATCTAAACCCTGATCTATATTCTCCACAGTCTGTAAATAAAGCTCTAGTTGATTAATCTGAAGTGTCATTTCAGGGTTGAGTCAGCTTTATTCTGGTCTCTACTCCAGGAAACAATTTCAGACACACTGCTATTGCAAATAATCAATACTCTTCTCAGTTTAGGTTTTTGATTGATTTTTAAAATGCCAAATCTTTTTTTGTGTCAGTGACCGTAAGCTGTTGGCTCAGGGTCCAGGCGAGACTGTCCTGGCAGCCGAAGAGGAGGCAGCGCGCGTGGCTCTGAGGAAAGTCTACGGCTTCACCGAGAACTGCAGACCGTGGGATTTCACTGCCCCGCGCGAGCAGCTTCAGAAGCCCAGCGCACAGGCTCTCACCAGCGGATAAATGACAGACTCCAGCGGTCAATGTTTTGTACTGTGGCTTGAAGAGCAGATTCCAGTGGGACACTTTTAAAGAGCCAAAATATCATCATCTGCTTACGTAGGTTGAAACTAGGGCTGGGCGATATATCTCATGCGATATGCATGCGCATCTTGTCAGTAAAGCCAGTTCCTTGATTAGCGGTAAAGCTCCATCACCTGTTTTCAAATGGAGCAGCATTTAATACACAGAGCCGTAGATCACTGACAAGCTACGCGATATTGCGTTCAGAATCGCAGATGAATCGCCTTCGATAATGAACGCGATATTGCGTAGCTTGTCAGTGATCTACGGCTCTGTGTATTAAATGCCACTCCATTTGAAAACAGGTGATGGAGCTTTACCGCTAATCAAGGAACCGGCTTTACTGACGAGATGCGCATGCCCAGCCCTAGTTGAAAACTCGATTTCATTTGCTGAAATGTGTCCGTTGGGTCACTGGAGTCCAATTTAATATCCCCGAAAGACTGAAACTCTTGATTTACCACATACTATGATAATTAAAACATCATATACATCTACCTTAAGAGCATTCATCTGTTCTGCAGGTGCACGTTCTTTAGATGTTTTTTCATTTATTGCTGCATATTATTGATGTATATAAATGGTAAGCTTCATTGCTTATAAAAGTTCTGAACAAAATGTTCCATTTGAAGTGTTCAGTCTGGATAGAACTTTTTGTGTTGTCATGGATACTGGTTTTGCTCAGTGGTTCTAAGTTAGTCACCTTAAAGATGTTTGACTCATCTAATCAGCCAGATTCTTAGTTGGCCAGCACGAGTGGTGATTAGAAATGCAGATAACTGCTCTTCTGTTGTTAAATTATCTTTAATATTATGTTTGAAGATTTTTTATCTTACAGTATTCCACCTACCGTTTTTTTACATCTTGCTACGTCTATAATCTTAATGAACCCTGATGAGCAAACCACCATATTCATGTTTTAAATGGCAGTCAAACTTAATAAAATGAACTTGTAATATAAACCAATCTGTCACTTGGAGTTTAAATGAATAGTCTTATAAAAAAAATTCAGTAGGTTTTCCTTCAGTTGCATCATCTTTCATTCTTCCGTTGATTTCTTTAACACAGTAAAATATTGTACTTGCACTGTGTAAAGAGATGAATTCTTGTTAATTATCTTGCGGTTCATGTCTAAATTTTATTAAAACTGAAAAAAATTGTATACTGTAAAAAAAAAAAAAAAGATTTTTCAAGGTGTATATAACACATTGGAGTATGTTTTACAAGAAAATACCATTTCAGTCTTTCTACTTGAAAATGTCACGCTTGATTCAGTGTTGCGTGACAGTTCTTTGTAATTATTTGTAAAAATTGACTTAAATTTGAATAATTTTAAAATAGTTTTCATACATATTGTTAGCAGACATATTTGCAAAGAAAAAGCCAGCAACACATGCATTCTCCAATAATCTTGGTTTTATTTACTGCTTAGAATTTTTTTAGGGTGTATATTAGGTATGTGGCAATTCCATATTATCTGAAAACATACAACACTGCTACTCCCCTGTCACATCAGGTAGTCAAGACTTCAAGGCATATGCCTTTACAAAACGTCAAAAAATATTCACTTTAGTAAAAGGGGACAACTAGCCCCAGTCTCTCCCGCACAGCATTTGGCCAATGCTTTATTTAATAGGCAGCTTCATTTATCACTTCGTTATACATATTCATGGCCATCCTAAAAACAAAAGGTGATTAATAAAGTCGATTCATGTCCCCAGCGAGCCAAATCCTCTGAATTAGGTCACTCTTGCAGAGAATTGGAGCTGGTTGTTATTGTGTTGCGTCCATGTGTTCCTCTAGAGGGCGCTGCTGGTTAAGAACATTTAAATGAAGGCGAGAACGAGCACTCGAGAAGTCTTATGGGCGGGGCTCGGTTATGGTCACGTGATCCTATGTGGTGCTGCCTGTGATTGGTTACTCGCTTTCCCGTTCCAGAGTTTTCGCTCCAGTGCTAGTGGGTTTATACAATTATTAGCCCTGTTACACAAAAATATCAAGTTTTTTCTCACTTATACATACGAATACTGAGCAAAACTATCTATGAGTTTTTATTGATTATATTTCCATATAGATATACACCGCACAACAAGACTTAAGGACAGTTTTAGCATTGAGCCCTTTGGTGTTTCTTCCGTTGAGTACTTATTATTAGTACTCGCCCCCTGTTGGTCGTTGTGTTAAACTGGAAGTGAAAAGAGTGGGAGGGCTTGCCGTTAAATCGCTCACTGGCAGTGACAGTAGAGTGGGCAGGCTGCGCCTCAGGACCCTCCTCTCTTCACTACGGCGCTTTTCGCCCGTTGTTCGCGAAACGTGAGGCCCTTCTGAAGAGCTCCGGACCGTCTTACCTTCCCGTTTCCTGGTGATACGTTTTAAAGGAAGCTCCTGTCTAATATTTCCCCAGGAACACATATTGGATTTTTATTACATTATTATTATTTTTTGTACTTACCGACGCTATATTAACGGCACCGGCCATGGCAGCCAGCGCGAAGCGAAAGCAGGAGGAAAAACACCTGAAGATGCTGCGGGAAATGACGAGTTTGGCGCCCAACCGAAAGTGCTTCGAGTGCGATCAGCGCGGCCCGACCTACGCCAACATGACCGTGGGCTCGTTCGTCTGCACGTCCTGCTCAGGCATCCTGTGAGCCACCCCTCCTGTCTATCTCTGTCTGAGCCTCTTTATTTCACACACTGGCTGTGTCTCAAAACCTAGTGAGCTGCCTAGACTAACGCCCGTGATGCCATAAACATGTCTAGTTAGGCGGCTTTATAGGTTTTGAAACCAATTGTTTCAACCCAGCTGTTGAGCCATTAACATAAATGTTATTGTTAGGGGGTTTAAAATTTTAATAAGGGTGGGCAAATGGGTTGTTGTCTTATTGGGGGTTGGTAATCTGTCAGTAAATTGTAGGGCTGATGCAGTAACATCATGTGTGTCTTGCTCTCTCTCAATCCTCTCACTCCAGCAGCTACCTGTAGGCATATCACTGGTCTTTTCATACTCATCTCCTGCATTGTCTTATCTAGCAGTAAGGGCAGAGCCTTGTGGGTCAGATAACCCTCTATACAGCGTGTGGAAGAGCTGGATAGTCATAGAGACACATGGTGACATGTGACAAAGGGTGTGTGCACCCCTGCAGTCTTGTCCTGATAGCGGAGGGCTTGACAATCCCTAAATGAAGCTGATTTTATACTTCACTTGTATGGTGTGGATCAGAGGAGTGCTAAGGGATCTGTGAAAACGTTTAGAGAAAATCAGTGTAAAAATTAAATAAATACAAATGATTTAAATAATACAACTTAAAGCACAGTACTAAATTGAGTTGTTAGGGAGACATTCTTATAGTTTTTTTTATGTATCTGTTATTCAATCTTGCTGTCTACTGAATGTAGTACTGTACTGATGTATTTAAATATTTTAAAATATATTAATATATTTTGATAATTTATTATATTCATATTATTTATTGAGCTATTTTTATTATTCATTTATTTTTACATCGAACTAAATACTTCGAAATAAACTAATTTTAATAAAATAAATGTTAAAATAAATTGATTTAAATAAATAAAAGTACAGTAAAAGTAGAAAAAATATAGAAATGTAAATTTCCCCCCCAAAAAATGCATATTTATAATTTATAATTTTCATAGTATAAATTTTGTCTTTTTTTTTCCCCCAATGAAAATAAAAAGCTGGCTTTTAAATTTAAGGATGGAGGGCCTTCATGATCATATTTGGGGTTCTGTGGCATTTGAAAGATTTAAAACGTCTAGTGTGGATAACATATGGTCATCCTGATCTATGGTTGCTTTGTTCAGTTTTCAGCATGCTTTTTGATATCAGATGTAGTTTAGAATTTTAACATCTAGTGTGGATAACATATGGTCATCTTGATCTATGGTTGCTTTGTTCAGTTTTCAGCATGCTTTTTGATATCAGATGTAGTTTAGAATTTTACACGGAAGTCCATTTCCATGTAATTTATCCTCCCTTGTTAGTTGATAAGCATCAGCACAGGAATGAATGCTGAAACATGTCATTGGTAGAATCTCCATTGAAAGATGCATTTAAAAGTGCTGTTGTGTTTTAGATAGATAGATAGATAGATAGATAGATTATTAATTTACCTGTTATGATGAAGAGTTGTGTGTCCTGTATCAGCATTTCAGCCTTATGTAACAGGCGTCTGCAGGGGATTTTGGATTAGAGTTGGAAATGCTCCTAAAATAATGCCTTTTTAATTCAAATCGCTAGAGTCATCCTGCAAGTATGTGATGCAGAGTTTCTTGAATTTAAGTAAATAAGCAGACCTCGTTCCTTCATTGCATCTATGAAGCTGACAGCAATGCTTCCCTAAATTAATAGGACTCACCTTTTTTGCACATGGGTCAGTCTGTCTTAGTTGGTCAGTGGAGGTTGAGTTATTCTGAGTGATTATCACAATTTATTGCTATTGCAAAACCACCAGTTCGTTATGCTAATTTTAAATTTTATGATGTTAATTTAGAATTTTTGGATCACTTGAGATGAAATGACCCCCCTGGAGCTCTATAAATTTCATGGATATTTATTGAGTTTTAGAACATCACAGTCAGTCAAAGTATTTAAATATGTTCTTCAATGGTTTATAGAATTAATGAATTAATTGTTTGTAGAGAACACTGGTGCAGTACTGCTGTTGCAGATGCTGGGCTCAATGTAATTCAATCCTAATTTTATGCTTGGTTTGCAATTAGATGAAAACTGACCCACTTTTTCCCTTTTTTTGCACATTCACATTGATATTAGAATTTGAATGGAATAGTCCATTTTAAAGCATTTTTCATTCATACTCCTAATATGCACACATTCATTAGCTGAAAGTCTTGATGAAGAATCTGAATTGGTTGTGTTAGTTCTTCAAATCTGTGTTTCTGATAATGAATTGTCTCATAGAGTCTAAACTAGTCATGTCTGAAACAAAATTAGGTCTCATGGGTTTGCTTAAAAATGGGTTTGAGACAGTTCTGCTAGACTTGAGTTCTGCTAGAGTTTTTAGAGGAATCTTGCAATTGTGTTGAGTCCAAACAGTTACATATGAGCTGTACTCTTTAAAAGTCAACAAGATGTTTGAGAATCATCTCTCTTTGTGTCCCATGAGAGTACAGGAACCATCTGTCTTCCCTGTAAGCACTTCAGAGAGAAATGCGAACAAACAGTCCGATATGAGTAAAGCTATTGATAAATGATCTTACTTTAGTGCGGTCCAGATAGGGCTGTGCAATTAATCGAATTCGATTATCATGCGCATCTCGTCAGTAAATCCGGTTTCATGATTAGTAGTAAATCGCCATCACCTGCTTTCAGATGGAGCGGCATTTACTACACAGAGCCGTAGTTCACTGACAAGCTAGGCAATATCACTTTCATAATCGAAGGCTTTACTGACTAGATGCGTATGATAATCTAATTTGATTAATTGCACAGCCCTAGGTCCAGATACTGAGATCTCTGGAATGTCATTCTGAGTGACCTCTCTACAAAATTGCAAAGCAATGGTCAATAATTCTCCAAAAGACAGAGGAGAGGAAACCCAATTTCTCCAAAAACCCAATTGACTTCGAGGCAATGGAACCGGAAGTGCAAAAATGCTTGTTTCTGGCTTTTAGGGTTCAATCCTGCAGTGTTCTATTATTTCTATGTATTTGTAAGTATCCTAATTTTCTATAGTTGTCCCTCCATTGCTGACAGTGTCTGTGAATGATGACCGTCCTAGTAAACTCCATCAGGGGAGATAATTGGGTTCTTTTCTAAGCACCAGCTTCTAAAATGACTTCAGTATCACCAGAGAGACGTCTGCTCGCTGCACTGAAGAGTATGCACCAGATGTCAGACAGCCAAAGCATGGGAGTCTCATTACAACCAGTCTGCAAATATTTGACTTTTTTTGTACTATTTAATACTATCTTTGCACTTCTGTGTTTAGCCGTTTCAACCTTATTCCACCTTATGTTTTGCTAAAAGGACATAGTAGTAAAAAGCATAATGTATGCACTTTTCTCTGTAGGTTATGGAAAAGTGAATGATTAACGTGCTAAGCTATTAATGTATGAGCTATTAGGTGTTGGATTTTAATTAGGGCATTTGCATGGGGAGATGATCCTCTGGCTTTGCCGGATTCACAAGTGTGCCAGTGATTCCCAGTTTTAATCCAGAACTCAATGTAGATTTTTCCATGCTGCTTTTACACAGTGTTTTTCAAGTCTTTTCAGCTATGGGCTGAAATGAGTTTAAATGAATTAGATTGAGCATTTTTGACTGAATTTTGTCAGAAATTAGGGCTGTACTATATTTTGGTGTCACATTGCTGATTAAAAAAAAATGTATCCATTGATATTGGATTTTAATTGTGCATGCTAATGCATATTTTTATTTATGCATATTTTATTTTTTTATATTTAGGTAACCATCATCTAGCACTTAATTTAGTTAATCTTACGCTTATAATATAAAAACACAGTTAAATATAATCTTTAGCAAATCTCAAAATATATGCAAATCTGATTTTATTTATTTTTCATACTTTTAAATTTAAAGTGATTAATTTTAGTATTTTATTTATTTAGGTAAAATCTCTATATTTTTTTTAATATTAACCATTTATCTGTTATCGGCAATAATAACTTTGTTATAATATAAATTTGTAATAATTTTGGACATTATTTTATTCTATATCCTAACCCTAAAGCATTACATTTTCTATCTAATTTATCCCATATTGTATATTCTACATCCTCTGCCTCAGCACTTTATCAAATCGATTTGATTTCTTCAGTTCTGTGTTAGTGACTAATATCCTGTAGTGATTTTGCTGCATTTCCTCTCACCTGATCTGAACTTTAATCACACACACTCATCTATGAATTTATAATCACACTGATCATTCTCTGGCTTGTACATTTGACCATCAGTGAATATGTATGTTTCTTGAACAGGAAGTGTATGTCAAGTATTTGCAGCATCAGCAGCATGTGGTCTGCACATGCACAGGAAGTGGAAACAGTAGGACAGGAAGTACACATTGTCCTCTCACTTCAGAGCTGTCAGTGTTTGTGTGAAAGGCCATTGCTACACTCACACTTTTCACATTCACTTCATTTGATGGATGAAATCACAGTAGGACAGAAGTTTATGCTATGATTGTCTATTGTGAAATATTTGTTTCATCATTAGTGCTAAAATTGAGCTGTTTATATAGGGAAAATTACTGTAAATTAAACAAAAATAGCCTTCTCAGTGCATTTGTCTCTCTCTCTCTCTCTCTTCTTCTCACTCACTTTTACTGTCTTTCTTTCTCCTTTCTCACACTCTATCGTTTACCCACAAACTCTTCTTTCTTTCTTTCTTTCCTGTTCTCTCTATCTAGTTCACCTTTGTTTCCGTAGTCTCTGATATATCAGACACCGCAGGTCTTGTCTTGATTTTGATCATCACCTTGTGCCACACGCTACTGTTTAGGCATGTGGCATTTCCTGTCAGGTGGTTTGCCAATGTAGAAATCATCCATTTTTTTTAAAAAAAAACTGTAGTTTACAGTACAGTAGTACTCTTTATACTTTACTATGTATACATAATCCATATACATCTACATTGCATTTATCCTTTAACTTTCAGCCACTTTAGCTTTTTATCTTCTTTGCTTCATAAAATGTTGTAATTTTTTATATTAAGTAGTAACCATTTTATAAACACGATAAGGCACTTAAGGCCATGCTGTATTGTGATATCATGGCTAAAGGGCGTTATATGCCACATGTAAATATTATTTATAAAAGGTTAATATGTAGTGAATTGTGCACTGGTGAGTAGTTTGTACACTACAAAAAAGATTGGGCTTGGTAAGATGAGAAAGAAAAGTCTCTCATGCTCACCAAGGCTGCATGTATTTTTATAAAATACGTAAAAAGAAAATACAAATATATACACACACACACAATCTTCTTTCTGTTTTAATATATTTTAAAATGTAATTATACCTGTGATGGCAAAGCTGAATTTTCGGTAGTTTTTACTCCAGTCTTCAATGTCACATGATGCTTTAAAAATATTTTTGTGGAAATAGTGATGCATCTTATTTATTTATTTTTAAATGGTATTAGTATTAGTATTTTTTTAAATACTAGTATTAGTATTTAAAAAATATATATATACATTTTTTACTGACACCAAACTTTTGAATAGTAGTCTGTCCTAATGCTTTCCTCCAGACATGCATTGTCAGATGATTTTGACAATGAATTTTGATATGAGTGTGTTGTGGGTTTGTTGATGACTTGCATTGATGTGTTCAGAGGAAGTTTGAGCATGTTTTGCTTGCAGTGATTTCTTAAGAGGAACTAGAGTATTGAGTAAACTCTGACACACCCACATTCTTACAGACCTCACAAAACTTTGTATTTCTCTCTCTGTTTGCCATACATTATTACTACGTGGAGACTGGCCACTCGCCCAGTTTCTGACCAATTCTTTTCCCCAAGCCCATCATCCACCTGCTCAGAGCATCATCACACACACACACAACCCCAATACAACCACCAATCGCACAAGCACACCTCACACTCGTGGCTTTTCTCATTAATGAAACCAGATGCGGCATCTGCAGGCTCACCCAGTGTGTGAAGTCGATGCCAGAGTTTCTCACCACCAGCTAAAATGGCTTTCTCACACGCTACTCTTAAATGTTAAGCATTGGCCTTAGGCACTGTTAGCTAACTTTCCATCTCAAACATTAAAACAAAACATCGTTGCTCTTTTGAACGCTGCTCTGAGTGAGCGGCAACACTTTAGTCAAATAAAAACCCTCTGAACAAATGCAAGTAACCCAGTACACGTGGGATCAAGCCTGGGTTACTCTTCATGTTTGTGTTGTATGTGTGTCAGGGTCATTCATTTGGCAATGCCACCCGAGATAGGTGTAAATCCATCTAGCTGTGTCCTGAATCCTGATCTAAATAATGTTCAGTTGTCCTGGTGACTCGGATTAAGTCTCTTTTTTTTGTAATTTCTCAATGACTTATCAGGCTGTGATTCATAAATGTCATTGGACAGCTGTCTCTTCAAGCCCTAAGATGTCATCATTATTATGCTCTTGTGTTTAGCCGGTCGCTGTCTCTGATGATTCTTGTCCACGTCTTGGGCGAAGTGTGTCGTCCTTTTGCCTGATGAAGTGAGGAGCTCCCTTTTTTTAGAATGCAGGCCGGAAGACAAGAGACTGTTCGCTCACTTTGAGGTGTGTGTTCAAGCAGGTTTGAATTGGACCCACATAAAACAACGTCATAAAACAAAATGTCCACACACACGTACACATCATTCTGAAGTTAGATATATAGCATATATAGCGTGTGCATAATGAGACACAGAGTGCTCAAATAAGAGTCTTCTCGGCACACAACATCATTTCCAGCTCATCCTCGTAAATCAGGCCTCACGAGAGTCAAATAAATCTGTCGGGGATGATTTTAACATTGCCATGAATATGTTATATTTAAGGCATACAAATTGTTTGCATTCTGTGTGTACTGGCCAATTTTAGCTTGTGAACAGCAAAGTATCAATCACTAGAATTCTGAGGAACTTTAGAGATACTTTGGTTAAAGGGATCGTTCACCCAAAAAAGGAAAATTGTTATTTAATCGCCATCATGTCGTTCAGAACCCATTTGGCTTTCTTTTTTCTTGAAAGCAAAAGGGGCTTAGTTTGCCCTTGTTTTGAGAGCTACAAGATCAGTCGTTCTCAACCAGGAGGCCAGGACCCACTAGGGGACCTCAGCACACTTCCAAGTGTGCTACAAGAGGGCTTGTTTCCTAAAGTAGGTTTAAAATATGCCAGAAGGGCTAAAAGATGTAAGATGAAATCTTATTTCCATTAACAACCACTGTTTTTATTTAATAACCATGTTTCTCATAAACCTGGACACCCTTGATATACTGTCTAAGGGAATTTTAAAAGTGTAATTTGTAGACTTGGGAAAGTCATGGAAAATTAATAAAATCTGAACTGATTTTTTTTTTGTATTAAATAGAATAAAATGTTTTTTAATTCAATTTAAATGCATTTAATGTAAATGTTTAAATACATTTTGTCTAGCACCAAAATATTTTGTGTAGCAATTGCTATTTGTGAGTAAAACATTATTTAAAAAAAAAAAACTGTAATCACAAATTAATTTATAAATTCATTGGTAATAATAAAAGTGTAAACCATGAAGAACATTAATTTATTGGAATTATGGAATTTAATTATTTTGATAATTTATAATTATTTTATAGAATTAATTTAATATATTACAATTTCTGTAATTAAAATGAGCCTCTTTGGTAGCAGAAATATGATGTGAGGCCTTCAAATATTGTTTTTGACAAAGCAGGGTCTTAAAGTCAAAAAGGTTGAGAAACAATGTACAAGATAAATAAATGCGTAAAATTTCAGTCTGTTTCTCACACAAAGCTAGTGTATAATATCAGAAAAGTTGTATGGATTACATTTATGAAACTGTTGTTGTCCTTTTTGAGCTTGACCACATCCGTCCCTATTCACTTCTTTTGGACAAAAAAGAGCACCTGGACATTCTGCTAAACTTCTCCTCTTGTGTTCCACAGATGAAAGTCATACAGGTTTGACACAACATGAGGCTGACCATTTTTAGTTTTGGATGAACTACTTTCATACATATGCACAAATTTTACCATTGTGTTTTTGAGCAAGGCACTTCAGGTTACTTCAAGGGACTTCCTCTGCAGTAATATGCACTGTAAGTCACCTTGAATTTAAGCAGCTGCCAAATGAATTAATGTAAATACATATTCATAACACATTTACATAATTATCAAGCAATATACTATGAGACTGCTGAAGAATTATACCTGGTGCTATTGGTTTCAGGCAGTTTTTGGGACTTGTTGAGTTAGTTAGACATTCGGCTTGAGGAAGTTTAGCCGAGCAGTTCTTGGGGGCCACGGTTACAGAATCCCAACCCTGTGCCAATGGCCCCGCAGCAGGTCGTGTGAATAATTTAGCACTTGGTCTAATCTTACCAAGGCCTTGCTGTTCATGCCCTTCAGAATTTATCACTGAATGCCTCATGTCTCCATAGACACACACACGCACTCATAATATAATGTAGAGGAAGTAACAGGTGATGTCTCTAGAGGTGGAAAATTGTTTTGGGGGAATTTACCAGTGCACTTGCATTCCCACATGCAAACAGGCAGCGAATGTTAGTGCAGAAGTGGTGTGTTGATATGTGTGTATGCGCTTTTTAGGAGTTTCGAGGGGGTGTGTTTGTGTGAATGGTGTTTTGAACATCTGTTGCGGCTCAGGTGTCAGATGAACTGTCACCCGTTTCAGCACAGAAGGACAGCAGCGTAGCGTTAAATGTCTTTTCCATACTTGCACATGTGCTAAATACACCCTCCCATCACACTGGCATAGAAACAGGTGCATGGTTCAGCCAAAAATGAATTTTGTGTTCCACAAAAGAGAGGAAGAGATTAATTTTTAGTATTGGGTAAATTGTTCCTTTAACTACCTAAATAAACTTCCTGTTAGTTATTAGCTGCATTATTAGATGAAAGAAAAAGGAAGAGATCAGAGGATGGAAATAACAAAACGGATGTGTAAGAGAAGCAGAGGTGGCGTGTCCTGCAGTACACAGACTCTGATCCCTAGAGAGCAAATCTGAGCACGCTAACTGGGTAAATACAGGAAGGAAACAGGCTTTCTAATGGGCAGCCCTTACACATGTTTACATTGCTCTTGGGCATTCAGAGATCAAGTGTTCAAAGATCATGAGGCTGTGGAACAAACACACATGCACATTCAAAAACACAATGAATCATCAGATACTCCTCCAGTTGTCTTCAGGTTCTTCCTGGGGGTTCTTATGATTTGTAATTCAATTTTAATGAAGTTATTGGACAATTATAGTACTGTTCAGAAAGATTTTTTTTTGAAGAAGAAGAAATTAATACTGTTTAATACTAAGACAATGTAAAGACATTTATAAAGTGACTAAATATTTCCATTTCAAATAAATTGTTTTTTGACAATTCTTCATATTCATCATAGAATCTCCAAAAAAGTTATTATTTCCACAAACAATTGTCAGTTTCCACAAAAATATTAAGCAACAACAACATTAATTAATAGTAACAACATTAATAATAAGAAGAAATGTTTATTGAGCACCAAATCAACATATTATAATGATTTCTGAAAAATCAGCTTTGACATCATAGGAAAAAATATTTTAAAATGTATTAAAATAGAAAAAAGTTTAAGACTTTTTAAGATGTAATATTTCATATTGCTGTATGTTCATCAAATAAATGCAGCCCTTGGGAGCATAAGAGACTTTAAAAACAAAAAAGTCTCACTGACCTCAAACTTTGGAACGGATGTGTGCATATTGTTTTCTCTTTTACACTTTTTTTTTTTTGTTTTTTGTTCACCTTTTTTTAACAGTATTATCGAAATAAGAGGTAAAGCTGAAATTAGGGATGTTATTCACCCAAAAAATCAGCAGAAAAAAAAATATTATTATACATTTATAAACCATCCTTCTAAATTGTTGCACTCCTTTCAGTGAGGCAATTTATGTAAGAACAGTTTTACGATGTTTACACAGATTCATAATTAAGTCCTTGTGTGTGTAATTGACGCTTTAAATATTTTATCATTCTTGTTCTGGTAAAGAATGATAGGAAAGCCTTTTGCTTCATAAAATGGCTTAATTATGACCCATATTCCACCATGATTCTTTAATTGACATGCCTTTTAACTCAGATAGTCTGGGTATGAAGAAAATCCAGTTTCCTACAGTGCTGTTTATGTGCTCTCATCTCTTAAATCCAATCGTTCCATCATTATTTGTAGGCAGCATTAGCTCACCTCTCTCTTTACACTATCACTCTCTTCCGCCCCTTCATACACACATACGCTAGCGTTCTCTCTGCACACAGACTTGGCGAGGTGCCGAGCAGTCTGACTTTGTCCTTGTCCTAGATCTGTGTGTAATAAGCAGGTTTGTAATGAAGAATTACAACGACAGGGAGCAGAAAATCTAATTCACACTGCAAGCGATTTACAACACTTTATTTAATTAACATGTTATAATTTTATCTCATATCTCTTTTTCTCTTCCCTTTAGACGAGGCCTGAATCCCCCCCACAGAGTGAAGTCCATCTCCATGACGACTTTCACGCAACAGGAAATAGAATTTCTACAGAAGCATGGAAATGAGGTAATAGATGATGGCATAGTCGAAAGTGCAGTGGTGTTTTTATTGACATGGCAAATGTGTCGTCATCTGTGTGGGCTGTCTGTGCTGATATCTGGATACCAATGAGTTGATGATTTACGGGGTAACAGTCGTATGCCTATGATAAGATAACAGGAATTTCTGGTAATTTTTTTTTTCTTTTTTTTTTTCAAATTTGAACACATGCATAGATTGAGCAGTGAATAACAGCTATAAAATTGTTATTTGTCTTAAAATAATAATAAAAAAAATAAAGTCTACCCTTTTTTAATTTAAATTTAAAAATGTAAAAAAAAATTTTTATTTTATTTTATTTTGGGACTTTTTGAAGGCAGGTGTGATTTCTTCTAAAGTCTAGGTTTCTCTAAAAGCTTCTTCTAGGCGACCACTGATGAGACCACTTTTCATCTCCCCCTTCTCTTACTCTGTCTCTGCTTAACTCAACATTCCTGGGATTTTTCCCAGGTCTCGTGAGGCCTGATTTACGAGGATGTGCTGGAAATGATGTTGCGTGCCGAGAAGACTCTTATTTGAGCACTCTGTGTCTCATTATGCACATGCTATAATCTCCTGTTTAAACCATGTTGAACTTCAGAATGATGTGTGTGTGTGGACATTTTGTTTTATGACGTTGTTTTATGTGGGTCCAATTCAAACCGGCTTGAACACACAGCAGGTTTGGTGTATTAAAATCTCACAGCATCTGTCAGTCTGAACTTCTGATTTGGTTTTCAATGATGAGGGCATGTCACGCAAACTGTTGATGTTGGCAGATCTTCAGTAATTTGTCTAGCTTACTAAGTAACAGATGAGTTTGCAGCAAAATATTGCAGAGTTTGGTTGCACGAATGATCTTTATGAACAACGCAAGATACACTACTATTAAAAGTTTGAGGTTGGTAAGATTTTTTTACGTTTATTGCAAGTCTCTTATGCTCACAAAGGCATATATTTGATAAACACAGTAAAACACCAATATTGTGAAATATTGTTACAATTTAAAATAATACTTTTTCTAGTTGAATATATTTTAAAATGTAATTTATTCCTGTGATGGCAAAGCTGAATTTTTATCAGTTATTACTCCAATCTTTAGTGTTACATGATCTTCAGAAATCATTGTAATATGCTGATTTGCTGCTCCAAAAACTTTCCTTAATATTATCAATGTTGAAAACAGTCAGGATTTTTTGATGAATAAAACATTTAAAAAAACAGCATTTATTTGAAATATAATTTTGATCAGTTTACTGTTGAAAAATTCAATTTATTCCATCCTTGATGAAAAAAAAAAATCTTCTTTAATAAAAAAAATGTACTGACCCCAAACATTTTAACAGTAGTGTGTATAAAGTGCATTTACCATCCTTTTAAAAGTTGATAAGCCTGTGTGTTTGGCTATTTTAATTATGCACAGTTACATTATTTTTTGCATGTTATATTTTGCATTTTTTTTTTTTTTCCTGCTGTTCACTCAAAATCCAATAAGACAGAGTTGTTCAGAATATTAATCCTGTCAATTTATTGCTTGCCGGATAAAGAAAAATGTACGTAATTAAGAGTTTATCTGTACTTTGTTCAGTAACTTGATGGTTGTTAAACCTCATGTGACAAAATATTGTTTCAATATGTCTTGCTATTTTTGATAATATCCAGTGGTCATATAGTTGTTTTTATTATTATATTTTCACTTTTATTTCATGAATGAGCCCAACTTGGCCTCTCTTGGACCAGCAAGACCAGTTCACACAAACACAAAGTGTTAATACGTTAACGTTTGAGGCTCATAGAGCCCTTCCTTGAGTGTCTGTACGGCTCCTCATCAGAGTCAAGTGATTATGTGTGTCTTCACTCTGCTGTTGCTATTCATAATTAATAAGCTGCTACCACTGTTTCCAAAGGGTGTGGGTGTGTGGGTGTGTGTGTGTGTGTCTGAATTGATTATATCTAAATGGAGGAAGTGTCTTCACTGCTGTGAGAGGTTTCACACATAACACTTAGCATGTAGTGGTTGCAAAGCTATGTGTTATCTGACTGCATGTGTGTTTGACTCAAGAAGAGTTTATTTAAATGTTTTCTCAAATGTCATCTTGAGATGTTGGTTTCCTTTTTAAGAGTGTGTGTGTGTGTGTGTGTGTGTGTGAGTGCATGTGTGTATTCAAAGTGAGACTTTCCTTAGTATGAATGCCTGTATTGTTTTGTTTTTTTCACACACACGAGGCAGTGAGGAAGAGATACTGTCTGTCTGAAGGATCCTTCTGTTTTTCTGTCTTCTTTAATAAAATGAGGATTAAAATGACTGAGTTGCTGTTAAAAATATTTCTTGTTTTCTAACATATGAATGTCTGTTTCACATGTTTATGGTATATTTGAATGTCTGATCTCTCTCCTTCTCTCTCTTCGTGTGTGTGCTTTCATGTATATGCAGGTATGTAAACCGATATGGCTCGGCCTTTATGATGACAGAAACTTGGCCATCCCAGACTTCAGAGATCCTCAGAAAGTCAAAGAGTTTCTTCAGGACAAATACGAAAAGAAGCGATGGTGAGAAACAACATGGGCAGAAATATATTATATTTGATATTTAACAGAGGAATCGTACATTGTCATCATTATCACACAATAACCTGCTATGCAAAGTGAGCTGTACTTTATCCAACTTATTACAAAACAAATACATGGGCATGAGTTGTGAAAACAAAATATTAAAATAAACTGAAATGCACATGGAAGTGGTCCTCATAGTCTTGATTTGCACTTTATTTTGCATTTGTGGTGTCAAATGGATTAATTATATCCTGGAATTTCCTGAAACTTTCTCAGTGTTCATTATGTACCTCTAAGATTATATTTGTATAGGCAAATATTTTTCTCAGTATGATAAGGATAAAATAAACACATTGTTGTGTATGTGTTCTCTTCTCATTTAAATGTCTTTCTCTCAGGTATGTTCCTCCAGAGCAGGCTAAGACGGTGGTGTCGGTTCACGCATCTATCTCTGGTTCATCTGCTAGCAGCACCAGTAGCACTCCAGAGGTCCGGCCTCTCAAAACATTACTGGGGGAATCAGTACCCAGTTTACACCTCAACAAAAACACACCCAGCCAGGTAACAAAACTAAAATATACAATACTGTGAATAAAAGGATGCATTACATTGACCAGTGTCAGTAAAAACAGTTATTTCAATTTCAAATAAATGTTTTTTTTTTTACTTTGTATTCACAAAGAATCCTGGATTTTTTTTTTTTTATTGTGGTTCCCATAAAAATATTAAACGGCACAACCATTTTCAACGTTGATAATAGTAAGACATTTTTCTTGAGCAGGAAATCAGCATATTAGAATGATTTCTGAAGGATCATGTGACACTGAAGATTGGAGTAATGATGCTTAAAATTTGGTTTTGCATCACAGGAATAAATTACATTTTGAAATGTAATTACAGTGGAAAATAGTTATTTTAAATTGTAATAATATTAGATCAAATATTTTAGATGAAATAAATGCAGCCTTGGTGAGCATAAAAGACTTACGCCAAACTATCCTAACTATATACAAACTACTTTCCTCATATATATTTCTGGTTTAATAATTTTTTTTTTTGGCTTGCTCTCTCAGTCTCCGGTTGTGTCACGCACTCAGCTGACCAGCAGCAGCAGCAGCATCATCAGGACAGGAAGTTCGATCTGCTCCGTGATCTAGGTGGCGACATATTTGCGGCTCAGCACTCGCAGTCCACAGGCAACGCAAACTTTGCCAACTTTGCACATTTCAACAGTCATTCGGGTAAGAACACACTCGCGCTACACTAACAAACTAAACCATCCATTAAAAAAGGTTCAGGACAACTCCTAGTGTGATGTGGTCGCTTTCCCATCATGCTGCACTAGATTTATTAACAGCCACTGCCACAAAACCCCTCATGAAATATAAAACCACTAATGCTTACTGGCATCTCTAGAGGATAATGTTTGTGCGTTTTTATCGGTTAATGCCTGTAAACGGGTACAGAGGTAAACACACACCATTTGGAAATCATTATGGCCAAACCTGACTTGTCTGTTTAAATGTGCATGGCTGGATTCGGAGCTAGTGCATTCTAGGTAGAGCTTTGTTCATGTCATCTTTTGTGTAGTTTGTTTGTGAGTTTTTAGTTTGTATTATTAAGCATTATATCATTCACTTCATATCAGTGTGTTATATCATGTCTTTTTATGCAACCAGCGTTTAAGTCAGAACCATTACTGTTCAGATTTTCTAAATGTACAAGATAAAATTTTAGATGAAATGTGAGAATTAACTGAATTTTTAAGATGAATTTTTGTAATCTCCTGACTGGAAAGAAATCAAATTGACCTAAATGCTGGACACATTCATCCCATAGTTTCATTCTTGTTTCGCTGTCATTCCTCATTCCATTTTCTGTTTGTTTGTTTGTTTGTTTGGTGGACCCCAGCAGCGCAGAATGCAAATTCTAATGCAGACTTTGCGAATTTTGATGCGTTCAATAGTTCTGCTGCTCAAACCACAGCGCCATTTCCATCAGCTCCACAAGCCCCATTTCAACCTGCACAACCAGGTACAAAACACATGAACATTCATTTACCTCAAACCTCCTGTTAGAAATGGTCCTTGTCCAAGTTGTTGTTAGACATGTCACATAATAGTTGTTCTGTTTGTGTGTCTTTTTTCATTGCTGTTTATTAGCATTCTCACTTCTTAAACATTCTTCTTTTTTTAGTGGTGCTTTGGTTAAACTTTAAAATTTTCTCTAATAAAAAAATAAATAAGTCACTTGATGTTTCTAGTGGTGGGTGCAGAAACATCTGGTTGGTTTTATTCTGTCATTTCAGTTCCTCACTATATCAGCTTGACTTATTTTTCTTCTGTTTTTACTTAAAGGGGTCATATGACGTTGCTAAAAAGAACATTATTTTGTGTATTTGGTGTAATGCAATGTTTATGCGGTTTAAGGTTCAAAAAACATTATTTTCCACATTCTGTAACATTATTGTTGCTCCTCTATGCTCCACCTTTCTGAAATGCATACATTTTTACAAAGCTCATCGTTCTGAGAAGCGAGGCGTGCTCTGATTGGCCAGCTATCCAGTGCGTTATGATTGGCCGAATACCTCAAGCGTGAGACGGAAATGTTACGCCTCTTACTGTATTGTGATGCCGTGTCCCATAATTACTGATTATAATGAATTATACTGTCTTTTTACGCGTCGCGTTGCATTGCGCCGTGTAAACATTACCATGTCTGCATTTGTGATCGGAGAAACGACAAACAACAAGCACTACTCTACACTGCTCAAAACTCACGTTTGAATAGTCAGTGGGAAATTCTTTAAATAAGAAAACATACTTACAGGCTGTGAGTCAGAAGCGCCAGACTGTCCTTGCAAAGTTGGAATTGCCCCACTTTATAGAAACAGCCTTTGTGCACCGCTGGCAGGATACTCCCAGGTTCAGGAAATAGTCCTCCGTAAAATGCGCTGCACACACTCGGATATTTGCGTTGTACTGTTCTGGAACAGTGTTGTAAATACAACTTAACCACTGATTTCTAGTTGTGTCCTCTTTTGGAAGCCCAAACAGAGTACTTTCGCTTTCACAACGTAACACAGCGTCTCCACGACATGGTGCCGGCGGCAGCAACAATACTACAGCGAGAATAATAGTTCCGCCTTCTTTCTTTGCGTATACATTTGGGCGGTGTTATGCAAATCTTGCGTATACATTTGGGCGGTGTTATGCAAATCTTCCCACACCGTGACGTAGACATGTGGGGGCGTGTTTGAATGAGCCGTTTTAGGAGGGCGTGGTCTTAACTTTGATAAAGAATATCTCTTTGGTTTTGAGACTTTAGTCTTTGCAACTTCAGGGATCTTATCTATCCACGAACAGCTTGTAACACTCCAAAGAGAAAGGAAAACTTGAAATCGCATCATATGACCCCTTTAATTTTCTAAATGTGCAACTCTAAGCCAATTTGATCAAAAGTGACAGTTAAAGCATTTATAATATTCCAAAGATTTCCTTTTCAAATAAATTCTGTTCTTTTGAACTTTCCATTAATCAAAGATTCCTTAAAGAAAATCAGTTTTCACAAAAACGTTAAGCAACTGTTTTTGCATATTAGAACCTTTTCTAAAGGATCATGTGATACTGAAGACTGGAGTAATGATGCTGAAGATTCAGCTTTGTATCACAGAAATAAATCACATATTGTAATATATTTCACAATATTGCTGTTTTTACTGTATTTTTGATCAAATATATGCAGCGTTGGCAAGCACAAGAGACCTCTTTCAAAAACAATAAAATCTTACTGATGACAAACTTATTTTTTCTTCTTTCTTTATAGTTCTCTAATTTCTATTACTTTGACATTTTTTCTTTTCTGCTTTTCTTAACATTCCTGCCGCTGTCATTCACTCATTTCCTGTGTGTGCGTCAGTGTACAACAGTCTCCCATTTAGTCACAGTGTGGGCGAGTTTACCTCATCGCTGCCTCCACTGGCCATGCACAGTAAGTCACAGCTTGTGTGCCTGTCTGTGTCTTTCATACACACGCTAACCCTCCCAATTAATGTGATGCTGTTGTTCTACTTGTGACACTTTCATGCAGTGGTATAAAATCTGATTTTCCTTCTATAGCTCCTCAGGAATTCTAGTGGGATGTCTCTTTGATTTGAAGGACACTCTTAGTCCATGTTCACTCTAAGCTATGCGCTCCTGATGTTGTTCCTGCTCAGAGGGAAAACGCGTTTTGGGTCACATTGAGCTGTACAATGAATATAACACAGCTTTTCCCCATAATCTCAAGAATTGATATCTCGACAAAAAGTTTTAAAATTTTGTTACATTTGTAATAATATAATAAATGCATTATTTTATAATAGTATGTATAATTCTATATATTTTTATTTGGACATAATATGCATTTTATGTATTTGTTATAGATTTATATATTTAAAAATAGTAAAAAAATATATATAATGAATAATAATTATTTTAAAATGAATGCAATAAGTTAAAAATAATAAAAAAATATAAGCAATATAAATTAATAATTTGAGTCTATATATATGTGTGTGTGTGTGTGTGTGTGTGTGTGTGTGTGTGTGAGTATATAATATTCACACACATATATTATTAAACAATAGAAATGCTATTATATAAATAAAAATATAGGGTTTCCATGTTTTTAGCTTAGTTATTATAAATTATCCTTAATTTGTTAAAACAAAATGTGGTAAATAACAAGGTTCTCCACAACAAAACTTAGAGGGAGCATTGCTGTTTAACATTCTCTCCCTCTGTCACATATTTGCTCATCCTTTCTTTCCTTTCCACAGGTAGCTCATCAGGAATAGCTAATGCCAACTTTGCGAACTTTGATGACTTCCCCAAATCGTGCAGTGCTGATTTCGCCTCATTTAGCTCCACCCAGAGTAACTCTGTGGGAGAGGTGCATAAAGTGGAAGCAGTCAGCTTCTCTGCAAACCGATACGCAGCCTTCGCCGACCTCGACAACATGTTCGGCACCAAACCTGAGCAAGGTACATCTAGGAATGAAACAACAATTTTTGAACATCGACTCATTTTTCTGTCCATTTTTCAGTCAAATGCTATGTAAAGCTACAAAGCACAAGAAATCTTTTCAAAATCTTAATTAATACAATAAAAACCAGGGTACATGTGCACAAAAAATGGCTAAAAAGAACCACTTTCTGTCTCTCTCCACAGGTACGAGTTCAGCCCCTCCATCAGCAGGTGTGGGTCCTCCACCTCCACAGGCAGCTCTGTTGGGCGGTGATCGCTACGCTGCTCTAGCTGAACTAGACAATGTCTTTAGCCCCTCAGCGCCAAACGTGAGCGGCTACAACACTGCCACCACCGCACAAGGGTGAGACTATAAAGAGACGTGTCCCTTTCCCTCTCAATGTCTTTTTCTCTGGTGTGTTAAGCTCTCTTTCCACTCTCGCATTCAGGTCTAGGTTTGGATCCTCTACGGCTGCTCCTCCAGTTCAAGCACAACAGGGTTTACCCAGCATGCCTCAGGGTTTTGGAGGTAAGAATCTTTAAGATCTATTTGAGATATCCGTTCAGTGCATCTCTTACATCTCTCATGTGTTTTTTAACAGGGCCTTCGACGAATCCATTCTTCGCTCCCGGGGCTCCGCAGGGCGCTCCCACTAACCCGTTTCAGACCAATGGAAGAGCAGCAGTACCAGGAGTGGGTGTGGCCACTGCAGGTATGGGTGGAGCTTAGGTCTACCTGCTAAATCTTAGGTTTTAAATGAGTCGATCGTTCTCATCTTCGCAGAGAATCTTCTCAGAATTCACAGCAGGCTTTGTCCTCGGTTTTAAAAGAGTTTAAGGAGCTCTTGTTTTGTGTCTCATTATTTATTTAACACACCAGAGGGCTTTGTGAAGAGTTTTAAGTGGGTCAGATACCCCCGGTATCAATGCTAGGAGCTAACAGCTTGAGATCGCTTTTACACACGCAAGATACAATGGCACCGCAGAAGAGCTGCAGAGATTTGTGGGTCTCTACATCCCTGCGGCTGATAAATGTTGTGTGTGTTCGTGTTCCAGAGAGAGAAAGAAAAAAGGCAGGAAGGGGAGGCATCTTTGGTTAAATGTGAATGAGAAGCAGATTTTTTTGTCCCCTGAAATTTATATATAGGCCAAAAGTGAGAGAAAAGCTAAAATGGAGTGAGCTGCGACTGATGGTTTTGTCTGGTTGTGTACTTGACATGCTGATCAGACATGTTAGGACCCCTGCTGGGTCAGGCTTACCCTGCGGCCCACTTCGGTATGTCAGTCTCTCTCTTTCTCTCATTTTCTCCCTATTCTCTCTTCCTTTTCTGGGGCTTGGCCTTGACTGTAGACTAGTTGGCTTGTATAAACTACACTGACCGCTGTTCTGTGGTCATCCAGACCTTTTGACCCCATTAAAGAAAGGTGTGCTTGTGTTGTCTTTAATCTGAGGTTGATGAACCCCAGATAAAGTATCAATATCCCATGTTCACATCAGTGGACTCCAGCTGTCATTGAAAATGAAAATTGACCAAATGCATATGTTCAATAGCCACTTAAAAATGTGTTTATTTCATGAGATACAAAACATCAAGCCAAGCTGCATCTGCAAATAAATTAAATGCAAGAGATTTTCTCAGCCAATTGTTTTGATGTTTTGTTATGTAATGCTATCGTTCAAATGTTTTGGGGTATGATTTGTATGTTTTGGAAGAAGTCTATTATGCTGGTGTTTGATCAGAATTACAATAAAAGCAGAGCTGTTGTAAAATATTGTTACAATTTAAATTTACAGTTTTTATTGTTTTAATATATTTTAAAATGTAATTTATTCATGTGATGGCAAAGCTTAATTTTCAGCATCATTACTCCAGTCTTCAGTGTCACATGATCCTTCAGAAATCATTCTGATATGTGATTTGGTTCTTATTATTATTCATGCTGAAAACAGTACTCCTGCTTAATAGTCACATTAGATACATTTCGTTTTTCCAAAACAAATCTGACCCCAAACATTTGAACAGGTATATATGTACGTGTGTGTGTGTGTGTAATATATAATATATATATATACACACACACACACACACACACACATACATATTATGTGTGTGTATATGTATGTATGTGTATATATATATATATATATATATGTATGTAATTTAAAAATGAATTGCTTTGACACTTAAATAACTTTACTTTTCTCAGTGGATTGTTGGATTCCTGAAAAAGTTACATTTCAAATCCACTGATAAAGAAAACTAAGTTAATTAGTCAGGTAGTTCAGCTGTTGTTTAAAGATTGTTTCTAGGCCTGTCACAATAATCAATATATCGACTTATCGCGCAATATATGTACATTGACCTCAATCATTTTTGATGACTCAAAATATCGGCCATTATATATACTTAAAAATTAATGTCACCATGTTTTGTACATTCCACTTGCACCTGTGTCTTTTGCAGCTTCTCGTACATAACGTGGTGTAGTCATGAGTTGCTAGTTCAAATTTAAAAAATGCTTCTACAAAAAAAAGTTTCATCTGCAGATATGGTCTTGTTTAGGAATCTGTGCCTTTGTGCATACGGACATCTAACTGCGAAGTAGTGATTGTGTTTTTCAGCAATAGTGTGCACCCTTAATTTACAGAGAAAAGAAGGTCAGGGAAAAATCTGTAGATGGAAAAATCTCCATACTTTGTGCATTTTTCATTTTTTCTACTTGTTACTTTGCACTTTTTGTTAAAAAATGTATATTTACTATTTATTCAAGTTTTTAAGGTATCTAATATTTTGATACTTAATTTCCATGATCTAAATATTCTTAAAAATTAAAAGTTTGTTGTCATTTGGAAGTGTGTAGGCCTTCTTGCATTATTATGCTGTTACATTATGATTATATATTCAGTGGCATAAAATGGTCTTTAAAATGACAATAATATCGCTTATCGCAATTATTTCTGGGGCAATATTTCGCACAACAAAAATGTTGTTATCGTGACAGGCCTAATTGTTTCAAGTGAAGTTGAAGTGCAAACACTGTCAGTGCATCTGACAGATTGGCCAAGAACGGCACGTGTATGTATGTCAAACTGAGATGTTAACGCAGAGCTCTTTGTGTCCCACAGCCTCTTTCGGTCCACCGTCCATGAGCATGCCGACTGGGTTTGGAAACGCTGCTGCGTACAACCTTCCCACCAGCTTCAGTGGAAACTTCCAGCAAGCGTTTCCTGGACAGCCGTTCACCCAGCAGCACGCGTATCCCCAGCAGCACGCGTATCCCCAACAACCCAATGGTACGGGCTGACAAAGACTTGCTGCAGTGATTTTAATGCCATTTATATTAACGGTTAACAATCAATTCAAATGTCATGCAGCTTAGAATGTTTTAGCTGTACTTCAGCGAAACAGACTGTTTTACATGGTCACATTTCTTTTTTTCGTTAGGAGGTTTTGCTGCGTTTGGTCAGGGTAAAGTCACTCCGTTTGGACAGAACATGACGGCGCCTGGAGTAACCAACAATCCCTTCCTGGTGTGTTAAATTACACATTTTTGAATGATTGCAATATATATTTTTATTTGATTCATTAATATATTATAATTATAATTACATATTTTGAAAAGCTACATTTTATTCCAAAGGTTTATTTGAAAGTCTTACTTGCCAAACTAAAATGACTGTGATGCATATTTTATTGGATTGTACTGTTTTTAATGTAAATAGACAACAGTTTTATTCAGAGGTGTGTTTAACTGGTTTATTTAAAAATGTATCACCTGAATGTATTTTATAATTTTTGTCTAGTGTAGAACTGAAATGTCTTTTATAACTTTTTGTTGATTGTATACCTTGTGTAATTTATTCAGAGATCCCATGAAAATAGCCTTGATGCTGGCGTGGGGTTAAAAAGTTAATAAATGAATAAATTATTTGAAATTCTTATTTATTTATTATTTACGTTGACATTAATAATTTATATAATTACATATTTTGTAAAGTCTTCATTTTATACCAAATGTTACTTTTAGTCTCTTTATTTGTATTTATTTTTAAGTTAAATCTGTTATTAATTTACAGAATTAAAAATTATTAATAATTAGTATATTATATATGTTAAGCTTTTTTTAATTTTGAGTACAAATATATATATATATACAATTTGGAATTGTAAATTGTCATTAATATATTCTATTTTTATAAAGCCTACATTACATTTAAAATGTTAAAATGGCTTTTATTTATTTATTTATAAAATAATTGTATTTTGATGCTAATTCTGTAGGGTTTGGGTTTCTTCTTGTCATCACATCTCTCTTTTTTTCTTTTCGTCTTGCAGGCAGGAGCACCAGCAGCACAGTTTCCTGCAGGAGGCTCAGCCACAAACCCCTTCTTATAGCACGCCGTTGTCCTCCGCTCCTCCGGTGGGCGGCCTGCGACTCGTTCGCACCTCTTGCACTGTTTTGTTTCTCAAGTAGCTTTAAAAAAAAAACATCAATTTCTTAAATAATTTTTTATTGAATTTTAAGAGCAGAAGACTGAAAAAAACAGCAAAGGAATATATACATGATCCTGTCTATGGCACATCCATAATGACTGAAAACAAAACATGTTGCAGGGTTGTTTGGAGAAAAGGAGCTTTTTTTTTACCGTGCTCCTTTTGTCATTCCTGTGAACTGGCCTGGCCTGGAAGTCATCTGCACGACGTGGTGGATTACTAAGTTATTGCAAACCTCCTCATGTTAATGCTGCAATTCTGTATGTAATTCTTTCATAGAAATTGCTAAATTTTAGGTCTTTGTGCATATCAGTATTTGTATCTTAAACACACATACACACGCGTCCACACACACACACACATGCTGCATATACGGCGTTGACGTCCGCCATGCTGTGAATAACATTAAGCAAGAATGTGGAATCCCTTTTTGTGCTTTTGGAGTCTCTGAGAATGAGGCAAAAACATTGTTTTTTTCCGTTACAAGGAGTTTAAACTACAATTCTTTTTGGATGTCAACTCCTCATTGAACTCATGAGACTCAGACTCAAGACCACTTCTGTTACAGAAATCTTAAGTTAATGTGTGTATATATATATAAATAAACATATACAATATATATTAAAATGAATTTTACCTAAATCAAGTGTGATGGCTTAAACGTCCTGTACTTCCTGTTCCTTGTGCTCAGAACTTTGTTCCAATGATGATTTGTGCATCATCTTCTGCCTTAAATGTTTCTTCTGGATTCTCTCTCTGTGTTTCCATCTCAGGTTTTCGGCACATCGTGGTATACAAACCACTCAAGAAGAAAATGAGTGCAATAATAGAAAAATATGTCGCGTAGACTGTAAACTGGAAGACAAGTAACACAAGAACAATGTAAAAACATGTTCTGGATCCATTTCAAAATTAGCATCTGTCGTGCTGATCATGACTATAATAATTCTGACCTATATGGAGGGTGTCAGGTAACCTCACCTGCGTGACAATATCCAGCCCAAGCCCGCCGCTATCCACCACTACTGAGGTGATGATTGTCTGGAGGACCAGCGCACAGAAGGTGTTGGCTCCGAACACAAGGGCGTAACGCTCCATGTTCAACCCAGCTGCTATCTGGAACCTATGAAACAAGGACATGTATGTGCTCATCCATTCATTGACTAAATGGAGAGATGATATTAGTGTTTTATTAAATGTCAGGAAATTGTGATTTCCAGGCCTGGAAAAGTTATTGTAATTAATAAAAATATCTATAATTTATTTTTCTAGTTGTGCGCAGTTCTAAAAGATGTCATTGGCCGAAGTCATTTAGTGCAAATCTCTTTAACCTCTGGTGCTCCTTATTTGGGAGTCACACTCAAAAGTGACCGGACACCTAAAATTTAACTTTTTTTTCCCCCAGTAAAATCAATGTAACATTATTTTTGTTTAATAATATTTTTTTTTTTTGTATTTTGAGAGAATTTCATGGTGCTAATTAATATTTATGCAATAATTATGATAAATTTTTCCCATTTGAAAAAGAAAAAAAATCAAATATTTTCTATTACTTTTCAATTATGGCAGTGATTTTTAAAAATTCAAAACATAAAATTTTGTCAAAAGTGACCGAAGAGCACCAGAGGGTTAAATGACTATTTAAATTATTTAATCTGTAATGATGAGAGACTGTAAAATCATGGGATGAGTAACGCAGTGAATAAAAATATGAAATATTATTAGATGTTAGGAAATATTGTAAATGTAATTTCCAGGCCTGGGAATGTCTTGAAAATTAAGAAAAAAAAATATTAATAATAATAATATATATATATATATATATATATATAGTATCTCACAGAAGTGAATACACCCCTCACATTTTTGTAAATATTTTATTATATCTTTTCATGTGACAACACTGAAGAAATGACACTTTGCTACAATGTAAAGTAGTGAGTGTACAGCTTGTATAACAGTGTAAATTTGCTGTCCCCTCAAAATAACTCAACACACAGCCATTAATGTCTAAACCGCTGGCCAGAAAAGTGAGTACACCCCTAGGTGAAAATGTCCAAATTGGGCCCAATTAGCCATTTTCTCTCCCCGGTGTCATGTGACTCGTTAGTGCTACAAGGTCTCAGGTGTGAATGGGGAGCAGGTGTGTTCAATTTGGTGTTATCGCTCTCACTCTCTCATACTGGTCACTGGAAGTTCAACATGGCACCTCATGGCAAAGAACTCTCTGAGGATCTGAAAAAAATAATTGTTGCTCTACATAAAGATGGCGTAGGCTATAAGAAGATTGCCAAGACCCTGAAACTGAGCTGCAGCACGGTGGCCAAGACCATACAGCGGTTTAACAGGACAGGTTCCACTCAGAACAGACCTCGCCATGGTCGACCAAAGAAGTTGAGTGCACGTGCTCAGCGTCATATCCAGAGGTTGTGTTTGGGAAATAGACATATGAGTGCTGCCAGCATTGCTGCAGAGGTTGAAGGGGTGGGGGGTCAGCCCTGTTTACTCTTGTTGTATTGAATCTGTCATTACTTTCTCATTTGTGTGTTGTATGGGTCACTTAATGTTAAAAACAGAAACAGACTGCAAGGTATTGTTAAAGTGTGTGGTAAGATTGTTGGCACCACTTTAAATGAGTTGAACAACCTGTATAAGGCCAGGACTTTGAAGAAGGCCGAGTTAATTATGAATGATCCCAGCCATCCCTTGCAGAATGTTTTTAAGTTGCTTCCTTCTACTCGCAGAAATTATTTGCCTTTATGTAGGACCAATAGATTTAAAAACTACTACCAGCTGCCATTGGTTTTTTAAATTACAAAGGGCTGTCCCAATTTTAATGGTATTATTTGTCATGTGTCCACAGTTTTGTTTGTGTGTTGTGGTGCTTGAAAAATGGTTTCAATGGGCTGTGGCTGTGAAACAAATTAGCCCCTTAAGATAATGCACACTCGGTTTTTAAGACTAAGCTAAGACTAAGACTAAGCGTGTCAGTGCTCAGACCATACACTGCACACTGCATCAAATTGGTCTGCATGGCTATCATCCCAGAAGGAAGCCTCTTCTAAAGATGATGCACAAGAAAGCCCGCAAACAGTTTGCTGAAGACAAGGATTACCATGTCCTGTGGTCTGATGAGACCAAGATAAACTTAAATGGTTCAGATGGTGACAAGCGTGTGTGGCGGCAACCAGGTAAGGAGTACAAAGACAAGTGTGTATTGCCTACAGTCAAGCATGGTGGTGGGAGTGTCATGGTCTGGGGCTGCATGAGTGCTGCCGGCACTGGGGAGCTACAGTTCATTGAGGGAACCATGAATGCCAACATGTACTGTGACATACTAAAGCACAGCATGATCCCCTCCCTTTGGAGACTGGGCCGCAGGGCAGTATTCCAACATGATAACGACCCCAAACACACCTCCAAGACGACCACTACCTTGCTAAAGAAGCTGAGGGTAAAGGTGATGGACTGGCCAAGCATGTCTCCAGACCTAAACCCTATTGAGCATCTATGGGGCATCCTCAAACGGAAGGTGGAGGAGCGCAAGGTCTCTAACATCCACCAGCTCCGTGATGTCGTCATGGAGGAGTGGAAGAGGACTCCAGTGGCAACCTGTGAAGCTCTGGTGAACTTCATGCCCAAGAGGGTTAAGGCAGTGCTGGAAAATAATGGTGGCCACACAAAATATTGACACTTTGGGCCCAATTTGGACATTTTCACTTAGGGGTGCACTCACTTTTGTGGCCAGCGGTTTAGACATTAATGGCTGTGTGTTGAGTTATTTTGAGGGGACAGCAAATTTACACTGTTATACAAGCTGTACACTCACTACTTTACATTGTAGCAGTGTCATTTCTTCAGTGTTGTCACATGAAAAGATATAATAAAATATTTACAAAAATGTGAGGTGTGTACTCACTTCTGTGAGATACTGTATATATACTGTTTTAGTTAGATTTTTAAAAGAGAAAAATTATAATTTAGAATGTAGCTGTTAAAATATAAATTTTTCTGCCCTCTTAACCTTTGCAATGTGTACATTATTTATTTATTGCATCTACTGTATATAAACACAGACTTTGCCATGCTTTGCATTGTCAGCTCACTTAAAACAAATGGACCCAGAATTTGTCTGTCAGCACAGGTCCAAAATCTTCACCGTTGCACCAATTAAGGTGAAACAACAAGGGGTCAGATAAGATAATGTACACCTTTTATCATGCAATTATGATAAAAGTTTATCATGCAATTATGTTGTTAGTTTGGAGCGGGTATAGGTTGCATTCAGGAAAATTCAGTCCATGATAACATTTAACTTAATTATTAATAAACAAACATAATCTGTTTCTGTTAAGTCACATATTTTAAACAGAACTTACATGGCAATGGTGATGAGCAGCATGTACAGGCTCTTAAAGATGATGTAGCTGCAGTAACAGACCCAGATGTTGGCACTGAAGACCATTGCGAAGAGAGCGCCGCCCTCCAGGGCCGAGAGCGCACCCAGAGCCACCTCTCCCCAGCGAGACCAGTCTGCAGATGAAAAACCGATGCCGTACGCCGCTGCGGCCCCTGTGGTGCAGTATTTTACAGTAAGAAACACATTACAATACAGTCTAAAGGCCCGTTCACACCAAGGATGATAAAGATATGAATTTAAAAGAACAGTCCACATTACAATTACAATGATAACGGCACAGAGGAAAAATAATGGTTGGAGCATTCACAGCATTTTTTTACCCAGCCTGATGAACAATACAAACATTAACAGCCAATCAGAATCCATCCTGCTTTAACAAGCTCGAGCATTAATGGGATAGTTCACCCAAAAATGGTGATTATCATTCATTACTCACCCTCATGTCGTTCTAAACCCTTAAGTCCTTTGTTAATCTTCAAACTAAAATTTTGATGAAATCCGAGAGCTTTCTGACCTTGCATTGACAGCCATGCAACTGACACGTTCAAGGCCCAGATAGGTCGTAAGGACATTGAAAAAATAGTCCATGTGACAACAGTGGTTCAACTGTAATGTTATGAAGCTACGAGAATACTTTTTGTGTGCAAAGAAAACAAAAATAACTACTTTATTCAAGTTTCTTGTCTTCCGTGTCAGTCTTTGACGCGCGTTCACAACAGTACCACAACACATCAAAAATATCTTCATTTGTGTTCCAAACATGAACTAATTTCAGTAATTAATGACAGAATTTTTTATTTTTGGGTGATCTCCCTTTATAGCGGCAGATGACAAAACTGCAGCATGTGCTTATAATAAACAGAATGTTAATTGCTACTTGGTGTGTGGACGTTAATACATTTATCTTTATAGTTGTCGTTCTTGGTTTATCAGTTTGAACCCGTTAATTATGTTCTATATAGTATGAATATGGGGAGTATGAATGAAATTCTGATGTACTACATCTGGCATGTTGATATGATTACGTGACCTTCAGTGACATTTGTGTCACTTTTCTGCCAGTCGCCAATCACACATCCTCCATTGTGGCCTCATGGGATAGTAAAGTGTCCATCAAATGTGCATTTCAGAATCTCACCGGAAGTAGTAGGTCATTCGAGTACTTTGAACCTACTTTTTATCGAATACTGTGCATTCAGACGTACTAGCTACTCTTTTGCCGTAGGCAGTTTTTCTCATTCTGTATAGTAGAGAAGTATTCAATTTCAGATGCAACAATGGAGTTTATACCAAGGTTAGATGCTATAAACTAAAAGATGGGAGGTTTTAACATGGATGAAAACAACACTGTGACGAGTAGACTTATATACTTGATTAGTCTTACCATGGTAAACACTGTAAATATCCTAGATAAAATCATTTTCACATCACAATTTTCAAAGCTGTTTTATGGAGTTTTGTCTTGAAAGCTTTCTTTCTGGAAAGTTGCAGCTGAAACACACTGTACTTCTATCCCTCAAAGCCTCATTTCCATTCCTGTCAATAATATAATATGGTGCTAACCTGACTAAAGTTTATATCAGGCATAGTTTCTAGTCTTAACTTAAGTTCACAATAAATAAGTCTACTCCCGTCTACTCACCAAACAGGTTTGAGAGGGCCTCCACTCCTCCATTATAAACCGTGAAGTTACTTGACGGCTCCACGTACTCCCACAGCGACTGGACGTAGTTTACCGTCTGGTTGTAGCCGCAGGTAGCCAGTGCCCACCACGCTGACCAGATAAGCAGCGTACGTGAGGAGAAACACTGCAGGAAATCCCTCCACACCCAGAGCAGAACATCACAGCAGCCACCTGGCATATCATGAGGCCAAACCAAGATGCATTCCATTTGAATTTTATGGATTCAGCTTGTTAATATTTTATTTAACTCATGATAATTTTGTTAGTTATGACGCTCATGGAATCAGCTTCCCAATCAGCTTTAATCTTTTATTTACAGAGCTATTTACACTTCTTTTTGGGGGGTCAACTTGATCTTGCCATTTTTAATCAAAATGTCTCCATATTCCAGTAAAATTAGAGACTTCTTCAATCATTTAGACATCTTAAACCCCGCACTTTTCTAATAATCAACTACAACTTATTGGATAGATTGTAAAAGCAGGATGAGATGTGTTTTTCTTTTTTGTCCACTGACAACCTCATAGTCCCATTTAGCAACTTGTTGGAAACCACCTTTTTGAAATCACAAATAGGGCATAGCTTATGTATTTCATGGCATAAATAAAACCTAAAAATATCTTGTGTTAACCACAGACCTTATTTAAGGCATTTAACCAAAAACCCAGTCAAAAAAGCCATTGACTTTGGGACGATGGAGCCAGAAGTGCAAAAATGCCACTTATTTTAGTTGGTTTAGGTCTCATTCCTGCAGCACTCAAGTGATTTTACTAATGTGACAGATTCGACTCATTACCTGTCTTGGAACTTTTTGCACTTGTATTATCACATTCAGCAGAAACTTCTGGTATTTGCTGCTGCCGTTTCGCTCCAGCCAACTCTATGCCATCTTTTTGGCTACTGCTCTGAAGATCTTCCTCTGTCCCAACATGCCTTTCACCATCAGTCTCTCCTCTAGCACTCCTCATTTGGTGGAAGAACATACTTGTCTTGGGCATTGGGAGAAGAATGGAGCCGATCAACGCAACACCAGTGAGAACCAGTGTAAACACTAGAATGTTGTTATAGGACATCAGTTCAAAAGAGACTAGGATTTGGCCCAACACTGAACCAACGGTGTAGCCCAGCAGCTGGGCGGTCCGGCAGTACGAGGTGGCTTTCAGGTAATGCTTCAACTCCACCACGCTGTAGAGGTACGTGAAGTAAGCAACGTCACACGACGTCACCACTCCATATGTAAACTGCACGGCCTGCATCTCTGGGACACCATTACACCACAGCAACATCGCCGTGGTGGAGAACAGGACTAAACACTGGAAGACCACCAAAGGTTTATAACGTACCCAATCAGTGAGGAGGAAGACAGGAACCAGCACTGCCAGGTATGAGTACGTCCACACCGGGAATATCTGATTGGTTACCTTGGGGGGGTACAGTGATTTATCACCAACAACAAAATAGATTTATTGCACAAATCTAAATCGGTCATAATGTAGCCTAACCCTTGTTACACGTTACATGTGCTTACTATTATACTAACAATAAATTATGCATAATTACATGCAAGTAACCCTAAGCCAAACCCTAATCCTAACCCTAACCCTATAGAAAGTACTTCTAGTTAATTAATATTACTCAGTACTTAAATGTATAATTAAACTGTAACAAGACACCTTAAAATGAAGTGTAACCATATTAATATCTAAATAATAATTTATAATAATAGCAAAATATAATTAAAAATAATTTTAATAATTTTAGATTAAATATACTGCTGTAAGTATTTGACATGTCATGGTAACTTGCCAAATACAGATTTTTTAAAATACATTATTTATTAGTCCACTGCATATTTCACTGCAGTATAGATGCTTTTTTTAATTGCACAAATCTAACTCAGTAATAACTATAAATCAGAGTACCTAATTTACATTGTTCAAAAACTGCATGTAGCCTATAATTAATTACTTCAATTACTAAAGAACAAGAAAAATATATACATATTGTATAAACAATAATATTGAAATAATAATACAAAAATAACTAATAATACTATATATTAAATAAAATTAATTATAATAATTTTAGATTAATTATAGCATGTCATGTAGCTGTTACTATATAGATGTTTAAATACTATCTATCCACTGCATATTTTATAACAGTATCATTTTTATTGCACAAATCTAACTCACAATATCACAATAACTGACAGCCATAAAAGGTTATGCTTTCTCTATAATGAATTTGCAGAGAATTAAAGGGATAGAGCACCAAAAAATGACAATTCTGTCATCATTTACTCACCCTCATTCTATTACTTTCTTCTGTAGAACACAAAACATATTTTAAAATGTTTTTTTTTTACTGTTATTGTCAATACAATTAAAGTCAGTGAGTTCAAACCACCAATGAACCCCACTGAATTTTATTGTACGGAAAAAACACTGAGACATTTTTAAAAAATATATATTTTTGTATTAAAATTCTACAGGTTTGGAACAACATAAGCATGAGTAAATGATTTTATGAGTTGTAATTTATAATTGGGTGCACTATCCCTGTAATATCTGCTCAGATTATATTACACTGATTTCTATGAGTCATGATGAGTGTCTGAAATGAGATTCTGAAATCCAAAAACATTATGTTAATAATTAAACTTTTTGAAAGGTCACTATACCTGCTCAATGGTTAGGTTCTTGTCTGGTCCAGTTAGGAATGGGATGAGAAATGGTTCTAAAGGCTTTACTGTGCTGAAGAACCCATAGATGCATAACAGAGAAGTGGGATACTTCCAGTCCCTCATCCAACGCTTCAGAGTCTCCATCTTTTTAGATTCAGGGTTTCCTTAAGTTGGATACAAATACAGTACATTTATCAGACTGAACACTATAATAATATAATCTTTATGTTATTGTCAAAAGAGCACTATTTTTGGAATGCACTGTTTACCTTTGCAGGTGTGTGAGATCTCCTGTCTTGAGATAATCAGCACTCACTCTGTGTGTCTGTATATGCTGTAAATGAACAACCAGTGAGCAAAGTTCTGCTTAGATTATTCTGATCACACCTTCATTCGGAGCAATTTTGTTATTCACTAGATAATCAGACCTTATTTATTATTCTAATACTATGCATTGTTCATGTCATTAATTAATTTGTGTTTAAGATTCATTGCTTTGACAAACTTTTACTTAAAGTGCCCCTATTATGGGTTATGAAAGGTTCATATTTTGGTTTTGGGAGTCCCCAACAACAGGTTGACATGCATGCAAGGTCAAAAAACACTTTCATTTTCTTATTATATGCATTTATTTTTACCTTATTTTCTCAACGACTCCCAAACGATTCGCTCAACGATTCATTTTTCCAAACCCCTCCTTTGCGTGACGCTAGTCTGCGGTGATTGGTCCGATTGGTTGATTTCATTTAAAGGAGAGAGCAGTGCTGCTTTGTGTACAGCGTTACTAAGCGGCACCTAGTGGCAACAAGTGGGCGGGCAATATGCTAATGTTTCATGATGATGTCAAAATGAAACTGCTTAAGATTCGTTTTGAAAACGACTCCTTTCAATGATTCAGAGTCGACTCTTTCTTTTTATACACGGTGCACTTTCAGATTTAAAACTTTGCAGGATGTTTTCATTCACTTAGAGCTGTGTTACACACTGCATGAAAGGTAATTTTCAAAAATCCATAATAGGGGCACTTTAAGTCGTGTCTTCACTCTTTATTAGTATAACAGTGGCAATATTTCTTGTGATTTTCTTCTGGTTTTGGAGTAGGGGAGGCTTTTATTTTTTATTTATTTATTTATTTTATTTCATTTTTTATATTATTTTATTTTATTCCCACTTTCGAACTTTTATTTTGAATTCTCATAGGCTTCTTTGGTCGGCCTTTTATTTTGAAATCCAACGTATTTCTGACGCTTCCTGTTTCAAACTGGTTTCTCGTGACAAATCCTATGACATTTGGTTTGTGGATAAAAACACCAGCAGGTTAGAAAAATGCACACATTTGACTTTTTTTGCTTTATTAATGCAGCTACTGTGCAAAATTTGTATCAAAATAGACGCGTCAATATTATCATAACTTAATTAAAAGTGTCAAAACAGTATGATAATGTTACAACAAAACGTAAATACGTCGTGACTTAACTGTTAATTAGCCTTTATGGATACCAAGGTAGTGCTATGATATTCCTTGAAGTACCTTAGATACTTGTGTAAATGTGATGAAATTGTATAAGTTATTGTAATGGTGTACATTAAAATACCATGGTATTACTGTCTGACATCATCACTATATCATGGTAAAGTACTTTTTGTAAAACTTCTTAAGTAATCAACTGATGTAAATGTATCTTCCAGGTGTGCAATCATGGCAAGCAACAAATTGCAGATCGTGGTGCAGGGAGAAGCATCTGAGACGGACTCAGATGATGAAGTGTACATCACCTCTGCTCCTCCTGTCCATGCTTCATCATCATCATCATCATCAGGGATGAAGGTGGCAGGAGAGGCGTCCGAGACCGACAGCGAGGACGAGGAGGAGAGAGCTCGCAGTCTAACCTCAGAAAGCCATCAACAGTTGCTCCGCAAAGACCTGCCTCCTCTCATCGTGATCAGAAGCACACCTGTGACTGTGACCGGACAGGAGGACAGATCGTCGCCTGTGTCCAGACCTGACTCAGGTAGGTTTAACACGTTACTCCAGCAGAAACTGCTGGAGAGCAATGCGCGGTTGTGCACGGACGTCAATCAAAGCCTGAAACAGGTGTATCAGAACGCAGCACGGGACATAAGACAGGCCACCGCTCACCTCAACAACTCTCAGACAGGCATCATCAACGCGTCCCACAGCATTAGACTCATACTAGAGGACCTGAAGTCAGTGTCTGAGAAGATCGACATCATTACCAGCTGTCATCTGCTGCCGGACATCACCATGCCAAACCCGCTGTCTGAACAATCCCAAGCAAGTGCTTAGGAGCACGATGAGATGACTGCATGTATATAAAATGACAAATTCTGTGAAATATTATTGCTAAATATGGGCCTGCTGTTGGCCTGTTGAAGGTCCAATATTAGCCACAGCTTGGATACATTTTCATGAATTTCTTGTGTGCTACAATATCAATAGCATTTGACCGACATGGTCATTATTATCAGTTATTATCAATTAATAACATGAAAATGTATTTGGAGTGATTTGTTGAATGCACTGAGGAAATAGAGAAAATAAATTCTGGAAGTTAAAAAAAAAAGTAAACTTGTCCAATGTGTAAACTAAATTTCTTAATTTATTTTGTCTTTAACATACATGTTGAAATTTAGATTAATCTGTAAAAGATGGTGTATATTTTAGGGGATATTACTTGTCACTTTTAATTTTTCTTTTTTTTTCAGTTCACTTTTATAGTCCTGTTGTTAATGTAATGATTACTATTTTAATAATATTATTATTATTATCGAAATAATAAAATAGATGACACGGGTCATAAAAAAATATATATACATTTTTATATTATTTGCAGCATTTTTATTTTTACATATAGGTTGTAATATATATCAATGTATAAAGGAAAGCATATTCACCATTTCTTGTAATTTTTCTTTTCTTTTATCCTTTGCAGCTCACTTACACAGTCCTGTTGTTCATGTAATAAATATTATTTTAATTTTATATATTAAAATTAAAATATATTTAGCATTTGTATACATACATAGGTTGAAATGTAAACAAAGGAAGGTTCACAATTTTTTATCACCTTTAAAGTATTAGTATTATTATTACTATTAAAATGATACAATACTAAAAAATGAAGGTTAAAAAAACTGCATGTAGCAATATAATATTAATGTATATATTTATATTAAATATAGCATGTCACATGGAAGGTCAAATATGACTTGCCATACTTGCAATATAATTGAATTTCATTTTTTTCCACCGGCTGCATAATTTGGTCAGAAAAAAATAAATAAAAAATCAGCACAAAAAGCATCACTCATAAACTAAGTTTGTTTAGAAACTTTATTGAAACATACAGGTCTGTGATGGGCATTTTTGAAATGTATAAATTTATAACGAGTGGAGAACATGAAAGTTTCATAGCACCACCTTGATCGGAATAAACACAACAGACACATATGCCTAGTATTCAAAAAACGTTTGCTATTGAATCTGCTGCATACACTTTGAAACACTTGCAACTAAGTTTAAAAGGCACTTTGAAGACAAATTGACTTTCTCCATTGATACATGCGTAACAATCTCTGGTATACATACGACTAAATGAAATCTAACCTGCGTTTCTAAACATGAACAAGGCACTGTCCGTGAGACTGGACCGGGCAACATTTTGTCTCATTCTATAAAGCTTATCTTTTCACTATACGTTTCATTTCAGACACAATCTTAATCTATTTTTAAAGGACACTGATGCTGCACCTTGATTAGAGTTGTGCAAATATGAAGCAATGATTTTTAAAGCGTTATAAATAAACCTTTGAGAAATGGTTTGATGGACAGTAATGATCAATAGTATCAAAAGTAGTTAGTTTCCAGATGCTCCCAATCACTCACACACATGAACTCTCTCATGCTCCTGTACATGGGTTTCTTTCACAGAGGCACACCAATGAATAAGATGCGCAACAGATGTGCAAATACTTTGTCCTACGCAGACAGACATTCAGCTTCATGTTAAAGCTCTCTCTCACACACACACACACACAGAGAAATAAAGTCATGAGATGTGATTAGTAGAGCTATTGCAGCAACATATATATTAAAAATGAATGTTGCTATCTAAAGTATAACACTGAGATTCAAAGGAAATAGTAAAGGACTGATAGTACAGTAATAATGCTACAAAAGCTTCCAGGTAAACAACTAAACCAAACCAAATTGATCTGAAAAAGCCTAGAAACAAACTGCAAAAAATCTAAACAATACATTCAATATGAAATAAGGTACATGAAAGAAAAAAGGCACAGGGATTTTAAAAAAGAAAGAAAGAAAATACTTTTTCTCTCCATACAGGAGTCTCACATTCTGTTATTGATATTACAAAAGGAAAATGGTATTCTGTTCCAAAATACAGTTCTTCTCAGATGTGCAAAAAAGAAAAAAAGACAACTTCCTGTTTCAAAATGTCAAAATGAACTCAGTCAGCTTACAGTATAAGTGAGATTTCAGTGAGAAAAAAATATTGCACGTTAACGTGATTTGTCAAGTCATGATGCCGTCTGATTGATCAGGTCAAGTCCAAGGATTTGAGTCTGTTTTAATGTTGGGATTTATCTGACCATGAAAGATTAAGTCACGACTGCCCACCCACAATTCTTGATGACTATTTATTTGAACATGCCATTAGATCCCATTTTGATATTTGGGATTATACTCTGTATTCAGTGTCCTTCATTTAGTTATCAATCAGAACAGTCTAAGAAAAAGTACACACAATTCTGGACACAATTATAAGAATTCAATATGCAAAAGAAATTACATGCAATAACATGTCTCATGATTAAAAAAAAATGTTTTAGTTGAATTTAGGTATAATAATGATGTCCAGATATTGTGGGTGAGGTTTGATTGGTCAAGTCACCTAAAAGATGTAGTCTGATTGGTCAGGTCATATAAATGGCGAAGTCTGATTGGTCAGGTCATATAATGAGTGATGGCTCTCAAAGCATAGAGCAGCTCTGCCTGCATTCGAGCCTCCATTAGAAGCAAATTCACATGAACCTGGATAAAGGAAAGAAAGAGAAAAAGAATATCAGTATATTTAAAAGAAAATCAATGCTGCATTTTTCTGACTTGTTGTTTGGGGATTCAGTGGCTCTTTACGGAATAAAAAAAGTACTATTAATTATAAATCATAAATGAATAATAAATACATTTTACAAATTGATTAAATTAGATAAAAGTATATATTTGAGACATGATAATATGACTGACCTTCTCGGAGTGTCTGAACTGGTGCCAGTAGCTCTCGTACATGCGGCACGTGGTTCTCTCTGGATAACACGTCACTGTTTTAATGTAAACCTTCAGACTGCACTCCAACAACTGATTCACCTCACCGTAGTCATAATCGTCATACCTGCAGACACAGTGTGGATGTTCATCTTTCAATACTAGGCAGGAAAGACTGGATTTCAGTACTTCTGGTTGTCCTGTGCTAGTACACTAGGTGGCGCTATGGGTGTACATACTGTGTACCACAGTCGCATACTACTATTTCCGCAGTGTACAGTAATTGTATGCATGGAAGACCCAGATGACATTTGACAAAATTTTAAGTATACAACAGAGCACGCCATTGATGTTATTGTTAAATAAAACTGTTAAAAATGGTTTCTGTTCATTGAAATATAGAAAACAAAATTCTAAAACATAAATAAAATATAATATAAAAATATTGAAATAAATACGTCTAAAACTAGAATTAGAAATGCTGCTTTTGCAACTAACTGAAATGGAATAAGTTTAAGCTGAAAAACTAAAATTACTAAAACAAAAACTGAAATAAAATAAACAATCTAAATAGAAATGAAAACCTCGAAATCTAATAAAAATAACAAAAGGAAATAACAAAATTGTGACCCTGGACAACAAAACCAGTCATAAAGGTCAATTTTCTATATTCATATATTCTATATTTCTAGATTCAAACATAATCTGAAAGCTGAATAAATAAGCTTTCCATTGATGTGTGGTTTGTTATGATAGGACAATATTTGACCGAGATACAACTATTTAAAAATCTGGAATCGGGTGCAAAAAAAATCTAAATATTGAGAAAATCACCTTTAAAGTTGTCCAAATGAAGTTCTTAGCAATGCACATTACTAATCCAAAATTAAGTTTTGATATATTTACAGTAGGAAATTTACAAAATATCTTCATGGAACATGATCTTTACTTAATGTCCTAATGATTTTTGGCATAAAAGAAAAATCAATAATTTTGACCCATACAATGTTTTTTTGGCTATTGTTACAAATATACCCCAGCGACTTAAGACTGGTTTTGTGCTCCAGGGTCACAATTACAAAAATTTTAACTAAAATTAAAATGATGAAAATACAAGATAACTGATAGCCTACTAAAATAACACTAGAGCACACTGTGTAATAGTGTATCCCAGAATGCAATGTGCTTGACTTGACCTTTCATTTGCTGTGTGACAAAGAATTGTCCACCATGATTTTTAACACCCTAACTTTTTTGTTTTTATTTGACTTATGTTAGACTGCAAATTATTTTTCACTAGCAGATTTTCATGAGTGTCGTCTGTGCTCATAGACGTACCTTATTCCATACATACAGTGGACGTAGTTGAAGAGAGCCCTGCGCAGCATGCTGGTGTCCACCCCCTCGTGACTAGCCATGTTATAATAGGTAAGATCACATGCCGTTCTGAACTTATCATCCAATAGGTGACCGATGTCAGAGTACAACCTGTTCACCAGAGAGAAACCATGATCCTCCCATGTGTAGTCCTACAGAGTGAACAAGACAGAATGATCAACCATTCATCATAAACAGAGTATAAAAAAGAATAACGATGCTGTGTATGTGTATATTTGAGGGTGTTTGTCATACTTGTGCTTTAAAAGTGGGTGGGTTGTCTTCTCCGTGTCGCGCAAAGTCTTGGTATCCAAATGACGGGTCGTCTACAAATCGAGCCACGGGAGAAGGAGGCACCACTTCCTCATCAAACCCTGCATATGAAGATCACAGCATTTTAATACATGCACTGAAAACTTAAGATTGCTAGATCCTTTCTCGTTTTCAAGGAATAGTTCAAATATAGCACGTCGACTGCTCATGCTTAGTTTGATGTGATTTATGACCAAAGTCATACAGATTTAGAACAACATATGGCTGAGTACACGACGGCAGAATTTTTATTTTGGTCATGTATCCCATCAATTCACGACAAGACCACAACCAAAAATAAAGGAAAATAGAAAAAACAGAAAAAAAAAAACATTTGGACGTGAGACAGAAGAAAACAAAAGGAAAGAGGAACAGTGTAGTACTGTTTTAATTGAAATATATTTAGAAGTTTTAGCATGTAATGTTATTGTGAAAGAAAAGATGTACTATGAACTGAAAAAGAGCAGTCGGGTAGGAAGAATCTGTGTTGTAATACCTGCAGACACCACTAGAAGACTCTCTTTCTTTTCTTTCTCGAAGCGAGTGAACATCTCCTCCTCTGAGGCATCATCATCTTCTCTCTCCTCCAACAATCGCTTCATTCTTTCCATCAGAGCTTCCAGCTCACTCTAAAATACACAAAACTGGAATTAAAAAATGATATGCTACTTCTATATATAAGTATATATAGTAATAATAATATAATATATTAATAATCATATAATAACATATATATATATATATATATTATATAGTAACAATATAATAGATTTTTTTTTTTTTTTTTTAAGGGAATTTAGAGGAATTGTCTGAAATTCTTTTTTTTTTTGACTTGGTGGTGAAATGCGATCTGAACGTTTTCCTGATATAAAAATACAAAAACAACACATGGACACATTGTAATGTTTTCCTACCCCAGTGTCAGGGTTACGCAGGGGATTCCCGTTGGCTTGGTTGCTGTTTGTTAGGTGGCAGGTGCATAAACCTGCCATGGCTGGAGGGCAAAGGTCATCCGTGACCTCAGGGTCAGGGTTGACACCGCTACCAAACACAAAACTAGCCAAGGCATGGAAATGTGCCAACAGTACGACAGCATGAACCAGCTCTGCCAGAGACCAGCTGTGTTCTCCTGTCTTCACCAGAGCCTGAGAAACAGAGAGTGTAAGATCATTAATATCTGATGTAGAAAGGATTTAAACAATTATAATGAACAATACAACATTGATGAAGACTCCAGTTTAAGACACTGTATATGTGTTCACCTACATAGGGTTATATAACGCTAGATGGCTACCATAGTACGCTACTATTTCTACAGTAAATGTGCAGTATGCATTTTTCAACGTATTTCCCAAAACATAGTGTGTGCAGTATATAAAACATAGTTTGCTACATGGAATGTTGTATCCCACAATGCAAATGCATTGACTTGATGTTCAAGGTGAGTGTGGAATGCACAGAAAGTAACATCTTATTTGACTCAGTGTTTGATTTGACTAAGAATTAAAATGTTTTAACACAAAACTGGATTGAAAATGCACTGGTTTTATTTACATGATGATACTCTTTGCACGCTTTTACTGTTTGAAATACTTTGTTGCATAATGCTTGCATAAAGCTACAATAATTCTGTGTACTAGGGCTGCATGATATTGGAATAAAAATGACTTTGAGGTATATAAAAATACAGAAATGTTTACCAGATGACTTGAATAGCTATGTTTGGAAAGAGTTAATCAGTCTAGAATGAGTGGAGTTATTTTGTTGTGGAGTGCAAAATTAAAATAATAATTTATACAATAATAATTTAAAATAATATTTTAAATAAAATAGGACGTTTTTGAGTATGAAACACTCTTTTAGGCCAGAACAATTGGGGGGGGGGTTAACATTTGGGTTTTAAAAAAAATGGGTTCACACTTGGGTTTATGCTTTACAAGAACCAACTCAAATTTAAAATGTTTCAAAAATATCTCTACACTGAGTTTTCATAGGGCACATTCCTGCTGTTTTTGCCCAGTTATATAATAATATATGACTATAAAATAATAATTTGTGAGCAGTGCCATTAAGGTAATGCACATATTTATATAATTAAATCACAGTCTGCACGATTTGACAGTCAAACTAAGCCCTAAAATCTTTTATTTTTATTTTTTTTATATACCATGTAGCCCTAGTGTATATTGAGCAATAAACAAGAAATCTAGTATGTTACCTGTATGTGTTGCTTGGTAATAAGCCAAGGTCTGTGCGCGAGGATCTTGTTAATCTCGTTAAGGTTGCGAAGTCGTTGTGGGCAGAACTCCAGACCTCTCAACCAATCAGAACATACGCCAATCTGCTCGAACTCTTGCGCATGCTGACAGACCAGCGTGGAACACTGATGCCGCGCTGCAGCCTGGAAGAGACAAAAAAAAAAACTAAAAACTATTCAAGTTGAATAACGTCTCCCTTGAAAGTGTTTCTGTGTCTGTTTGTACCATTATAGCGATATAATGCCTGTAGTGGAGTGGTAGGGGGCCGTCCATCCTCAAAAGATAATAGTGGCAGCGCAGGAAAGCTTGAAGATAATGCGGGTGAAGCCCCATCACCTGTGTCAGGTTGTCCATACGACCGCTGAACTCTTCGTCTAAGAACATCACTGTGGAGTCATTCAGAGGCATGGGTCCTATGATCTGGGATTGAGAAGCAGACATCAGGACATGAACAGACTGTATTTTCCATACACAAAAGTATTATGGTCAGATGGTAATATAAATTAAACGTGATCTGTCAGATTTTGTAATGTGATAAGGCACTAACATATTTGAACTTTAGTTCAGGTTCATCTTAATTCAGCAAAGTCAGGACAGATGCTATAATTCAATTTACAATCTAAATACACTTTCTTAGATCTCCCGGCACGCTTAACTCAGATTCAATGAAACTCATCTCCTGAACCAGATGAACTCAAAACAAAAATGAAATGAACACCAACTGACCCGAGAAAGAATGATAACAGTTTCTGAGGTGGGTTAACTCAGATTCAATGAATGTGTGAGGAAAAAAAGAGAGACATTTCGATTACAAAACAATTGGCTATATTGTGGTACTTTGACAAACACTATGGTATTGAAAGAATACTATAGTAATATACCATGGTATTTACATGGCACTCCTAGATACATTACCTATCAATAGTTTGGGAAATTAGTACTTCTATTCAGATAAAACCAAGTAAATTGTCAGCTATTTTTATTTCAAATAAATGCTGACCTTTTGAACATTTTATTTATCAAAGAATCCCGATGAACAAAACGTCCAGGTATAACAAATATTAAGCAGCACTGTTTTCAACACTGATAAGAATACGTTTTTCTTGAGCAGCAAATCAGCATATTATTATGGTTTCTGAAGGATCAAGTGACACTGAAGACTGGAGCAATAATACTGAAAATGTAGCTTTGCCATCACAGGATTCAATTACATTTTAAAATATATTCAAATAGAAATAATTTTTTATTTGTAATGATATTTCACAATATTATTGTTTTACTGTATTTTTGATTTAAAAAAATTCAGCCTTGGTGAGCATAAGAGAATTCTTTCAAATATGTTAAAATATTTCTCATTTCCAAGAAGAATATGATGATAATACCATGGTAAATGTCCAAAATAATTATGGTGTAACAACTGTACAATCTCTGGAAAAAAAACAAACAAAAAAAAATCTTATTTTTTAAGTTAAGTATTACCTCATTTTCTGGAATAAACGAGCTTGGTCCAGTTGATATGCGTCTTGACATCTTCATTCCTTTTTCCTGAGAAACATGAAGAACATTTGTGAAGAATATGAAGAAAATATCCTGACAATACAATCAAATAAAACATTAATTTACTGATGTGTGTGTGTGTGTTTTATGTTATAATACTTTCTCTAGTTTCAGGTTAATATGCAGGGACAAATACAAGTAAGCCATCTGTAGCTTGATTCCGCCCAGCAACAGTGGCTCAACCAATGGTGTGAGTTTGGGGGCGGGGTACTTGTTTATTCAACTAATGGCAGGCAGGAGAAACCTGTTTGAAAGCAGTCATTATTTTACAGACACTAATGCCTCACAATTTTTTTTAACAAACATAAAGTGAAGGAAATTCAGAAGATATTTCAATAAAAGTATCATAGTGTGTTTAATGTATATATTTTAAAGATCACAACGTTGATTTTCAGGTCGATTTGGTGTCAACCTGCTGAGGTTTATTTTAAAAGTCCCTCCCAGTCTTTGTTGTTCCTGTTACAGCGAAAGGTAAGAAGTTCCACGAAAACTGTGTTTGTGTTTTATCTGTGTGTGTGTGTGTGTGTGTGTGTATTTGCACTAACTATAATGGCAAGAGTGTAAGGGTTACTTCAGATCAGTGATCCGAGGCCTGGACACACCAAATCTCTCTCCCTGTCATTCTCACGCTCCCTTTCACTTTATCTATCCTTCCTTCCTTCTCTTCAGGATTTGGGTTTGTTCAGGATATCCCACCACCAACCACCACAAATACACAAACGGTGTTTTATTTGCGGTCAGAGATGTTTTGCCTTCACTCTGTAGCCTCATTGAAAACCCGTGCTGTTTATAAAACACTAACCTAGAACTAATAAGGGTCTGCACAGCCAGACACACATTTTAACGTTAAATCTGGTGCACAAGTTCCCAAACATGTGATTTTTTTTTTCAAGTTGTTTTTCTAAGGATGCATAAATCGTGGAAGGAAAGACTGAGCAACACAAAGACAAGGAGAGTTTTGTTTCGGGTTTTTGGGTTTCTTACATCCACTGCTCTATTGAAAGAGAACAAGACTTTACCTATAAAATAAAGTGAGCAAATAGACTACACAAATAAAGAGGACAAGCAGCAAACAGAGGGAGGTCAGAGGAGAAAAACAATACAGAAAGATTAACCAACTCAACTGTGTGTGTACAGCTGTGCTGTTACTGTTAACTACTACTAATGAATGAAAAATAGTAAAAGTAGTTTCCGTTAATTAAATTAGAATAAATATTAGAATCTGACTACATTTCTTCAGTCTTCAGTGTCACACGATCATTCAGAAATCAGTCTAAGATGCTGATTTGCTGCTCATGAAACATTTTGTATTATCATCAATGTTGAAAACAGTTGTGTTGCTTGATATTTTTGTAGAAACTGTGATAGATTGTTCAAAAGAACAATTTATTGGACTATAAATCTTTTGTAACATTATAAAAGTCTTAACTGTCACTTTTGATCAATTTAATGCATCCTTGCAGGATAAAATTAATTTTTCAAAATCTTACTGACCCCAATTTGTGAATGATAGTGGGTGTTTTTACAAGGCATATCTATTATACAAGTCTTCAACTTCTTGTGTGAGTGTATTTTTCTAAAGTACTATTCATCACAAGATGCCTTGTTACATAATCAGAGTCAAACAAAAAGCGAGAGAGAAGAGATATGGATAATACAGAGGGAGAACCACGGGATATGTGAGACTAATTGAATCGGTTTAGTTTGTTCTCGATGCTTAACGTGTGTAAAGTCTGTGTGTATTTGCAATGAGGCAGCAATGATTTGCCGTCCAGACTTGTTTGACACACACGGAAACATTGGCACTGTGACCACTGTGACCTGCACCTTGAAAACGCATCACTGCTCCCGGCCAATCAAAACGTGGCATACTATCAGCACTGATAATGCTTGAGACTGTCATTCTGCGGAACCATGGTAACGATTCTGTTGTCATGACAGCAGCATGAGTGTCCATGGATAGAAGCAGCGTCTTCCTCAAATAGTCTGGGACAGTGTCCAGATTTAAAGATGCTCGTTTCAATAACAATGAATAAAAATGACAAGAAACTTTTAGAAATGTAGTCTATGAATATGAATAAATGTTAATCTATGCACATGAATAAACATAAAAATACTGAATAATACCGAAAAATAATAATTTTCAAAGATTATTAGAGTATGTTTTACAAGAAAATACTATTTCAGTGTTTCTATTTCAAAACTTCATGTTTATTCAATGTGTTACTGGCCGTTTCTTTGCAACTGTATGTGAAATTTACTAGCAATTTCAGATTGTGCATTTATTTGAGATCTGTATGGAAGCCCATTTCTGCCACTGAATAAAAAATAAAAAGATAATTACGACTTTTTTCTCTGAATTGCACTAAATAAACTAAAAATTCAACCTTTTTTCTTGCAATTTTTACTTTTTCTCTCTCACAATTCTGAGTTTATATTTCACAATTCTGACTTCTATTCTAAGAATTGTGAGATATAAACTCACAATTCTGAGAAAAAAAATATTTTCCTCAGAACTGAACTTTATTCAATTTCGAGTTTATATCACAATTCTGAGAAATTCTTTATTTTTCAGATCTGCTCATTTTTCTCTTGTTAAAGTTTATAAAGTAAAATAAAATAAAGTTTTATTGTTAATTAAAAAACTTAAGGCCTTACAAAGGCTTTTCATATAGGATTTTATTAACTATAGTATTTTGTCTCCATTTCCACAATTGGAATACTGCCACTTTTGCCATGCAAATACTACAATAAGCATAGTACTATAACTATGATTTCATGGTTTTAACTACTTGTTTCATACTTACAGAAAACCTACTTCAGCAAATCTACGGTTACCACCCCCCAAAAATTTTTTATTTGTTTATCACTGATCATTTTTATATGGGTAGTTGTTATGCTTGTACTGTATGTACAGGTCATTTCATAAAAGTTAAGGTTGTGGTTTTAATCCTTGAACAGCCACTCCTTGATCTTCATAAGTCTGTTCTCAATGCTCAAATTGACTCTGGATTACAGCGGAGGTGTCTGAACAGTGCTCTCGCCTTTAGACACGTCTGGTTTTATGTATTAAAGGATGCTATTGTTCCAGCACTCTGCTTTTGCCCAGTCAAGCTTTTGATTCGAAATGTCTGTCCAGGAATCCTATATGCTTCCTTCCCCTCCAGGAGCTGGCGCTCTGCCTTCAGCCAAAGAGACCAGAAGTGTGAGTGCATTTTAAAGAAACGAAGAGGGTGAAAAAGTGGGTCTGTTGGGGACTGATCGTGTCTTATGTTCTGGGGGAAAGTGCAGAAATATTTGTCTCCATGACAGCAAAGGTAGGAGTAGAACAAAGGCACACACGTACACTTATACAGTACTTACATAAGTCCACTTTGTGCTCAGTTTAAACAAATGAGCCTGTTTAGTCAGGCCTACTTGTACTGAGTTTGAAGAAAGAGAGACAGAAAGAGACTGAAAATTGATATTTTACATGGATAAAATATGAAAGAGGACGGGTCAGAGAGAGAGAAAGAGAGCGAGAGAGTTGTGATTTAACATTCTGGTACACTGAGCCACTAATGAGTCTCCATCCAGATATGTTAACAAATATTCAGCATCTCAGTAAGGATTAGGATTAGGTTTGATCTCCAGTGAAGTTTTTTAATGGGATGTAATGAGAGAACGAAGGGTTATTATGGAGCGGTTTACTGGGGATTACTCTTTTGAGTTCTTCAAGGATAAGGATCAATTAAATTTAGGATGATTTATAGTGAAAGACAGGTCTTGATGTTGATATTTTCACAGCAGGGCACTCAAAATGTGTTTTACAATAAACCAATTAAACAATTTAAATAATGGATATGAAGCTGAAATCAAATATAAATATAAAAATAAATATAAATTAAATTATACATGAAAAAACTTTTTGGAAAATGTTGCCTTGGCAACAAACTGAAATAAAATAAGTTTAAGTACTAAAATTACTACAACATAAACTGTAATAAATACTGTATAAATCATATAAATTAGAAACAAAACTAATAGAAATTATGTAAAATTACTAAAGTGTAATTCAAACTCAGATGAAAACTGAAAATATAAAAATAGGCTAATACAAAATATAAAACATATTGGAATAATATATAAATAATACTAAAATAAGTAACACTGTCTTGAATACACTGCATTATTTAATATCAGTCATGACTGTATGGCACAAATGGTGTGGGATGGGTTTGTAAAAAAAATTGGGTTTAACTACAGCATTTAAATTCAACCTCAATTTCAAATAAATTCAATTATTGGGAAATTATAGTACGCACATATTGTGCATGAAATCAACTAAAACAATAAAACATATTGTAATAAAAACAAACATGCATTTTTAGGACATTAAAAAGTCATTTCTTCAGGTGTTTTTTTTTTTTTTTACATTTTCTTACACAACAGCATTACTGTTTCTCTCATGAGGATCCTCCCCCTGGTGATCACTTGATTACGTCAAAGTCTGTGGCCCTTGAATGATGCCATTAAACTCATAAAAGATTATGCAACACTGGCAGAATGCAAAGGTTTTAGTTTTGCTTGATCAGGCACCTGGTGGCACCGTGGCAAATGTGCCCGGCCGGCACTTGCGTCCTCACTCAATTAGTGGTTTGGAGTATTTGTAGTTCTCATGGCAAAACTTACCCACAGATCTCTGCTCAAACACGACTACACAGTGTACAGGCACTGATGCTGTTCCCGACAGGTCACTATGTGGTAATGGGGCAGTGCGATTCATTGGTCAATTATGTCACGCCAGTGCACATGGCAGCTGGAGGAACAGGAAGTGTGTCAGCTGCTGAATCAGCAAAACTCAGCAGCACAATTTACATGGGGCTTCTATCAGTCTCTCTTTCAAGCAAGAAAATGTTGAAAATACAAAACCGGTTGCGTCGAAGCAAGTCACAGTTTTGTTGCTGTTCAAATTCCACAATAGAGCCATTGTTGCTTTTTCAGTGAAGCGTGTGACAGCAAACAGGAATAAAAATGAACCAACACAGGTGGTATGGGATCGGGTGATAAGAGAGAACATTTTTGCTCTATGTGAGTATTGGTGAAGCTTTTAAGATTTTTATGTCAAAATACATTCTCTTACTTTAGTTTATTTTTCATTGACTATAAGTATGCCATGGGTTTATATCCCAGAAAAGTGTAAATGCCAAGCTCTGCCATGAAACTCTAGATGGCGCTGGCTGATGGGTCGTTAACGCAGACTGATGATACTCACAGTGTTAAACTACTTGGCACAAGCTGATTGGTTCATGTTGCATATGCAGCCAATGAGCTTCCTGCTTTACAATTAAATGGCTGGTCCTCTGGAACCCTCCACCTCCCCAGTTCCACCTATAAAGATCTATTACAGGTTATCATATATGCTACTTGTGCAGCAGCAGTATGTCTTAAATACTCACAGCACTGTATTGACGTATGTACTGGCAGTAGCAAGTTCCTGTTCTTGCTTTGCAGCAGCAGCAGCAATCTACAACAACAGCAATAACCAACAGCAGCAATAATTCAGCAGCAGCAGCGTTTAAGTGTACTTTTTCTTTTTGGAATTATCAGTGTGAACACTCTACTCACACTATTTATACTGCAACAAGGCATAGACTAGTGCATAAGTATGCGATGGGATGCACCTTGGGGTTTAATCGAGACACCAAACAGAGTTTCTTCTGGGCAGATAATGGTGTATTCCATTTATAGGCCTACATGAAATTCAGAAATTCTGAGTTCCTAGTCGGAGTTCTGATTCGGAAACTTCGAGGAACCACAACAACCCTGACTTTAGAATCCAAAATGGCTGCTCATCGTGTCAGCAGTAAGTGAAACAACAATATGTTTCATTTTTGGGTGAAATATTCCTTTAATGCACCAATGCATGAGTGGTATAAAACTAGCAAATAAAATTTCTTTGTGTTCTAATTGGAAATAATTGACTCTAATTATGAATAGCATCAGTTTTTCTGCAGGTCAAGGCAGGACAGAGAAGAGTTTAAACTGGATGATCACAACTAGGGAGAGACTAGCTACATGCTGATGAGAGTTATCACAACCAGTGAAATGAGTAATAAAGAACCCTGTCGACATGACACACTGACCACAAATCCCCCAAAACATTCTCAGATAACAAGCTTTATCCAAACACACACACATATTGTGTCAGGCACTCAAAATACAGGTTTGCTTACAGCCACAGGATAACTCGCAGTATTTGCTCCCGGCTGCTGTTACAGACATGAAGATCAAACAAAGAGCTCGCAAGCCTTCAGCCAACAGTTCGACCTGATAAATGCCAGCTCGTGTTTCAGTATGAAAGTCCAGTTTGATTTACAACAACTTTTGGCAGGGTGTATGTGAAAGGAAGATGTGCAGAGCAGAAGTAGGTCACATGTGTTCAACATGATTAATGACAGCTAAAAATAACATCTTCCAGCCAAAGAAAAGAGAGAGGGATGATAGCAGGATTTCAGATGAGATGAGTAGGTCACTAAGTTAGTCAGCCTCTGATTCAATCAAAGTGTGATGAAATGCTTGCCATTAAACTATTTAAACCTGTCATTGTGTCACAAAAATCAATAGATAGATAGATAGATAGAACTTTTTATTGTTTTAGAATTTAATGTTTTTATTTTATTTTACAAAATAGGTTATCATGAGGATGTGTGTTTATCTGTGTGTCTGTGAGTGATAGATAGATAGATAGATAGATAGATAGATAGATAGATTCTTCACATAATGCAATTATCTACCAGTTTTTTTTTTGTTTTTTTAAAGGTAACATACAAATATGCATTAGTTAGTTTTAAGGAATAAAGTAATATAGGTGACTAAATAAACCTCTCTTGGTAGATAACCCATACAATACATTACAAACCAAACCCACAAATATCAGCATCAGGATCAAATGCATATTTAAGGAACACATGTGACTACTGAAATAAGCCCAAACTGATGCAGAATAACAGTCTGGATGCATAAACACACGTTACCTTTTCTCTGATCATGTTCCGGCAGTGGTTGCAGATGTCTGCTGTTCCGTTCATTCTGGCAAGAGCTGAATCCCGGTCTCAGTGACGGTGTACTGGTCTGGGCATGTCCGCTGCCAGCTCCTTTAAGGACGATCAAGACCTGAAGGAGGACTGTCTGGAGACTCCTCCGTATCCCTTCGTGTCTCCCTTCGCAGTGCTCAAACCTCTCCAAGTGTCCTGTCCAACTTCAGCATGAACGTGCGCTACACGCCCCCTCAGCTGGCCTCTTTCTATCCGACTCCCGAGTGAATCACTCGTGTGAACCGATTCGTGAATCACTCAACCGATGACTTCGTTTAGGGGTAACCCTGTGAGATGAAAAAAATATTGTTAACAATATCGAGAATAATTAATATTAACATTACCAATAATTAACCATATTACTATTTTCTATTATATTACAAAAAACTAACAAAAAAAACATAAAGTATTATTTTATATAAAATATTTTGCGGCTAGGTTCGAAGTACAAGCCTCCCTTAGGAAAATTAAGTAAAGTTTAACCGTGTTTTACGCTTTTTTTTTCTTTTCTTTTTTTTGTGTATTGATTACCATTTACAAATAACCACAATTTTACTACAAATACCATGGTTAAACTATGGTAAGTGAGGCAAAACTATGGTTAATTTGTGGTGACCATGGTTTAACTACAGTAACCATGTTTTTTTTTGTTTTGTTTTTATTTGTAGTAAAACCATGAGTTCATTTTCGTAAGGGCTATAACATTAGCAACAAAACATTAGTAGCCTGACATTATTTATCACATGATTATAGATATAAACATCACAAATATATCACAAATTCAGTATTGTTTTGTTTAAAATGGCTCAATATTAGCTAACTAGACAATTCAAAATGAAAAACGAAATCATACGGAAACACTTTGAGAGTCGACTCAAAAGAATCGGTTCATTGAACAGTCAAAAAGAACCAATCATACTTCTCAGTGGTATTCTCTTCACGAGCCACTCCCCCCTCCATGATTTTCTCTCTTGTCCAGACATGTTCCTCCCACTTACATATCAAAAATTGTAAGACTTTCTGTGAAGGGCCTTGTATAATTTTTCATGTGCAGTGTTAATTTTTCAGTTCTTATTTGCAGACAGGGGGGTGAACGTTTTATGACTTAACAGCTCCCAATGAAATGTCTATGCTGAGGTCAATGGCTCATATAACCTCTAATAAAACTAAGATGTCTGATTAGATTTCACTATCTCTATATTTTTCCTAAACTGCTTCTGAAATATATTTGCTCTCTTTCAATATGCATTTACTGCTTTATTTTCTAGGAAAAATAAGCATGGCAGTTCAAACCCTCATTGTCTCGACTCGACAATTGTGTTTTTACAGTGCATGCAAACAGGAGCCTTGAATAGAGCTGGGAATTGCTGACTGAGCGGAATGACCATCAGACGGTGTGGACAGGAGCCAAACCCCGCAGGATTTTGGTCCATGGGTTCACGAAGGCGGCCCATGGGGTGCTACTAAAAACATTCCTATGATCTCAGACTGATGTTGAAGAGTTCAGATGAAATGAATGCCGGCCTACATAAACTTGTTCATGCTGTGATGTTCTGTTGTTCAAATAGATTGCAAAATATCACTCAACTTCAAGTTTCTGCCTGAAGTTAAGGAGTTTCTCTTCTAAAAGCGTGACTGGACAACATACAGGACATGTTTAGTCAGCAAATTCCAGGGTGATCCTTAAACATTAAACCCTTAAGCTGAGAAAATCCGCAGGGATCTTGGTTGAAAAAGAAACCCAAACTGACAAGTTGTCTTTTTTCTTCCCTGCCACCAGAGTTCAATTTCACCCCGCAACAACGTGATGTCATCAGGAGAGAGAGAATCAGCCAATCAGAGTGCCGACTGATCAGCAGTGAGGTCACAGTGCTGTATCCTAGCAATGGCTAAATGGTGCTGCTGTGAACTTCCTGAGACAATATCTATTTTATGCAACACACTTAGAAATCATGTCAGTGGATTTTGCCCCAACTTCAACACACACACATCAGTTTACAGATAAATCTGCAGAAAACTTCAGCGTTATTTTAGTACCATTGGTATACGATTATAGTTTTTGTTAATATTTTGAATTACTTTTTCTATTTTCATTTTAATGTTAGTTAATTTTAGTAATTTTCTAGTGTTTTTGTCATTTTTCTTTTTTTTATATATATATATATATGTCTATATATTTCTTAATGATTTTATTTTGGTTCGGTTTTATTAAAATTCGTTATTTTAGTACTTCAAGTTTATCTAAAAGAAAATAAAAAATGTATTTAGCTAGCAATAAAGTTATATTTTATTTCATTTCAAGCACTACATTTTTTTATTTATATTTTAGTTTCACTATTATTGGTAACACATTACAATAAGGTTCATTAAATGAACAATACTACTACAGCATTTATTAATCTTAAGTAATGTTAATTTCAACATTTACTAATGCATTATTAAAATGAAAAGTTGTGCTTGTTAACATTAGTTAATGCACTGTGAATTAACGAACTAAAAATTGAACTGTATTTTCATTAACTAACAAAAGATTAATAAATACTGTAATAAATGTATTGTTAATTGTTTGTTCGTGTTGGTTAATACTTGATGTTAACCAATGGAACCTTATTGTAAAGTGTTACCCTATTATTTTAGCTTTAATTAGCCTACAATTTAGTTTCAGCTCAGATTCCCCACAGATTCCTCACTTTTTAAAAAAATTGCATCTTTGTTTGTTCACTTTGGCAGCAAATGACCCATTGCTAGAATACAGGCTGATACACACACTCACAAACACACAAAGATGGCTTCCTAAACAGCCCTTCACAGAATAGAAGACTAGGACTAATGCACACATGACTAGGTTCATCATTAATGTAAATAGCTTGACAATTTTAGTCATTTGATGTAATACAGATATACTCAGTATTGTGGTGTGTGTGCAGTGCTTTAAAACGGATGTAATCCTGCAGCAGGACTGCCACCCATTTCCTTCTATTCTGTGAAGGGCTGTTTAGGAAGCCACCTTTGTGTGTTTGTGAGTGTGTGTATCAGCCTGTATTCTAGCAATGGGTCATTTGCTGCCAAAGGACACATGCTGTGAAGCCCGTTTCCATTCCATTCAAGCACATTTCCACAAAGTTATGACTGTAAAGCTATATGCATGTGAACGTGACCCTGCCTATATTATATTAAGCCATTAAGTTGGCCTAACTTTCCAGTACTCACCCAGACAGACTGACTCAGTGTCTTTTTTATCAGATGAAAGATCTGTAAGTCTTTCCTGCATATTACTTGTTTAGATAGAGACAGTGGGAGAGCCTGTCAAACAAGTATTTCAGCTGAGAAGGCCTTGTGTAAATTTACTTTGACAACACCTAAAAATAAGCTTGATTAAATCACACTAAATCCATAAATACAAAATCAAACTCCTCAATCAAATATAACACCTCCCTTTTCTCACCCTTAGAGCACCTTTGATTTGTCCTTTTGATGTTTGATTAATGTCACTAAGATCACTTTATACATTAGTCTTTCTGTTTATCTATTAATGTGGCGTTTGCAGAACTTTTAAAGTCTCATTTTATGAAAACAAACAAGATAAATAGTGTGCTTATTAAATTAACATTGTGTAATGTTAAGCTAAATGAATACATGCTTTAAAAGTGTTAGGATATAATCAAAGTCCCTTTAAGGGTATTCTATAGTCTTTGATTTAATTATGTTATCAAAAATGTAATAAGGTTGAAAGTTTCAAAACATAACTTGATATTACAATAAACTGACATTGAATCTACAATATCAGTTGTTCACTACACAAAATACAAAAATACACTTTGTAAAAAAAAAAAATATATAAAATAAAAAAATAATATATATATATATATATATATATAATATAAAATATTATAATGACATATAATATAAAATAATATATTATTATAATTAATATTGTTTAATATAACAATATGAATTGTCTATTATATTACTCTCAATATAATATAATATAATAATATATTTTTTTGCATATTTTGTATATGTACATATATAATATAATAATATAAATTCTTGATAATACTCCATATTATTCTCAAAATATATAATAGAATATTTTTGCATGTTTTTGTTTTTTGATTGTATTTTGTATTTTATACATGTATAAAATATTTTATTGATAATATTCCATATATACCATTCTCAAAAAAGAAATTGCATTTTTTTCATATTTTTTTGTATTTTATATATGACACCCATAGAATGACCCTGAATTGTGTGTTTACCTCAGTGAGCTCACGCTGCTGTTTTCTGCTGAGTGCGACTTGTTAAAGGTCACTTCTTGTGATAATAAAGACAATACATTCACTTCAAAAATCCATTGATCAGAGGCTGTCCTAGATTCCATGTACAGACTACACAGAGGAGAGCCGGACGGATACAAATATGTCTCACAGAATGTTTACAGTGCAGTTCCTAATCCAAGTGCTTAGTGTAAATATTTTACGTAACTTTTCATTTAGATTCTTTAAACATGTCACAGGATTAGGAATTATGTGAATGATATACGATTGTGCAAGGATTTTGAAAACAAGCAGGGAAGGACTGCAGAAAAAATCCTGGAAATCTGGCTTCCTTAAACATAAGAAAAAAAAACTGAAGGCGGCAGAGAGGGAGTTTTATGACTACTGAATATAACTAGGTATAGAAGATATAGAGTTTGGCATGAGAATGCAGTAGGTTATAAAGAGAGAGAGAGAGAGCGAGAGTTCATTTCTCTGTGAATAAAAGGCCAGGCATGTTTAAGCCCCTGCATGTGATTTTAGATTAGAGAAAACCCTCAGGAATCTTTGCAAACCTCTGTTCACTTTTTTTCCAAACAATCCTGCAGCCCACTCAGATATGGAGGACGTGAAGACAGAGAATGTGAGAGGGGGGTCATGGGGCTGGTGTAGGGTATAGAAGTAAACAGAAACAGAGCATGTGTGTGTACGTGTGTTTGTTTGCATTAGTGTGAGTGTGTGTGCGTGCAGTATAGAGGTCAGCATATGAAGCAGTCTCAGACTGTGGGTTTTCTGGGACTGAGTTGTTTGGATAAGTGGGGGAAAGTTCACATCTCAAAGACTTCTTTCAGTCCCAGCATGCACTGCACTGCCACAGCTTTCTTCTCCAGTCCACTGAAAAAAAAGCTAAATATAGCTGTTGAACATTTTACTTTTATGTGTATATAATTATATGCCTATTATATGCATATGCTGTATTTATTAATGTCACCTACTTTGCAGCTTCTTGCAGCACTAGAAGCTCCTGTCGTCAAGTTAAATTCCTTGTGTGTGTCAACATACTCTTTCTGAGTTCTGACTTCTTTCCATGCATGATAACGAACGTTTTTTTACTGCTCATATTTTATGTATATTTACATATGCAATGGAAATGCTGAATAACGCTTTTTTCCACGTTAAGGTTTTATGAGTGTGCAAATTAAGCAAGTGAACAATAAAAAAATGATAAAATACTTTTGAAACCTTACATTTCTCGTTCGGCATTTGCCTGACAAAGAGGAATAGTGTGATAAATTTACCTGCTGGCGGCCTCTTGTGGACAAATGTTGATTGAAAAAACAACAACAATGTTTTCTAAGGATCCGAGGATCCTGCTGTCCAAAAGATGGCGCTGACTGGAAAAAAATATTGGCAGACACTCTCTTACTAAAACAACTTCTTTGTGTTGAGTTTTTAGACTATGTCAACTACGACGATACATTTACATTATTTTTGTTTGCACGAATAGACAGATAGAACGAACGATACAGACAGACAGACAGACAGATAGATAGATCAGAATCAGAATCAGAATCAGAAAGAGCTTTATTGCCAAGTGTGTTTGCACACACAAGGAATTTGTCTTGGTGTTAGGAGCTTCCAGTACAGAAACAATACAGTACAAACAGACAACAGTGCAAACAGAGACAACATATAATTAAGGTAAAAATATACAAATAAAAATATACAGAAAGAAAAATGTCCATAGACAGAACTGTAAATGTGCATGTGTCCTATGTACAGATGAAGGTTTGATGAGTTATTTACAGATGTACAGTACCGGGGTGTGTTATGTGTTGTTCAGGTGGGATACGGCCTGGGGGAAAAAACTATTCTTGTGTCTGGCTGTTTTTGTGCTCAGTGATCTGTAGCGCCGGCCAGAGGGCAACAGTACAAAGAGAGAGTGAGCTGGGTGTGAGGGGTCCAGAGTGACTTTCTTAGCCCTTTTCCTCACTCTGGAGGTGTAAAGTTCTTGGAGGCTGGGCAGAGGGGCACCGATAATCCTCTCAGCAGTCCTGACTGTCCGTTGTAGTCTTCTGATGTCTGTTTTGGTAGCTGAACCAAACCAAACAGTTATAGAAGAACATAGGACAGACTCGATGATGGCAGAGTAGAACTGTATCAGCAGCTCCTGAGGCAGGTTGAACTTCCTTAGCTGGCGGAGGAAATACAGCCTCTGCTGGGCCTTTTTCGCGATAGAGTCAATGTGATTGTCCCACTTCAGGTCCTGAGAGATGATGGTTCCCAGGAACCTGAATGACTCCACTGCAGTCACAGTGCTGTTCATGATGGTGAGTGGGGGGAGAGCAGGGGGGTTCCTTCTGAAGTCCACTATCATCTCCACAGTTTTGAGAGTGTTTAGCTCCTGGTTGTTAAGACTGCACCAGACAGCCAGCTGCTCAACCTCCTGTCTGTAAGCAGACTCGTCACCGTCCTTGATGAGGCCGATGACTGTAGTGTCGTCCGCAAACTTCAGGAGCTTGACAGAGGGGTCCTTTGAAGTGCAGATAGAGAGATAGACAGATAGACAGATAGATAGATAGATAGATAGATGGATGCACCAAATGCTTGCTTCTGTCCATGTTTAAGTCTGTGTCGTGTCATCAAGAGAAAATTAATTTTACAGTTTTATGACAAAAGGATATGGGACAGTAATTATTAAACATGTTCATCATTTCTACTGATCCCTCACTCCTATCTGCCTGTCATTCATCTCTCTTGTCCTTGGTTTATGTTTCATTACTCTTCTCCTCCCCATCCTTGTTCCTCCTCTCTCACTCCTCCCATATTCTCTGTCTCTTTTAGATTTCTGCTCTCATTTGAATGAGCGAGTTCAGTCCTCCCTGGTCTTTTAGGTGACTTCATCATTTCATATGACTTTTCAAGTATGAATTTATTTTTTTGGTAAATTGATACATTTCTACTTGTTTCTTGAAGGTTGAAGAAACAATGAAGCTAAGCAGAAGAGAGGTTCCTATTTATGTGAGTAACACATGTCTGTCTTTGCCGGTGTTTTTAAGATGAAAATATTGTTGATGTCCTTTTAGAAAAATAATTACTATGCAGGTCTACAATGAAATATATAAAAGTATGCTATTTATGTTCTAAATGTTGTGCGTGTGTGTTTAAGGGCCAAGCAAAGGTTTTTGCACTGATCCCATCGGTTCAGGAGGAAGAGGTTTTTGTGGTTCTAGAGAGCTCAACTCTACTACATGTTCTGCAAACTAGAGTTCACAACATGCTCTACTTCATTGTTCCAGGTGAAAAACTATAATAAAGAAATAAAATAATATAATGTAAAATAATAATCAATTTTCCAAATCTCTTCTCCTAGGGTATATAATATAATATAATATATAATAAAATCATAGTAAATATTAATAAATTACTTTTTTTTACTTTGCTCCTTCTCCCACAGTTTGCAAGATAAGTGTTCATCCAGATCATGTATGTGCATTTAGTGCTTTCTTTGTGTTTCCATTGTTGCGTTTAGGTCATAACCTGCCAGAGATGGTGCGTGTCCGAGCGTATATATTTACAGATGATGCTGTGATGTGTGTGGGTGTGTCTCATCTTACATACGTGGAGGATGGCGCGCAGGAGCTGGCTGAATACCTGGTTACCCATAGCGACTGTCTCAGCACCACTGAGCCCAGACATCTGATTGGTCGATATGGTTTGAATGACAGCTCTGCAAGGGCAGATATGGATCAAAGGGTCACACTTGCCCTAGCCAACCTACACACCCCTCACAATCTTCTCGGACAGCCATCACAAGGTGTGTTTGTAGTTTATTGTACGCATGTGTGTGTGTTTGTGTGTGTGCATGATAGCAAAGGAAAATGCAGCACCTGCTTCCGTGTATTGTATGGATGCGTATGCGTAATCAGATTTCACTGTTCCTGCTTCACATCCAGATGACACAAATGTCCGGAGATGAGCAGTGGAATTATAAATTCTGAGTTCTAATTGGATTAGAGGTCACCGTGGTGACCATTAATGAGGATGTCCAAAGTATACTGTCACTGAAGGAGTTTTCAAATTGGAATAAATATGTAATTTAAATGCATTTATGCAATTAATTAACTAAACATGCAGTTTATTTGTAAATGTGTGTATTTGTGTACATATAGAATCTCTCCTGCATGTGTGTGTGCGTCTGGGCTTTGTGAGCGTCTCTGAGTTTCTTCTCTGTCAACCTGGCGCCCTGATGACTATTCACTCAGCCAATCAGGATGGGGACACGCCCCTTCAGCTGGCCCAACAGACCAATCAGCACACGCTGATAAAACTCTTCAAGCAGTAAAGTATCCTTATTCCTGTACAAATAATATTCGATACTGTTTACACGTTGTTTTAGTTATTTTACACCTCAGTATGCAAATAGTCAAGTAATCATTTAAAAAACTAAAAAATAAAGGATATTTTTTTTTATTTTGCATCTGTGCAGCTAATTTTAAACATAAAAATATCCAGATCAAAATGACCCCTAACACAAAGGGTGGAACTATTTTTTTAACACAATAGAAGTTCATAATTCCTATACAGTATATTATGTCTTTTTTTCTGAACAAGCTACAAGGTTTTCTGTTTTTTTTCTTTAGTTCTTTCCATAGTGTTTTGGCAAATTGAATGGAAATCAATGGGGGTCATTTTGACCCACAACACAAAAGTTGTACAGGTGTACAATACAACAGGAGGGTTACATTTGTAGATCTTTGTACCCATTGATGTGTTTGCATTAAACCATGTGCTATGCTTAATATATATCTTCTAAAGCCAAATGACAACTATCTGTGACAAAAAGACAGAAATGTATGTCATTATTCTTTCATTTTAACAAAATGACTTGTTTGTTTCTCACACAATTGAATGGATTCAAAAGGCTTAATATAGATTTCACGAGCAACACAAGTAACTATTTCTCTTTTACACTTTCTCTTGCAGGCCTCCTAATCCATTAGCCACGCCCCTGGCAGGCGTGTCACAAGTGTGGGCGGGTAAATCCCACCTCCTTAGGTTTAGCCACGCCTCTGGGATGCTGTCTCTGTCTGTGTGTTTATCCGAGTCCTGTCCTAGTACACAAACCTTACAGTCATCCATACTACTGCTGCAAGAGTGTGTGAAGGACTCTGCTCTGCTAAACAAGGTCAGATAATAGAGGTTAAAGGTCACACAGATATTACTTATTAACTAGCCTATACATTAAAATAAAATTGAATGAATTTAAATTCTTTGGATTGAATCAGTTCAGTCCTGAATTTGCTTTGAAGTAAGATAATAAAGAGTATTTTTTTTTGTCTGTATGTGTTTTATACAATCCCAGATCAAAGGTCTGAGAGTGGATACAGAGAGAAGAGCTGAAAGCAACACTCTGTTTTCATACTCAGGTTAATGTTTCTCCTTTGATTATGAAAATTACATTCACAAGGCTGAATGAATATTATCTAGATCAAGTACCTGATGAATGTATAGTAGTGATGGCAACTTTCTCTTTTTTCTCTCACATTTTCCCCCTTTTATTAAGGATCACCATACTCTCTGCTTCACAATGTAAGTGGCTGTGACAGACTGAAATACATAGCTACCAAAAGTACTAATACTCTACAGAAAAATTAGATATGCTAGATGACAGCTAGTCTTTTCATAAATGAGCTAGTTACACAGGAACCGCTCCATTACGACTAGTATAAGTGAACTATCTGAATAATTCAGATAGAATCATGAACCTTTCTTATTTTAGTTATAGAACGAAAAATATTAAATAATTATGAAGAATGTTCTCGACATTTCCCTTAAACATGAATAGAAAGTCGACCAAAAGATATATACAATGCGTTTACAAATTAGCACCCTCATAAAAGATGGTACTGAAGTTCAATGAGTCGTGACTCGAGTGAACTTAAAAATGATTCAGACGGATTCACTGTCCAAACGATTCACTGTGTAAGTGAACAAATCGAATCATTCAGACGGACCGTCCATTTTGAGAACAGTTCTTGAAAAAGAACCGAGTTCATGTGATTCAACTAATTCTTTAACTAATCGGGCATCGATATTCTAAACAGCTGAAAGAGCATTTTGGGACATGCGACCTGAGGCTGAAATATTGTCAGATAAAATGTAACGTTGTAGCAAGTGTCAACGCATCCTGCTGCTTCACTAACACTGTAGAAATGGATAGCTTTACTGTTTATTGTAAAATTTTAACATTACTGATATTATTTCATTATTGTTTAATTTCTCATTTTTAGTCTTGCTTTTTTTTAGGTGTGGTTTAAAAATTCCAGTCAGGATGAAGATGAGGAACTTTTATCCTCTGACGACTCTGGTAAATGATTATCTTTACATCAATTCACAGTTATTTCATGGCTTCTGTAATTATATTATTAATGTGCTTTCAAAAGGACATTAAATGTCCAAAATACATACACACAGAAAAAAAGGGGTTTAAAATTGTACCTTTCGTGGTACAACAGCCTGTCGCTGGAGCAGTACCCTTAATAAAAGGACATATTTGTACTATTTATTTTATTTATTTATTTTTTTACCCCTAATAGGTACATATTATATTAGTACCTTAGTAATACGTACCCATAAGTTACTAATGTGTACCTATTAGGGGTAAAAAAGGTACAAATATGTCCTTTTAAGGGTACTGCTCCAGCGACAAGCTGTTGTTCCCCAAAAGGTCCAATTTAAACCTCTTTTTTTTTGTGTGTATGTCTACTGACAAAAGTCGAAAAAGGTCCGTCAGAAAAGTCTATTAGGTGCTAGTTGTCTAGGGCAACTTTTGAACCATTCATAAGACTCCCAATAAAAAACTTTGAACGTTTCTACACTTATTTTTGTTAGAAGGGGAAATGAAGTGGCTAGACTTATAATGAAGAATGTTCTTAACATTTCACACAGTTGGTCAACCAATAGACAGACATACAGAAAGTGTATTAGAACTCTCCCTAAACCTCTATTAACTGTTAAAATTTTGACAATCTAATCTGATATCTAATGCTGCATGCTTTTGTATCTTGATTTCAAAATTCATAATTGTGTTTTAGTAGATGGACTCACAACTCGTACTGATTCAACAACCAGTTCACTCACTGACTCCAGTGTTACCATAACAAACAGCATCAACACTCTGCAGGCTGGTGAGGATCAGGTGAGGTGTCTAGAATTATTATGCATTCAACATTTGTCATGCAATATGTAACAAGAAAAATCTTTTTTTTTCATTAGTCAATTTATCCTCAGGAATCTTTTGACTCTGAGTTTGAATCAGACTCTACGGCATCTGAACAAGACTCTCCAGTCCGAGACAAATTACCCATCTGTAGTCCACAGGATGGTGTGTTTGACAGTTTTTTTTTTTCCTGTGTGTATCTGCATTAGTGTGTTCAAGACAGATTGAGATGTGCACAAAATAAGATATACTAGTTTGCAAGAATGTTTGTTTTTTATGTTTCTAGCGCCATTACCCTTCAGTGATGAAGAAACATCCACAGAGATCAGACGGTATTTGATCTCTCACACCCATGCAGACAGACATTTGTGCATAAGATGCTTGACTGTTTAACTATTTATTTCCAAATTCATAGTATGTGGTGTAACAAGTCAGAGGAAGAAGAGAAAGAGAAATTCATCTCTACATCCAAAAGTGAGACGGAGAAATATAAAGTGAGTCGAACACTTAGCTTTCTCAGGAGCCGGATGGTCAACACCAAAATAAAAAACAAGGTAAGAGAAAGACAGTAAAAGAGACTTCCTGTCCTGTGCATCAGATTAGATATATAGGAAATGTTTTTTTATTGTGTATGAAGTATATATATAGTACATTTAGCAAACTAAAGGTTTAAACAAAATATATTTTCTATGTATATGTTTTCAGTATATATTTTCAGTATTTCCATTTAGCCTGGCTGTGGACAACATGTATTTACAATGTTTCTAAACAATTTTGTAAAAAAAAAAAAAAAAAAAGTGATTTTTCATTTGCATATCGCAGTGAAAAACAATATTCAGTAATTCTCAAACATTTCTGAATCTTTTTTTAACTTCCTGTCAGCCACTGTCATCAAAAGATGACGTGATTGATGGTGATTTCTATAATTAGACACATTATGAATATCCTGAGGAAACATGTTGTAATATGTGTTTGTTCACAGGTAAATGCAGAGGTTTCCTCATCCTTGCACCAGCTCTGCTCACCACAGCAGCCTGTTGAAGCAGCTTGTGAAGTCTGTGAGGGAGCTGACAGTGATGAACCACAGCAGTGCACACGTAAGTGTGTGTTTCTTGTACAGACATATATTTTTACATTTATAAAAATGTGAAATAAATGTAAATATACTGGCTTTATGATGTTTTTCCTGTTCAGACTGCTCCATGATCATTCATAAGACCTGCTGTGATTCTGCACCTCTGTGTGTAAAGGTGATTGTTTGTGTGTTAAACACATGACACTTCACTTACAAGTGTGCTTGAAACTATGATAAGCGATTGCATTTATTTCCATAACCCACAGAATCCTCATCAGGCACTTCTAAAAAGCGCTGACTCTTCAATATTACTATGTGAGAGAGACAATTATGTTATTCTGACATTAAATTATAACCAACCATGTCATGTAGAGCTCATGTGATGATGTATATTTCATTAACAGACTCGTCAAGTCAGAGTTCTCCATCTCTGTCTCTGGTCAACGACAACAACACCATGTCACACAGGTTTGTTTATCTCTTCCATAAACTTAATTTGTCTGTGTGTCACTAATGTTTACATTTTGAGATGCTTTGTATGTTTCTGTGTTAGAAAGCGGAGTAACAGTGAGGGGTGTGGCCATGATTTCACTCTACGGAAAAGCAAGTCTTTTATTGGTTGTTCTTCTGGAAACCCCACCTCCAGTGAGTTCACCCAGTCATTCCAAACCTGTATAACTTACTTTCTTCTGTGGAAATCAAAAGGTGCAGAATTTTCTGCCCGATATTTCCATACAATAAAATTAACTTAGTGTCATTGAGCTACTATTATAGTTTTTACTCATTTTTTAAAAAAATAGTTTTTTTTAAAAATATTTTCCCTTTTCCTTTTAATTTTAAAGTTTTAGTAATTTTGATGTGTTTTGTCATTTTCAGTAGTTTTTTAAATATGCCTATATTGTTTTTGTTAATTTGTGTATCAATTTTAATTTGCTAAAACTATCTGATATAAAACTAGCTGATATCAAATATATTTATATGAATAAATTTATATGAATATATTAAATAAATTTAATTCATTAAATTGAATAAATGTATAAATATTATAAATGTGTAAATAGTATGTTAAATGTATTTGTATTATGTACATTACGTTTATAACATTTTTTTTTTTTTTTCAAGTAATGAAATGAAATGGGTTTTAGTTTTAGTTATGATATCATAACCCTGCTGTTGAGCTAAAAAAATAACGAAAAAGCACAATAATTGTATGACTTGTATGTGATTTTTATTTTTTATTTTTTTGTCAATCAGTGATGATTGGAACCAGTGGTGTTTGCTGTCATTGATTTCAAATAACATGATTTTTGACTGAACTATAGTTTTTCCAAATCATGCATACCCTAATTCACTTTTACCATCTCTTTGCCAGATTCTACTGATTTTTCAGCTCACATATCATTTGACTACTCTGCTGAATCTTGGAGCGCTGTTGTGGACACTGAATTCAGTAGGAAACTGGACAGAGAGGTGGTCAAGAGACAGGAGATCATCTATGGTCAGTGATTGCAAAGCCCGTTGATTGTTGACATGTTTTTTGATCATTCACGATGCACTGTTGTTAAAAAAGTTTGGTTGCTTTAGTTAAGCCTAATTTGATTGGTTAGTGATGTGTTTGTCACAGAGCTGATGCAGACAGAATTTCACCACATCCAGACTCTCTCTGTTATGGCTGATGTTTTGAGGCGGGGACTGTTGAAGGAAGTGCAGCTGGAGCAGGACGTGATTGCTCAGATTTTCCCCAGGCTGGATGAGCTCTTAGCTTTGCACAGAAACTTTCTTAGAGACATGGAGACCAGACAGCGCGTGTCTATTCACCCAGGAATGCACAAGAACTACATCATAAGACAAATTGGTGATATTCTGTGTCAACAGGCATGTGACAACCTAAACATCTGAAGACTTGAAGTTGATCAGTTTACATATTGTGGCTGAACAAGTTTAATTCTTACCTTAGGTTCATTTATATCATTGTCTATGTAGTTTGCAGGCCGAAATGCTTCTCAGATGATAGAATTGTACGGTGATTTCTGCAGTCAGCATCCAGAAGCACTGAAAATGTATAAGCAACTACTACAGAGCAACAGGAAACTACAATTATTTCTCAGAGTAAGTTGATTTAACACATACAAACACATACAAAACAGTTTGATTTTTATGGCGATGACCATATTTGTTGCCTCTACAGCAGCAGAGTACCAACTCTGTCATAAAACGACGTGAAATCCCAGAATTCCTGTTGCTTGTTACCCAGAGAATCACAAAGTACCCTGTTCTGATAGAGAGACTCCTTCAACACACGGATGGTAAATCTCTTTTTGTAGAAGTTGGTAAACTGCTATTGAAGATCAGACAAATATGATTAAATGTTACTTTTCAATGAATATAATATAATTTACATTGGTATTATTAATGTCAATTAATTCATATAATTAACACGTTAATTAAATAAAATAAAATAATTTAATTTGTTAAATAATGAATTATTGATAATAATAAATTATTAATAATTTTCATTATATCAATAAATATTAATTAATTTAATAATAATTATTATTGTATTTGACTCCAACACACTGATGGTAAATTTGTTTTTGTAGAAGTTGGTAAACTGCTATTGAAGATCAGTTAAATATGACTAAATATTACTTTTAAATGAATGTAATATAATTTACATTGGTATTATTATTGTAAATTAATTTACTGTATATAATTAACACATTAATTAAATTATTAAATTAATTTAATTATCAATAATATGAATAATTTTAATTATCAATAAATATTACTAATATTAATTATTTAATAATTAATTTAATAATTAATATTATATGACTCCAACACACTGATGGTAAATCCATCTTTGCAGAACTTTTTTAACTGAACTGTTAAATATGAATAAATATTTATTTTAATATATTATCATGAACATTATTATTAATAATCATATATAAATATAATATATAAATACATATAAAAATAAATATAAATTATTAATAATTATAATTATGTATGTCAATTACTTTTTTTTTTTTTTTGTCACATACACGATTATATAGAGAGTATATAACCAGCAGTGAAATGTGAGTAAATTACTATATAAAATGTAAATTTAAACCACTTTTATTCATATTTAACTGGTCATTCATGTAAAGTAAAATATAATGAAAGTAAAATATGTGAATATGAATATGTATTATTTAAAAAAAATTGTGATATATTTCATGATTACGCAGAGAGAGATCTGAGTGATCACTCTTATCCTGTGCTGTGCTGTCGCTCCTGTAGATGGCAGTGCTGAGCGCTATGATATTGCAGTGGCACTGGAGGGTCTTCGGGGGGTGATAGAGGAGGTGGAGCGGCGTGTGGGAGATTACGAGCGTGCAAAGAAACTACAAGATATCATAAGTCGCCTAGACAACAAGAGCTGCACCCGCCTGAAGAACGGAGAGATCTTCAGCAAGCAGGACCTGCAGAAACCACACCGAACTCTCACACACTCTTCAGCACTGACCTGTAGGACCACCTCTGGCAGACTGAGAGGTCCTACTGCCATGTGTGTTTCTATTTTTTTTGTCATTAATGTATTATTTAATTCCATTCCTAGTGTCTCTTTCTCTCTTTTGCAGATGTTCTTGCGCTGCTCCTTACAGATGTTTTGGCTTTCCTTCAGGAGAAAGAGCAGAAGTTTGTCTTTGCTGCACTGGTACAGAAATATACACATTATATAGTGTTTTTTCTGTCCCTGAGCAAGTGTTTGTGCACATAAGAAACCAGAATATGAATTCAGTATTAAATATATTGTGTCTATACAGGAGCAGAAGCCATCTGTGATGCCCTTGCGAAGGCTCATTGTGAGGGAAGTAGCCAATCAAGAGAGAGGATTATTTCTGATCAGTGGCGATTGCTCTGTGGGGCCAGAGATGTACGAGATACACACACAGACTCGTGAGGAACGCACCATGTGGATGACGCTGCTGAGACAGGCTGCTGATAGGTGTGTTAGACATAGAGAGTGTTTTTATTAGTCTGTACACTACCATTTAAAAGTTTGGTTAAGTGAGATTGTTTTAAAATAAATTAATACTTTTATTCAGCAAGCATTGACCAAATTGACCATTTCCACAAAAAAAATATTAAGGAGCACAAGTGTTTTCAGCATTGATAATAATAATAAGAAATGTTTCTTGAGCAACAAATCAGCATATTAGAATGATTTCTGAAGGATTGTGTAACACTGAAGACTGGAGTAATGGCTGAAAATTGTAATAATATTTCACAGTATTACAGTTTTTACTGTATTTTTGATTAAATCAATGCAGTATAAGAGATTTCTTTCAAAAACATTAATAAATCTTACCCACCCTAAACCTTTAAACAGTGTATATTTGTATTTGTTTCAGCCTTCCTGATGATCAAACCAAGAAGAATGTGGGGGAAATCAAAGTCAAGAAGATACAGAAATTACAAGGTACACAAGGTACACATTCAACCATCCATCCATCCAACCGTGTATGACTTTATCATTCCTTATGTCTGATTGCTTGTGTATGTCTGTGTGTGTGTAGAGGCACTGTTCTCTCTGGATCTGCAGCTGTGCTCTGTTATTGAGGAGAAGTTAAAGATCTGTAGAGGGACTGGTAGATGGAGTCTGGCTTCCTGCCGTCTTCTCGTTCAACCCCACCCTGAAAACACCCCTCAGGGTGTCACATTACTGTCTGATGCACAGGAAGAGGGTAATCAATCGGTCTTTCTCTCTGTAGACACACAGTCAGGCTCTACTGATCTTCACCAAAGTCTCTTTCTTTCCCAGTGGTGAAGCTGGCCATCACTTTGTTGACTTGGCTTTTTCCTTGCATATGGTCACCAAGTAACCATGACAACTTTGGCCAGGAAAGAGCAAACTGTGAGTAATCACATTACTAACACTCATAGTGTTGTACAACACAAAACGATTACATTATTGTTAAAATTACTATAATTACAAGTAACTGCATTACAGAAGTATTTAGAGAAGTAATAAATAAATACAATTGTAATTAACTCACCCTCATGTTTTTTCCCTAAACTTATGACTTAATTTGAGTTATTTAAAGAAGTTATTTAGCTAGTTATTTATAATAACCAGTGATCAGTGGCTGTCAAATTCCAAGTCAAATATATTAATTTATTTTATTTTATATTATATATTTCTGTCCAGATAATGAACAAAATTTGCCAAGTCGGAGCAGGAGGAGTGCTTTGGTAGGAACAGGGGTGGGGCCTCTCACAATAGCCCCAATAAGCCCCGCCTACCAGACTTATTTAAAGGTAAACACTTTTGCAAGCAAATTTGAACTTATTCTTGAAACATAAGCATGTAACATTCTATGTTAATTGTTTGTAAAACATTTGTATGCAAATTGTCCTATTAAATTCAGTGGAACAATTTATGGTAATGATGAATTTATCAAGAATTTTATTTAGATATTCTGCTTGTATATGATGAATATGGTCTATTTTGTCTGTTCAGCATTTATGATTATAATAAATGGCATATTTGCATTTTCTCTACCAATCTAGGTAGCGGAGGGTGTTCACAACTTAATCCACATACTCTACAGTCTGCAGGTGTGAGTCATTGATTAACTTTCAATAACATCTAAATGTTTACTTGTTTGTATTATTTCTACATATTATACTGTTATTTTGAAGGCTGCTATAATAATCCAAGACAGCTGCTTTGAAGTTCAAAATCTACTCCTCCTCGAGGGAGAAGCTCCACCCCAAACTCTTACAAGTGATTATGATGTCAAAAGGGTGGGTGTGGCCATTTTTCTCAGAGTGCGTTTATCTAAAATGTTTTAGAATGTGATATAGTTATATGTAGGTATTATATAATGAAGTAGAGTTTTTTTTTTTTAAAGCATGTTCCAGACTCTTAAAGGAATAGTTCATCCAAAATCGATAATTTTACTCACCCTCAGGTCATCCAAGATGTAGATGAGTTTGGTTCTTCATTGGAACAGATTTAGAGAATTTAGCATTACTGTATATCACTTGTTCAACAATGGATCCTCTGCAGTGAATGGGTGCCGTCAGAATGAGAGTCCAAACAGCTGATAAAAACATCACAATAATCCACACGACTCCAGTCTATCAATTAACATAAAAATACCAGTCCATAATCTATAATAACGCTTCCTCCAGTGAAACGTCCATCCCTTGTCCTCCCCCTCTCACATCGAAATCCACTGACACATTTATTTATCAGGTTTTGCTTGTAAACTGCTTGATTGGTATTTCTCTCCTGATTCAGAAGAAATTATGACTTCACTGGAGAATGCAAAATTATGGATAGAGGATTTTTTGTGGTGAGCAATGGTTTGAAGTTAAAATTGCTCTTATTGCTGTTCTCATTCTGATGGCACCCATTCACTGCAAAGGATCCAATGGTGAGCAAGTGATGTAATGATAAATTTGTTCTGATGAAGAATCAAACTAATCTACATCTTGGATGGCCTGTGGGTGAGTACATTTTCAGCAAGTTTTCATTGTTGGATGTCTATTCCTTTAATGCTTATTGACATATTTATTGCACTTCCTGCATCACTGTCTCAGCAGCAGAGTTTTGAGTGTGGCGTGGTCGGCGGGACTGAGGCTGTGAAAGAACTGGAGCAGAGAGAGAGAGAGCATGCTGAACTGACGGACAGACTGGCGAAAGAGAAAGAGCAGTTTGAGGAGGAGCTGCGGCTGTTTGAGGAGAAGATGAGGAAGCTGAGAGAGGAGGAGAAGAGAGTGAACGAAGAGAGAGAGAGATTGAAAGAAGAGGGGAAGAAAATGCAGAAAGAGAGGAAGAGTCTGGAGACACAGATAAGACTCAATTCAACATAATTCAAATCATCGTCAAGGCATCTTGCCTTCTATCATATCACAGGAGAAATTATATACATTTATGTCTATGTTAACGTTTTTATGTGTGTTTGTGTTAAAGAGAAATTGCTGTTTTACTGGCAGAGTTGGAGACAAGATCAATGCTTTTGACCAGGCTTTTCATTTTAAAGAACTGAAAAAAAAAACAGCATATACATGTATTTTGCTTTTCAGAGTTGTCTGCAATGATTATGATAACGCATCAGCAATTGGTTGAGGTAATCATCACCTTTAGTACAACGGAAATGGATTGCAGTCTTGTCTGTTTGTAGTCTCAAGACCATGATCATGACTCCAACTCTGCTTAGTGGTGAAGTGTATCAGAACTGTACCACACTATAAATCTTTATTTAAGGCTTTGGTGGTGATACAGCAAATCATGAGTCAAAAGTAAAATTAAATTAACTCTTAAAATCAGATTATTATTCAAATACTGTGCCACCATGCTGGATTGTCATTCGGTTTGTTGACAATCTGAAACATGCACACATCTGTCACACATTTTGCCATGTGTATTTGCTGAATATTATTTAAATGACAAACAATCACCATACTCTTATTTTGCAAACACCACATGGTAACTTTGTATAGTAATTAGAAAGACCACAGATTTCAGACTTTAGCAAGTGAAGCACCATCTTTATGTTAAAATTGCTGTCAGTAGAGTTTTAACTGGTTGCAGGCCGGACAGACTGGGGACGTACGAGTCTTCGCCGCAGCCTGATCACAGCAGAGTCCACACCGGCTGCGGCATGCTTTCCATACTTGTCGTCCTCCAGCTGCTGATGAGCGACCTGCAGCTCTGCGATCTCTTTCCCTGAGGATTCCAGGTGTTTCCAGAGCATAGTACTGCCCTGAGAGTATGAGAGAAATGTATGTGTTAACAGTGCTTAATTTAGACTATCAGCCTACACTACCAGTCTAAGGTTTGGGATCAGTAAGTTGTTTTTATTTTTTAAGAAATTAATACTTTTCCACAACCAGGATGCATTAAATTGACCAAAAGTGACAGAAAAGACTTTTGTTATTACAAGTTCTATTTCAAGTAAATTATTATTATTATTTTTTTACTTTTTAATGGATATAATAAGAAATGTTTCTAGAGTAGCAAATCAGCATATTAGAATGATTTCTGAAGACTGGAATAATGGTTGCTGCAAATAAAGCTTTGTCATTACAGAAATAAATTGTGTCTTAAAATATATTAAAATAGAAAACTGTTATTTTAAACTGTAATATTTCACAATATTATTGTTTTTACTTATTTTAAATGCAGACATAGAACATTAGAGACGTATTTCAAAAACATAAAATAATCTTACTGACCCCAATCTTTTGAACAATATACATGTCTTCTTCATGTTTTAAAAATACGATGTACTCTATGCCTTACATGATTGTTTAAATTAAATTATACAGAATTATACTGTGAGTATTTTTTTATGAATTTGATCTGTTACTGCTTATGCAAAAATATATTATGAATCAGGCTAGGATCCAAATATTAGGAAGTATTGCACTTTATGATTGACAGATCATAGAGGAATGTTAGATTACATCCACTGCTCTGACCTGTGTTAGGAGGTCGGATTCTGGCAGCCCAGAACGTGAATGCCGCCCATACAGCTGAGTCATAGGCCTGCTCAATCTCTCACGACAAAAAAGATCAGCACTGCAGACTGGGCCCTGCAAGGAAGGAATTCATCTGCATCAATCAGTGAGTGAAAAAGTCATGAAAAGAATGGTAACGTTACTCAGAATGTAGGATTTGAGTAGCACTTTAAGATGAAATTTAGCGGGCAAGTAGTTTTCACAACCTTAATATATACACTTGAAAGTCACTTTGGTAGTAAATTAGCACCACAGTCTATAAATAAAAACATACCATAGCTCTGCCAAGACTGTAGCCAGCACACTGCATCTGTCTCTGTTTGCGGTAAATGGCCTGTCTCGTAGCAGCTGAGCTCAGTGTCAGATGTTGCTGATGAAGAATAAGAAAAAGTATATATACCGGAATACAATAAACTAGTCCAAAACATTTAATTTCCTCAGGTCAAAATCACATTTAACTCCTCAAATACAAAGCAGGAGCAGAGCAAATGTATTATGTTTGTATATAAATAAATCATAAATTAGTGTTCCATTCCACTCTCCACTTTAATCACACACCTCTAGGTTGATAGTTTCAGTGATTTTCTTCAGCAGGGCCTCACTGGCTGAACGGTGCATATCTGTTTGCTTTCTGATGACATCACTCATGACTTGTGAAATGTTCTCTCTGAGCTGCTGAGATCGATGTAGTACTGTTGATGAAGAATCCAAAGCCTGCTTGCACTCTTAATGACAGACAGACTGAGATTAGGTACCAACAGTCGTTCGCTGTCTGCAAAGGAAGGGTTAGAGACTTTAAGATAAATGTGGCCCGGGGTACCTGGAGTAAACGGTCCAGTGGGGTCAGGTTTCAGTGAGAGGGGAGAAGGGTATGTTTTCACACCCGCTGAGAGTGAGCCGTGCTGGGGAAGCAGCTCTGTTACTATGGATCTCTCAAAGGCACAATCCAACAACTGCTTACTGCTCTCAGCCAAAACCTCAAAATAAAAATAAAATAAACATCCACTACTTGTTCAAAAGTTTGGGTTGTTAAGATTTTTTTATGTTTTGAAAGTCTCTTATGCTCACCTAAGCTGCATTTATTTGAGCAAAAGTACAGTAAAAACAGTAATATTGTGAAATATTTTTACAATTTAAAATAATTACTTTCCAGTTGTATATTTTATAAAATGTAATTTATTGCTGTGATGGCAAAGCTGAATTTTTAGTGTCACATGATCCTTTAGAAATCATTCTAATATTCTGATTTGGTGCTTAAAAACATTTTGCGTGTTGAGTTATGCAGATTAATATTTTTGTGAAAACCATGATTCAGGATTCTCTGATGAATAGTTCAAAGTTAAAAGAACAGCATTTGTTTAAAATAGAAATCTTTTGTATCATGTCTTTCCTGTCACTTTTGATCAATTTATTGCATTCTTGCTGTGTACATTTTTTTTGTCTTCTCGTAAATCTTATGATCCCCAAATTTTGAATGGCAGTGTTCATAAATGAAAGTCCAGATAATATAGTTTATCTTAAGACTAGATAGTATTTTAGAAAAACAAAACAGTGGCCTCCTATTTCGTGTGAAAACATTCCTTTACAGGCATTAGATATCTACATATTATATATCCAGCAAGGCCTTTTTTCACCTGTTGTTGAGTTAAGGTCTTTTTCAACATGCTCTCCAGTTCTTGTTTTAGTACATTCAAGCCTCTTCGTTCATTGCGTAGAAGATCATCGGCTCCATCCCGTATCTTGACAAAACATATAGTGGAAGCCATGATTTTGCACTCTTTTTGTGTGTTTTTTTGGGGTCATTTTAAATTAGACTACAGTCATTATATATACTGTAGCTACTCACTGTCTCTGTGGTGGCCGGTCGAAACTTCCTGCCATCTGCACTTTGCTGATTGACCAGCAGTGCTCTCCTAAGACTGCGGAGCAATTTTTCCAGTCGTTCCCTCTGATGCTCCACCCTGGTGCCCTCCTGTGTGACCCTGCCTGCTTGTCTGCGCAGGTGACCCTCCACCTCTCTCACACCCCGCATATATTCACCCGCCATACCGGTGCTGACCACTGCACTCTGATCACGCAGGGCCGGCGGAGGGAACGGCCTGCTAATGACTCCAGAAGTGAGCTATAAAAAAAAACATTATCATATTGTAGGAATATGGAATATACTTCTATTGAACATGTACAGTAAATACAACTTGAGTTCTAATCTTGAGGTCTTATCGTATATTAATGTTCATACATTTTTTTATGTTTTTGAAATTATTTATATTTATGCTCACCAAGACTGCATTTATTTGATCAAAAATACTGTAAAAACTGTAATACTATAAAATATTATTATAATTTAAAACAACTTTTCTCTTTTAATATATTTTAAAATATAGGCCTGCTAATGGTTATCTGAAACGGGTTTCTCATTGGTCAGCACCAAATGAAATATCTAGTGTAGAGTCCAATGGTTCATATAATTCATGTAAATTACATCCTTTTACCCTTTAACATGTATCTACATGAATATCATTCATAGCCTTCCACTGAAAGGACCTGAACAGTTGAATTAAATTTCTAGAAATCCCCGCTCATTCAATAATGTGCATTTATTGCATGGACGGGGCAAGAACATAATAATAAGCGTTTAAAATGCATAAATACATTACAGATGAAAACTTACCACGTTTGACTTGCTGTTAATGCTGTTAAATTAAATGTAATAAACAAACTGCCTGCTTAAATGACAAAGTTAACAACAACACTGAATAGCTTGTGCTATGAGAGTAGCAAATGCTTAAATTTTGGAAAGAATGCAAAAGCATTGGAATATTATCTTTCGTACTGCCATGGCCAATATGGGGGGGGGGGTCTCTATATTTTTGAAAACAGAAAATTTGCATTTAATTCAGAGCTTCAATTTTATTCACAAATATAACGCCGCCTTGCGCACATTAGTGCTGATATAAAACGAACGTTCAGTATATAAAAATAAGCATGCAAACTGAAATTAAAATGTTGTTTTATTAAGAAATTTGAGATGCAAAACTTTCACAATTAAAAAACGTTCAGCACGATCAGCAATTAGTGGTGCGCACTACGTCATGACGACGCAACGCTGCCTTGACCAATCAGAAAGCAGGATCGGAATCGGTTTTATAATAAATCAGCCACCGTTTTAACTTCTGAGGTACTTTACCATACTTCCAATGGATTTAGGTCGGAATTCCTCTTTCTTTTCCGAGTCACTCTCATTGTGCTCCTTATTGGCGCTGCTGTAAGCTGTTAACAGAGGACGTCTGGAGGTAAAAGTCCCAACGCTGTGGCTGCGGTAGCGTGTAGATGAGTGCAGTTGATCTGCGCGAGTTTGACGCAGAAGATCCTCGGCGCGCAGAATCGAGCGGACAGTCGCATCCCTCCAGCCTTTAGATCCCACAACCACAGCCGGAGGAGGAGCGCACTGGACCGACCGCTTCATGATCATGGTTTTTAACTACTTTACTTCACCATCAGTGGAACAATCCGAATAACTCCAAAGTGTTTGGGTTTAAAAGTGTTGGTTGTCTCCAACGCAACGGTTCCCCAGGGGACGCGCGCAGAGCTCTGATTGGGTAACGCGAGACACGCTAATGAACGAGTGTCAATGGAGGCAGATCATTCAGCTCCATTCACACTGCAACTCAATCAGTGGAGATCCTGTTACATGATGAGAACTGATCGTGTGCTGTGATGTGCAACAGAGACACCCTAAATTAGTCTGGCACACTATATGAATTATTAAAAGAAAATAAGATTTGATTTAGTGGATGGAGGCATGGCAAAAATAAATACTTTGTAATTATCTGAGATCAATGCAAAGAAGAATTTCTGAAAAAAAGCTATCATAATTTAACACTACTTATAAAAGTGTTAATCTTCTTATTAAAACATTTACATTACACTAAAGTAGCCCATCCTTTTATCAAAATATTTGTATATTTTATAATTGTGTAGTATATAACATACTAATATTGTGTGTGTATATACACTTACATATATAATTTTATTTATATTATCAACAAGAATACCTACAAATGTTTTGACAATAGATATTTGCATGACTTTTCCAGACCCTAAAAATATCTGATATGTAATATATGATGAGGTCATCCATAAAAAATCTAGCATCAGACATAATGATCACACAAAAGTACAATCATTTAGATTTTTTGAGGCTTTATTGTCAATTATACCCCTAAGTTCTCAAGAAAGAACCTTTAATATTTCAGACATAAAAGAAAACCTCCAACAAAACCTTGAGAAAACCCACACAAACTTGAGGCGTCATTTTAAATGTGATTTATGAGGTATGCACCAAGTTGTGGGGATTCCAGCGTACCCAAATAAAATAATCAGATTAAAAGATGTGCTTTGCAAAGAGTTTGTAAATCCTTCTGTTGTGCAAAAGTTCTCTCTACACTGGAACGAAGATAGCACAACCCAGTTGGGACTATAATGGCATCTCCAAAACAAATCAACATGAGAAAACATTCATAAATACAGAACAAATATAAGATCACATGGAAAATCACATTGGGAAAAGACAAATCAAATAATAAAAAGAAAAGCAGTATTCAATATATCCACTTACAATTAATAAAACAATTTAGACATTTAGTAATAATAATGGTAGTAGGGATTGTGGGAATACGGAAAAATAATTATTAATAAGCAAAGCATGTGCTGAAAACTGTACTGTAACTATGTAAATCTTGAAACCACAATCTGGAAGTGTGGGAAGTAATCAGAACATTTTCCATCGGTGTTCAATCTAAATTACTAAAGCAAGTTTTCTCAAAAGTTCAGTTTTGAGCAATCTGGCAGAACATGTACTATTCACAAATTACATACGTTGGCCCGTCTTGATTTCCTTTCAGTTTTACAACTAGAGAATTACCATAAAAATGAACAGAATTGACTTTATGAACCATTGCTTTAGATTCTCATTTTTGAGAAATTAAGAGATTGCAATTAAATGGAAGTAGTGCCATTAACAATATATTGAGCAGTTATGAAATTCAGTGTATACACAACATCATTAAACTCACAGTATGTGTTTAATCACACACTCACAGTGTGTGTTTGAGGGCTGTTCTGGGTCCAAGTCTGCTAGAGATGTTTTGCTGTAGCTCTGTTAACACCCCGTCCCGCTCCTCTAACTCCAGAAGAACTTGCTATGAAGGGCAAACAAGAAAATACATCAGTAAATTGTGTTCATGGTGGATGTTACATTGGTAGCAACCAGCAGTTTAGAAACAGGTTATTTACCTCTATGAGTTTATCCCTCTTCTGAAGATTGTCTCTTAGTTTTCCTTCCTCAAAAGCGCTCTCCTTATTTTCCTTCGTCCACTCTAGCTCAGCCTCCTTTTTCTCCTTGGTTTTCTCTCTCAGCTCCTTCAGTGTGTTCTTGAGTTGCTCTGATAGTGCAGTGATGGCTTGTTTGTGATTTTCTCTTTGGTCCTAAAAGAACATGGAGGCATGTTGATGAAAACTTACAAACCAAAACTTGAGAACACTCTGGTTTGGATATTTTGCGCTTTTAAGTCATGCTTTTTAAATAACGCTCATAAAATGTTTACTGGTAGTGATGCATCGAAATTTCAGCAACCAAAAATAAAAAAATAAAACAAAAACGTTTTGGAGGGCCCAAAAAATTATTGACCAAAACAGTGATGACACTCTCTGATGACACATTTCACATACTGATTTCTGATTTTTAAAGACTCTTTTTTTTTTAGGCTATGTTCAGACTGCAGGCAAATCAGTCCACCTCCAAAATGTGAATTGAATCTGATTTGGAAAAAAAAGATTTAATGTGTTGTTTTGCTGTCCAGACTTTCAAAAACATATCTGGATATGCAATTTTTTTTATTTTTGTTGCCTGTCTGAACATATCTATAGTAAATGCTGTTTTCAGTTGATGAGCGAACAAAACTTCACTAAACATAATTTGTAGCACGCCTACAATCCTGTAATTGGAATAAGTTTGTGCTTTCTTACTTTTGATATGAAACCAAGTCTAAGCTTTAAAATTCTGTCAATTTTATAATGAAATTCATAAATATGGTTTTGAAGCTCTTTACTTTCAGTAAAAAGTTTTGGTATTGGCCAGAGCAATGTCTGTACACACCACCGGGTGGCGCAATTACTTTTCTGTTGTATCATGAAATGGCTAAGTCATGGAGTACATTCATTAGATTCAGATTTTTGAGATATTCAGCACACTAAAAATGATTGGCAATGAGTTGAACTTTTTGAAAAAGCCACAATGGGAAATTAAAGTTATGATTTAGTCAGACATTACCAGTATGATGCTTTCGGCGTTGGTTAAAGCCGAGGACAGTGTTGAGATCTCCTGCAGCATGGTGGCACTGAGCTCCTCTCTATCTCTGAAGCTCGTGGCCAGCAGCGCTTCTTTCTCTCGCAGCTGATTGACTAATCCAGCCTCAGCTCCGCCCCCTTCCAATCCCCGTCCAATCAGTGAGTCTGAGAGTGCCTATGGGCAAAATGTTAATGGTTGACTACTGGAAATTATCCATTAACTAAAATCAACTGCACTTTGCAAGAGAAGTCAAATCAGACAGCGAGAGGAAGATAACACCATGTCTACCTGCACATCTCGGCATGAACTCTCCAGCGCCTCCTTTAGCTGGGAAATATAGTCTTTGTTTTCCTTCACCAGTGCAGTCAGAGCTGAATCTCTCTCTTTCCACACTTCCCATTCTTTCATCATCTCCTGTTGGGCTCGATCCCGCTCCGCAAGCTCTACACGCAGGTGCTATTTGAAGATACAAAACATTGATTGATTTTTGTCTCAAATAGAGGTTCCAGGCTAAATATTTGGGAAACTAAAACCCACTGCACATTGAGAACACTGTTTTCTGTATAAGAGGCTTCAATGCCTTATTTACTCTCCAGTGAATAGCACTCATGGATACTAGCAGCAGTTACTAACCAAGTGATTAAGTAAACAGTATGTGTGTACCATTGAATAAGTGCACTGTTTGTTTGACTCACGTTAATAACATCCTGGTTACACTGGAGCACAGTGTTGAGTGTGATGAAGTCTCTGTCTCGCTCTCTGCCAGCGTCTCTCATAGCCTGCAGCTGTTTCTCCAGGGCTTTCTCTCTCTCGCTCGCCTCAGACAGCTGGGCCTCCAGGACCGCCTGATTAAAACATTAACATAGAAATAAATTAAAAGCACTATGGAATAATGTGCATCCAGTGTTACCTGGACCAAGCAAACACACAAGTGCTCTTGTACTCAAGTTAATTACCCAACACAGAGACCCAGCCAAAACTCACATTGACTGGGTGTGTTAGCCAGAGCTTCACTGTATGCTGTCTGTGTACTTGTAAGAGTCAAAACACCACAGAATATAGTAAAACTGCTTAAAATGAAGGTGGTTGATACTGGAATAAAACAAACAATACCGTTTGGGGTCAGTAAGATTTCTAAAATGTCTTTGCAAGAAGTATCTTCTGTTGTTCACCTTCAATTTTTTAAATCAAAAATATAGTACTGTTAATATTGTAAAATATTACAATTAAAGTGGCTTTCTATTTTAATATTTTAAAATGTAATTTATTCCTCTGATGGCAAAGATGAATCTTCAGCAGTGTCACATGATCCTTCAGAAAACATTGTAATATGCTTATTTGGAACTCAAGAAACATTTCTTATTACTATCAATGTTGAAAACAGTAAAGTATTTAATTCTTTATTTAATTTATATATATATATATATATATATATATATATATATATATATATATATATATATATATATATACACACACACACACACACATTTTTGACAGGATTAAATACTGTTTTTTTCCCCCATTTATTATTAGATGCTGTCAAGAGGAAACTCATAGGTCATAAAGTGACTAAATAATGGTTTCATTCACTTCTAAATAATGGTACAATTTTTATTATATGATCAGATTACATAACATAAAATAGCTTCTTTCTCTTGCAGTTGATTGACTAATCCAGCCTCAGCTCCGCCCCCTTCCAATCCCTGTCCAATCAGTGAGTCTGAGAGTGCCTATGACTGCCCAGATTGTTAGTCTATAGTAATTAATTATAATGATCTTAATTTAGGAACAACAGAAGTCTGGGCAATCTTCACTTCAAAACTCATTCTCAGTCAGACCTCACCTCACGTTCACTGCGTGTATCAGTCACTGCGCTGACCAGTTTTTTGATGAGTTTGTCAGTGTCCTGTGATTCCAGCCCCTGCTCAGCACACAGCTTCTGGATCAAAGTCACACATTCCTGAAGAGAAGAGAGCACACAGTTCACTGACACATTCGTGACCTGTTTTTATCCTGAATCTGTAATGAGTTCATCAATTCAGTACTCACCTGGATTACATTCTCTCTGCTGTGCAGCGATTGGCTGAGACTCTCTATGAGGTCATTTTTATTCTTCAGACTGGTCTGTGTGGCAAAACAGATCAGATAGATATTAGTGTCACAAACAGGCATCATTCCCAGCTAAATGACTCCATGTGATGCCAGAGGGACAGTTCATGGCATTGTGACTCCCTTATGACTGCATTCCACTAGTGTTATATAACTGCTATCAGCTCACACTAGTGAGCAACCATTCAATAGCTCCTACCCAGCATGCACCAGTGCTATGAAATTACAGCACTGTAAAATGCCGAATTAAGGTAGATCATAAGAGCGTAGTTATGTACAGTGGCCACAAAATATTTGGACACTTAAATCACACTTTATGTAAATGCACATCAAGTCATTGCATTGTATAACAACACATCAAATTCATTAACTATCTAAATTACTGATAATATGTCTGTTGTTCCATCTTCCCTAGTTGTCTTTTTAAATTATGTTTTCTTGTTATGTTGTTGTCCAAATACTTCAATGCAGTATTATTTTGGTATTATTTATATACTATTATAATATTTATTAACATTTTAAATTAGCTTCTATTTATATATTTTCAGTTTTCATTTTATTTGAATTTGAATTTAAGTAATACAATTTTGGTAACACTTTACAATAAGGTTCATTAGTTAACTACATTAGTTAACATGAACTAATAATGAACTGCACTTATACAGCGTTTATTAATCTTTGTTAATGTTAATTTCAACATTTACTAATACATTATTAAAATCTTGTTAACGTTAGTTAATGCACTGTGAACTAACAATGAACATCTGTATTTTTATTAACTAACGTTAGCGAAGATTAGTAAATACAGTAACAAATGTATTGCTCATAGTTAGTTCATGTTAGTTAATACATTAACTAATGAACCTTATTGTAAAGTGTTACCAAAATTTTTAGTAATATGCTTTTGTCCTTTTTACTAGTTTTTTTTAAATTGATGTGTGTACATATATATATTTTATTTATTTATTTATATATATATTTTTTTAAATACCACCACTTAAACAAACATTAGAAATGCTGCCTTGGCAAAAAATAAATAAATCATTATTTTGTCTTTTTTTTTTTTTTTTTAAGTTTTTCTAATATTTATATTTATTTCTCCTTTATTTTAATTAAAAAATATTTAAGAGTTTATACTGTTCAGTCATCAGAATCCTAACAAATTTCTTTTTATGAAACATTTTGCTTTTAAAGGTGTTTGTGTTGTCTTTCTAAATAAATATAACTGATTTTTTGCTATCTAATGCAATGGAATTCATACATTAATTGTGACTTAAATGTCTAAACACGTGATCAGGCCATTGTATAAATTCATTCTTCATGTATTTTAGTGCTGTCAAATGATTAATCGTGATTAATCGCATCCATAATGAAAGTTTTTGTTTACATAAGTGTGAGTACTGTGTATATTTATTATGTATATATAAATACACACATACAGTATATATTTTGAAAATATTTACATGTATACATTTATATTCATATAATTTATATTATATATAAATATATTTAATATATAAACAAAACATTTCTTAAATATATACACATGCATGTGTGTGTATTTATATATACATATATACACACACACACAATACAAATATACACAGTACACACACATATATTATGTAAACAAAATTGTTTGACAGCACTAATGTAGTTGTGTATTTAGCTGAAAATATAAAATATTTGATACACAATGAAGACTGAAAGAGAGAAAATCACATCAAAATGCAGTAGCTGACAAGCCGGTTATGAAAGAAAGCCTAGGGCAAACTCCTCTGGTCTGGGAAGATTCCTGGAGGAGGTGTGTGTGTGTGTGTGTGTGTATACACCTCTCTATGTGGGCAAACCCAAATACTATCTTTTTAAAAACATCCACACACCTTCTGTAATATACCCTATATAAGGCATAATTTGCAAAAAGTCAACAAAAAGATTAGGAGAGGGTGTGCCTCAGATGTGCTGTGCTAAGCCTCTTAAACACAATGCACACAGTGCACACGATCACTTGAAACACCCATGCCATTTAACTTAATTATCCCAGCCTCGTCTTACTTACCACTTGCGGAGACTTCAACTGCTTGGCAGGAGCATCGGTTGTTGGTTTGTTGGTGTCCCTGAGCTGTGCCTCCAGAGTTCTGATGCGAGCCTGAGCTTGAACGAGTTGTTCACGCAACTGCTTCACAGCATGTTGCACCCTACCTGCGGATGCCTAAAAAGAGAGATACAAATTTACTAAAAAGGTTTAAAACAGGGTGAAACCTGTAAAACAGTCTGATAGTCCTCACCTCTCTTTGCAATGGCATAAAGTCGTCTTTTAGCTCAGTCAGGATGTCATCGTTCTCTTCTTTAAACTCATCCTCCGTCCCGTTGTGGCCCTCTTCAAAATTCAGGACCCTCACTAACCCCGCTTTCAGTCCCACCTCATCCTTCCCATTCTGCACGTCCCCTCTGTGCAACACAGGAATGCGACTTCCAGCAGGTGACCTCACTGGCTTTCCTTCAATTCTCCTTAACTCTTTGAAAACGGTGTCTATAATGGCCGAATGCTCTTCTGGCCAATCAAACGGATCGTTGCCGTCTAAAGAGTCCAGCGACTGAACAGAGGTAGTGCGGGATCGAGACCGCAAAGAATGACAGGAACCAGACAGCGAGGCGGGGCTGGATCTGACAGATGGCACTTTCGACCAATGAAGAGGCATACTGCAGGACTTTTCTCGAGAGAGGCCCAATGATGTGAAGGCTTGATCAGGCAAGTGACGTGGAATCCCACAAACGGACTCGTAGTCCGAGTCGGACACCCTCAAGGAGTCGCAACACTCACACATCTTGCCTTTCTGACACCGTTTCCCTGTTCTCCTATAATACGGACACGACTCAGCTTTCTCAGACCAACATTCATACTCAGAGAGGGCCATGTTGTCCCTCAGCATTTCTCTGTATCCTTCCCCTACGGAATCCCTCCGGTCCCCTTCATCCTCACTGGAACTTCCGTTTCTCCTGGAGGTAGACGGATGGCGCTGATCATACATGCTTCGCACCCATCGCCTGATCTTATCCCGTTCCTGAGTGAGTTTCTGGAGTCTCTCACTCGACAGCACTCGGACTCGGGCAATGACGGTGTCAAACTTGAAAACTCGTTCCAGAACGGACACACACTTGCCACATACAAACTCCACCTGACCGCTCCCACGTGGTACAGGCTGCTCTAATATATGCGTCAGCACACAGAGCAGGTCGATTCCTTTTGTGGGGGTGAGCAAGCCACGAGACTTCGAGAGTGAATGGGAAGAGCTGAGTGATAAAGTGCTGCCTAGAAATAAAAGATAAAAAAAATCATATACTTAATTATAATCGAACATGCAATCTTATGTAATATTAAAACACACACAGCATTTTTATTCTCTGTTTTATTTTGAAATGTATACAGTAATGTAATTGCAGGTCATACCCCATGGGCTGCTCTGTGCTGATCTGGGCAAGCTTCCCTTGCTAGAAAAGTCTGTCGGCGTCTGAGGTTGTGACCCCTTTCTGTTCTGACCTGCATACAGCCATCGCCGCTGGTTACCTTGCAGGTCACTCCCACAGATACGGCATCCTTCACTTTTACCTCGAGTAGTCATCATAAACAGGTGCAGCAAAACAGGTGCCCTATAATAATAATAGTGCAATACAATATTGATAAATTGATCAAAACAATAATAAAAACAATCTCTAAAAAAAAAAAAAAAAAAAAATTCTCAAAACATTCTTCGAAAATTGTCATTGAAAAAAATTATATAGCATGATACTGGCATCTGAGGAGCTTCTACAACTAATTATATATATACACACACTTTACACACCTGTGTAAATCTATCAGTAGTTCACTGTTGTCCTTTGGCTGGGTGGATCCAGTGAACCACAGTTCACTCTCCCCTACTTACAGTCTCAATGTTTACATGTGCTGGACACATCGGTCTTGAGCTCTAAACACATGTATAAAACAAAATTGATGTATTTATTGAAGACTTTAATTGGACACCACGCTAGCACAGTTCAGCCAAAAATGTAATCATTTACTCACAATGTTTAATGTTGTTCTAAACCTGAATAACTTGCTGTTTTACCTGGAACACAAAAGGAAATGTCAAACACAACGTTAAGTAAGTGACTGACAGCCAGTCACCATTTACTTTCTTTGCAGTTTTTTCCATACAATAAAAGTGAATGGTGACTGAGACTGTCAGTCTGCCTAACATCTCCTCTGTTCCTTACAAGCCATACAAGTCTGGAACAACATCAGGTGAATAAATGTTGACAGAATTTTCTTTTTTGGTGGACTAACTTAGTCCTTTCAATCAGATCTATGAAAAACTAGCACGGGCTCTTTAATTTTAACGCGCAGCTTAAAAGCTCAAATAAATTATGTAAATAAGTGACGCGTTGGCAGATAACTTTTCATACGATGACTAATCACAGCAACTCTGTTTTGCTCTCCGTGTGCTCATTCAAAAATGATTTTAAACCACTATCACAGCGCTTAAAACGCGATTAACTGCCGCTGATATAAACCCACGCGAAACTGACTTTTGGCTCCCGAAATGTCAGATTGACCCTGCAGAGGACAAAACATAATACGATAGACCAAACAACTCTTTAACACTGCCGTCAACTGACCTGACAAGTTACGAGAAACGAAAATATCCCATTACAATCACAAACGGACAGATAAAGTCGCTTACCGAAGCTCAGGAAGTGTCTTCAGGTCTCGAGCAGAAGCTCTCGCGCGTCCAAACCGGAGTGGCACCCGCCGCGCGCCGCTCTACCTTGCTGACGTCATCATAAATACCTGTTTCAACACGCAGCTGCGTGGCGCACTCCAGCTGTTCGCAGTCATACGCATGCGCATGCGGTAATATATGTTATAAACTATTATAACACTAGTATTTCCACCAGCTAAGAAAATGGACTTTAAGTCAGTTATTTCTATGTTTTTCTGTAGTGTGTCAGTAGGAAATATCAGTTTACATTTCTAAACATTCATTTTGCCATTAATTGTAATAATCCAGTCAGATTTTTGTTTCCAGTGCTCCACACAGAGATCTGATCTGATCATCATCAGTCTGTCTGGAATGACATGAAGAAACAGAACAAACTGAGACAGACTAAATCCAGAAGAACTGTGGCAACGTCTCCAAGATGCTTCAAGAGATCTACCTGCAAAGCTTCCTGAAAAACTATGTGCAAGTGCACCGAGGGCAAAAGCTGCTTTAAATGCAAAGGATGGTCACACCAAATGTCGATTTAATTTTATGACATTTATCCATTTATGACATTATTTTTGACAGCATCCTCATTTTACAGTATTTTTACACAAGTGCCTAAAACTTTTCACAGTATACTGTAGCTTTGCAGGTAGGTTTCTTGAAGCATCTTGGAGACGTTGCCATATATATATATATATATATTCCGAATTCCAGAAATGTTGGGACGTTTTTTACATTTGAATAAAATGAAAACTAAAGACTTTCAAAACGAACTTTTAAACTGAGAAATTTTACACTTTTATCCACTAAATGAGCTCATTTCAAATTTGATGCGGCTACAGGTCTCAAAGTTGAAAAAGCAAGAAATTTTGAAAAGATTCAGCTGGGAGAACATCTAGCAACTAATTAAGTTAATTGACATCAGGTCTGTAACATGATTAGCTATAAAAGGGATGTCTTAGAGAGGCAGAGTCTCTCAGAAGTAAAGATGGGCAGAGGCTCTTCAATCTGTGAAAGAGTGCGTAAAAAGATTGTGGAATACTTTAAAAACAACGTTCCTCAGCGTCAAATTGCAAAGGCTTTATGAATCAAAATTCCAACACCAAAACTCCAGAAACTCATAACCTCGATGCCCAGTCATCTTCAAACTGTTTTGAAAAGAAGAGGAGATGCTACACCATGATAAACATGCCCCCGTCCCAACTATTTTGAGACCTGTAGCAGGCATCAAATTTGAAATGAGCTCATTTTGTGCATAATTATTTTTTTAATTTCTCAGTTTAAACATTTGTTATGTTATCTATGTTCTTTTGTGAATAAAATATAGGCTCATGTGATTTGAAATTCTTTTAGTTTTCATTTTATTCAAATTTAAAAAACGTCCCAACATTTCCAGAATTCGGGTTGTGTGTATATATATAGCCCAACTTGGAGAAATAGTCTAGCCCTTGACAAACACACTTTTGCAATGATCATTTCATTTTGTTTATAACAATTTAATAATTTATTTTAGAATTTAATTGAACTGAACATTGGACTTGCATTATCTGTGGTGGCAGGACAGAATAACTTTCTTACAATATTCAAACTGATTTGACATAAATAGAAAATAGCTAGAAAACTATATATTAGAAAATCAATCATTATAAATGATCACATTATGTTAGCAAAAAATAAAAAATCTTAGGTAATTAATAAGTGTACAATCATAATCTACATGAGACATGATTACATTGAGGATTGTGTGTATGCATGTAACAAGATCAGTTTCCTTTTTTCCGTCTCCTTTGATTAGGTGAGCCACTTGTCTATGCAGCTCTTGTAGATTGTGAGGTTTGAATGCCAGGATGTATGGTGTACACCAGGGACGACACATTTGACCACGGCTCCTTCTGAGTTCAGCGTTTTCAAGCCAAAAGCATCTCTTAGATACCACTGGGGAAAGTGGAAAAATGGTTAGGACAACTAAACCGCACCACTAAATTCAAAGCATTAAAGGAATAGTTCACCCAAAAATGAAAAAAATCTGCTGAAAACCCACCCTCAGGCCGTCCAAGATATAGATGAGTTTGTTTCTTCATAAGAACAGATTTGGAGAAATTTAGCATTACATCACTTGCTCTCCAACAGATCGTCTGCAGTGAATGGGTGCCGTCAGAACGAGAGTCCAAACAAACTCATCTACACCATAGATTGCCTGAGAGTGAGTACAATTCCTGAACTATTCCTTTAACAAACTAAACTAAATAATAATAAAAAAAGTCGTTTTAAAAATGATTATAGGAATGAATGTCTCCACTCACATCCTGCTTTTCCATCTCAACCACGGTTTCATTACTGTCATAAAACCCAAAAATACTGTGGGGGAAAAAGAGATAAACTGTAAAAAGATATGAAATGACTGCGTATGTTTTATTCAGGGCCTGGATTTTAGAGATTGCAAACATGCTCTAAAAATCCACCACATAATAATATAAGACCTTTTGAAGTTCAAACGTCACTACATATTTATCATATTCATTCCAGTCTGTTAAACTGCAACACATTAACCCTTTACCAGCAAGTAAGACTTTGATGATTGCTAACTTTGACAAACTTTAGATGCTCAATATCACGTGATGAAATATTTGCAGAGACCTTGACTCCCATGGTGTAATAACGCCATCATCTTGTCCACCGATCAGCACCAGCGTCTGTATGCGCAGGAAGCTGTCTCGCCACGCTGCAAGGGAACAGCAGCATACAACACAACTCAAGGCCACTGAATTGAAAGTGCACAAACAACCCAAGCGAAAGCTGTCATCTGAGCAGCACATAAACACAGGTTAGCAAAAGCCATGTCATCTGAAATTACCTGTTGAATTGGCATGCTCTATTTCTCCATTGAGTGGGGCGAGATAGATGCTGCTCTTTAAGTATCTCTCTCTTTGGTGTGGATCTACAGAGGGAATAAAAAGACAGAAGGATGTGCTGTGAATCAAATGAAATGCAGAACAGTGATTTGCACGAAAGGGTCACACCCACTTACCATTCCAGTAGTTGCAGATAGATTTCTCTTGTCCACGTGTAGTGTAACAAAAAAGGTACAGTCTTGACTTGATAAATTTGGGGAAAAAATATTTCAAATAAGATGTATCTGTAAAAGCATGGACAAAACACTTACAAACTGTTCTTTAAAGAAAAGAGATGTTATAGTGCGTGTAATGTAGGGAGGACAAGACTGACTGACCTCCATACTGGCCAGCTAGTGGTGAAGACAGGAATATCAGAGAGTGAACATTGTGTGTCGGCAGGGTTGCAAGAACTCCTCGACATATCAATCCACCTTTGAAAATATGATATAAAAAACAGTGCCGTTCAAAAGCTTGGAGTCAGTATGATTTTTTTCCCCAAATTCATATTTGTATTTTGCAAGGATGCATTGAATAGATCAAAAGTAGATCAAAAATTCAGCTTTGCCATCACAGGAATAAATTACACTTTAAAATATAATAAAATAGAAAACAGTTATTTTAAATTTAAATATTATTTCAGAATATTACTGTTTTTACTGGATTTTGATCAAATAAATGCAGCCTTGGTGAGAAAAGAGACTTCTTTCAAAAACAAAAACTTTTGAATGGTGCATATGTAACAAATGTCTTATTAGATATGAGTTTAGATGACCTTGTGAGAAGCAGATGAGATGGACACCATCACCAGCGCTCTCCATGATGGGTCTGATGGCCTCTCTGAATCCATCTACCTGTTTCCACAGTGGCTTCACACTGTCAAAGTAGTCATAAAGGGCTAGTGTGGTCACATTGGTACCTGGATGAGACTAAAACACAGTGGAAAACAGAAGTTGGTGAGTTTCATCCTTGATAAAAAGGAGAACTATGTGCCAAATTTAGTGAACCGTAAGATGGAACTGAAACAATTTCTCATAAAAATGTTATGCAATTCTAATTTAAAATTTGATTTTTTTTTTAAATGTGCTTTTTCTGCATTTTACAAACTTTTTTACCCAAAACATACTTATTTAAAAATGTAGGTTAAAAACTAATAACCACAGAAACTAAAAAATACACAAAAATCACAATATAGCTAATGTATAGGCTAATTTAAAAATACAAATAGAAGTGCATCAGTTATTTTACTTAAACTAAAAAGGCCTAATAAAAATGATGTTAAATAAATAAGATGATCTTACCTGATTGATAAATTTAGCCAAAGTCTCAAACTGTCTGGGTCCATCTAATATCCCGTGAACAATAATTACTGGTCTGTATCCCATGACGGAGGACAGCAGAAATACAGCCCATATAACAACACATGGTCTGCAGCCATCAGTCATCAATCCCCCCATAAAGACACTCCGACAATATCTCTCAATAATCTATAAATCGAAACCAAATATTTTTCTTTAATCAGAATTATACTAGGTACCAAGCAGACTAGTCTAACGGTGGCAAGACGATCTGCCAATGATCTGAAGCTCTATCGAGATATTAATAACTGGTAAGTTGTTCCGCTTGTGCTGTTTTCTCACCGTTGAGGTGATACTTATATAGACCGCTTCCTCTCTCTCACCAGATGATATGGTTTATCGGAAACGCAAGCATTTCATATTACTACAAGAGAATATATCACATTGTTTACATATATAATTTTTTCTTGAATGCAAGTTATATCGGTGATACAAGAGTTTCTGCAAAGACCTCAACAGTTTTTAACTTTCTGAGCACAACATCTATTAAAGCTACCCGTCACTGATTAGACTAAAATACATCGTTTCAATAATTATATTGAACATTCTTTACAAAATATACATAACATTTTTAAGCACATTTTTTAAAATAAAATGTCTTATTTAGGCATTATTTTATTATGAAGTGCATGCGACACGTCCACCGGAAAATATAATGATTCTTATTGTAAGCGTGACACATCTGGTGCTTTAACGCTTTAAATATGTTCTTGTATTTTAACAGGAATCATATTCGTTTTGTGCCGCAAACGATACAGGATTCAAATATCATGGTTCTACACTAAAATATGTAAACGTTACAGTCTGTTGTCTCCAAGCATTGGTGCATGAAATACAATCCAGCCAGTAACATCTATCTAATATTTTTATCTAATAATCACAAATAATAATTCCGATTTGCGCTGGGAAAAGTAACATGTACCACGTGACCACGCTGACTGTTTCATTGACGATCTGGGCGAATCAGGGCGATAATTAAATTTTCACGAGAATGATTAAAATCCATCTTAGCAGAACAGTTAGCGGCAACTACAACGTCTGACAAATTTCATATCAATTACCTCTGTACTCGCTTATTTTGTGTCTATTGCCAGACCACGTCTGAGCGTTTTACTCAGACTTTTATTTTGACAGGTCGCGCTCAAGAACGTAGTGACCCGGAAGTAGCTTTAATGTTTTCATAGGAGAGAGCGTGTGGAGACACTACACTAACGTAAGTCTGAAGTTTCTTCTGAATTATGATGCAGTCGTGTTTGTATTGTTTATGTGCATAAAACACAAATCTGACTGTACACGGTGCGGTTGATTTCATAGACATCATTTCATGAGTACATCAATAAATAAAAATAATTAAGTGTCCGCTGTTGACCTGCTCTTAATTTCCATTCTCTGTATCGGAAAATAACAGTCTCAGCTTCTACAGAATTGTTCTTGTGCACATAAGTTTCATTTTAAATAAGATTTGACGGCTTATTTGACTGAAATTTTGAACTCGAGTTGGTCATGCACAGTTGCGCTTATATTGCTGTATTATCTGGTGATTCACATTATATTATGGTGAAATCTTTGTTGATACAGTCTTGTGTAAAACTATATGTGTTGTGTTCTTGTGCACAGTCACAATGGCCAATCTGGAACAGTGGGTTAGTGACCAGCTCCATGACATCCTGGGTTTGAGTGACCGATATGTGGCTCAGTTCATGATCGGTCTGGTGAAGAAGTCTTCTGGACCTCAGGACTTTGTGGCTCGGCTTCAGCAAACCGGAACCATTGATATTGATCAAAGAATCACAGCGTTTGCACATGAGCTGTACAACAAAGTAAGTGTTTTCACTCAGTGTATTTAATGGAATTCATAAATTAAGATATACATTTACATATCTGTGTAATGACCTTCCATTTCAGGCTCCCAAAAAACATGTGGCAGAAAAACCTGCCCGGGCGGTGGAACGACAAGTCATGGAAATGGAGAGAAAGAACAGAACCTACACTCTACTGGAGGACAGTGAGAGTGATGGAGAGACGGTCAGAGAAAGAGGAAAAGAGAAGAAAAGTAAAGACCAGGACAAAGGAAAGAAGAGAAAACACCTCAGACAGAAACGAGATGAAAGTTCATCGTCCAGTGAAGAGGACAGCAAAAAGAGGTCATTATGTTGCGCTTTCAAACTTTTAGATGCTGCGGACCCCCAAAAATGAAGATCCTCTTGTGACGGACCACTGTTCTAAAATTTTAAAGCTTGTATAAAGAATTTATACTATGAAAAAATAATATTATAAATGGAAATATTTTTGGGAATATATTTAGTTTCTATTAAGTTACATTGGTAATTTTTCCTACTCATTGTAGTACTGTAACGTTAGATGTATTTTATTTATTTATTTTTACATTTACATTTTTTTTTCTCAAAATATTTACACCAAACCCTAGCACTCCCTATGTCCCCCTGGACCCCAGTTTGAAAAGCCCTGGGCTAAAACAAAACATTTTCAATGAAAGGCTTTAAATTTGGCTCATTCAATCAGAAAGTGATGACTATCCATTTCATTATTGTGCTTTTGTTCTCAATGGTTTCTCTTGTTTGTTCTTTGACTCTTTCAGCACTAAAGTCATGGATGAGCCAAAAAAAGCTGCTAAAGAAGAGGAGGAGGAAGAATGGGAGCGGGAAGAGAGAGAGAGACTTCAAGATCTGGAAGAGAGGGATGCATTTGCTGAACGAGTGAAACAGAAGGACAAAGACAAGACAAGACACATACTTGAGAGAAATGACAAAAAGGTAATGCAAAACAAGATCTTGCTACAATAAAATAATGTTTACTAGTTTCTTGTTGATGGATCTCAGAATAATCTGAGAAAATATGAGGGCTAATGTTCTGCGTTGTCTGTTTTCATTATCTCAGGCTTACGAGGAAGCTCAAAAAAGACTCAAAATGGCTGAAGAGGATCAAAAGAAAATGGTGAGGAAGTCTTTAATTGTACCTACATGCACAAGAATGTTCTGTTGTTAATTGGAAATGTGACGATGTAAACGTTGACCTGATTAATACAATATTCCAGTTTCTATAAATCTGTATGAAGCAACGGTGATATCTGTTAACATTCAGTGTGGTCTTTTCAGCTTCCAGAGTTAAGGAAACAGTCACGTCGACAGTATCTGACCAAAAGAGAGCAGGAGAAGATTGATGACCTCGAGGCTGAAATTAAGGATGAGGAATACCTCTTCTCCACTCAGAACCTCACAGATAAGGAAAAGAAAAGTTTAGATTACAAGCGGCAGGTCAGAGACCTGGCCCAAGACTACAAGAAGGCTGGAGCGAAAGAAAAAGAGGAGAGAAAAAACAGATACTACATGCCAGAGGAGAAAAGAAACAAGGTAGGTCTAAGTGATGAGCTACAGGGGGATTATGGGATATTTTAAAACACAATGGCAGCACTGGGATATTTAAATCAGTTGCCAGTACCTAATATCATGGTATACGTTCTTTTATATAATTAATACATTAATGCTTTTCATCAGGGATGCATTAAATAAATAAATAAACTGACTAAATACTTTTATAATGTTAGAAAAGATTTCTGTTTTAAATAAATGCTGTTCTTTTAGTACTTTCTATTCATCAAGGCAGCAAATCGGCATATTATAATGATTTCTAAAGGATGATGTAACATTGAAGACTGGAATAATGGCTGCTGTAAATTAAACTTTGCATCACAGGAATAAATTACACTTTAAAATATATTATAACAGATTCAGTTATTTTAAATTGTAATAATGTTTCACAATATTACTGTATTTTTGATCAAATAAATGCAGCCTTGGTGAGCATAAGACACTTTCTAAAACATAAAAAACATCTCATCAAACCCCTAACTTTGAACAGTAGTGTATTATCACACATATATTTGCTTTGCTGGAAATTTATACAAATATTTTTTATTTTAAAGAACCATGAGGTAATTTATTTTACATACTTTATTAATTAAATATTGTATTGTTTTTCTCTTGTCCTCTTTGTCCCCTCTTTTCAGTCCATTCCTCAAAAAGACATGGACCTGGAGTTTGAAGAGACTCCCAGAGAGGGAGGTGGGGAGCAGGGCCGCTGGGAGGAGGCGAGAGTGGCCACTGCCACCCTGCAGTTCGGGGCCAGAGAAGAGCGGGAACGCCGGATAAAGGAGGAGCAGGAGAAGTACCAGCTCATTTTAGAGGAAGAGGAGATGATCAACTTCGTCAGCACGGCCATTACTATGAAAGGAACGCTCTCAGAAAAGGTTAACACCACTGAAAATTGAGATACTGTGTATTCATTATATTTCCATGTCTTTAATACAAAAAGTAATAACTTTTTTGTATCTTCCTACTTTTTTTCAGGAAAGTGAACCTGAATTATCACAAGCTGAGAAGCAGAAGCAATCCCTCCAGGAAGTGAGACGCAGCCTTCCCATCTTTCCTTACAGAGAAGATCTTCTCACTGCCATCAGAGACCACCAGATCTTGGTCATAGAGGGTGAAACCGGATCTGGCAAGACCACTCAGATCCCTCAGTATCTCCTGGAAACTGTACGTACTTTTTATAAAAAAATATTTATTGGCAAATAGTTTTAGGATTTTTGTGGATCCAATACAGGTTCATGTGCCTTTCTTCACACAAGAATATAAAGTATCAGGAACATGCAGGGCCTCTTTATTTTTTATTTAATTCTTTTTTGGAGATTGTCTTTAGTGGGTTTTGGAGCTGAAGTTTGATGTGTGAGCATCAATAGTTCACATTAGCATTACATTTACAATTTTTTTGTGCTCAAAAACAATAAAAAGTTGCATTTCTTGATTGTTTTGTCTTTTCTTTATCAGGGTTACACTGACGGAGGAATGAAGATTGGCTGTACTCAACCTCGAAGAGTGGCGGCCATGTCTGTAGCAGCCAGAGTTGCACAGGAAATGAGTGTCAAACTAGGAAATGAGGTCATAATCCATCTGCTTACTAAATATGTGATTTTATATATGATGAGCCTTCAGATTTGCCATTGTGTTTGTGTACATATGAGAAGTTAAAGTATTTGCATACCTGAACATTGTGGTTTTTATATGTGGCAAATTTGTCGTTTTTTTGATCAGCTATGTTGTCATATTTTTCATAGGTGGGCTACAGCATTCGTTTTGAGGACTGTACGTCAGAACGCACGATCCTGAAGTACATGACTGACGGCATGTTACTCAGAGAGTTTCTTACAGAGCCCGACCTCGCCAGCTACAGGTAAAAACTTATCTTACAGAATTAATATTTTAATATTTACTATTTTAATTATGTAATTTAAGGAATCTTACTTTACAGAATTAATACTTTAATATTTGATCTTTTAATTTTGTATGATAGGGAAGCTTGCCTTTACAGATTTACAGACAGTTTAAAATATGACTGCCAACATTGCTTTCGTTATTGCTTTTTAATTTTCTGTTTTTCTGTGATCAGTGTGATCATCATCGATGAGGCCCACGAGCGAACATTACACACAGACATCCTCTTCGGTCTAATCAAAGACATCGCACGTTTCCGCCCTGATCTGAAGGTTCTGGTGGCCAGCGCCACTCTGGACACAGAGCGCTTCTCCTGCTTCTTTGATGATGCACCTGTATTTAGGATTCCAGGTCGTAGGTTTCCCGTGGATATCTACTACACAAAGGTAATGGACCGTGATTAAAGCACAAGACATTCAGTTTGTCATACGATGACATATATTAGGGGTGTAATGTATTGTATATTCAATTGTGCATGTTTATTTTTATATTTAGATGAACTCACCACCTTCTAATGCACATTAAAGTTCATCTTTATAAAGGAAAAAATAATAAAAATGTTAAATGTAATCTTTAACACTTTAATTCCATTTTCATGTAATGTTGTGATGCCTAAATTCAATTTTAGCATTTAAACTGATTTTAGGTTTAGTGTTTAATTTATTTATTTAGTCTAAAAAGTATAGAATTTTAATATCAGCCATTTATTGTGTATTAGTCATAACATGAAAATAATTATCGCTTTATCGACTAGACTTTCTCAGACATGGTGTAAAAATCCAGTTTAGTGATTTCTCTGATCGATTTTTGCCTTCATTTGTACGTTGCATATTGTTAATATCATTTGTCTTTTGTTTCAGGCTCCAGAGGCTGACTACCTGGAAGCATGTGTCGTGTCAGTGCTACAGATCCATGTCACTCAGCCGGCTGGAGACGTACTGGTCTTCCTCACAGGACAGGTCAGTCTTTGGCACTCAAGTCTGTTTATGGTTTATATTTCCTTTGTGGATGGACATGAGCCGTATCTATCAATACATAAATCTATTAAGTGTAGCTGTGTTGCGTCTGAATCATGACGTAGCAGTAAAAGGTTTTTCCAATACGTAACTATCACTTTTTCCCTTTCACACAGTCACCTCTGGCTGGTTGAGTGTAACATGCATTTTCTATAAAGCTGCTTTGAAACTATATGTATTGTGAAAAGCACTATACAAATAAACGTAAAATTAAATAAAAAAGTAGCTGATTATTTTATTATTATACATATATATATATTTTTTTTATTTAAATCAGGTATATTTAAATATATATTTATAATATATTGTTTATATTGGTAACAAGGGTGTCAGAGGTGTTATATTGGAGCTGCAGTGCTACTAACAAACATGTTAACTGCACTAAAGCTATTTAAGGGGGTCATTTAAAAAAAAAAACTATAATATATTATGATATTATTTTATAATGTATAAATATATAAAATGCACTAAATATGTAAAATAAAAAAAATACTTTGCTTGTCGAAATGGAAAAGCTGTGATGAGCCAGAAAGATTTAACGTTTTGGTATTTGTGTATTATGTATATTGGTACAGTTTGTAGATCATCAATTGTGTTGATGATATTTATATTGGTAATATTGACGTTTCCTGTGTCCTCTGGTGTTGCAGGAGGAGATTGAAGCGTGCTGTGAACTTCTACAGGAGAGATGTAGGAAACTGGGCTCAAAGATATCTGAACTCATTGTTCTGCCCATCTATGCCAACTTGCCTTCAGACATGCAGGCCAAGATCTTCAATCCCACTCCGCCTGGAGCACGCAAAGTAAGAACACTGTTCCATTTGTCATCCAGCAGAGGGCAGCATGTCTGTTGAAATCTGTGGAAGATTACACAAATTTACTTGTAAATTTATTCTTAGCTGATGCTTTTATCCAAAATAAAATCAAACAAACCAGACTGATGCAAATTCTTATGGAAATGTTTGTCTTTATTTTGTTTGATCATCTTGATAAATATGCTAAATTCTGAATATGAATTCTTTAGTGACTGTATGTGGTGTTTTTGGGCTACAGGTTGTGGTGGCCACAAATATCGCAGAGACGTCACTCACCATTGACGGCATCATCTACGTTATTGATCCAGGTTTCTGCAAACAAAAGAGCTACAATGCAAGAACAGGAATGGAATCTCTCATTGTCACTCCCTGTTCACGAGTAAGAGAAGCTTCTAGCAACAACATTGATCTGTGAAGCGTGCAGTTGGCCCAAAAGTGTTAGACAAGTTATTTAATTTACAAATGATTTATGAATGTAACAAAATCTGGTTTTATTCATTTATTATTGTTGTTGTTGTTAGTATTAATCATTATTAATAATGAATTATTATAAGTAGCAACAGTAATAATAATTATTTGCTTTCTTGATTATTGCTAATAGTTATAAGTACTTATAATTTATTATAAAATGATTAAATTTGCTATTTCTATTAGTAGTACCAGTATCATCAATGATGTTTATAATAAAATAATAACTTTATTATATTATAATATAATACAATTAATGATTATATTGTATATAGCAATGTATAGCAACAATAATTATTACTAATCAGTATCATTATTAATTAATACATTAATATTATTAATAAATAAAATTAATTATTATCAATAAGAATAAGAAGAACTTTAATTATCACATCATATAAATTTATGGAGATAGGAGCTTATTATTTATTGAAATTTGAATCTTGATTTACTCATTTAAGTCATATTAAATATGACATTTTTGTGATTTTTTTTTTAGCAAAAAATTGTTATGCTTTTTTAGTTAATAAGGTTAAAATGATGGTTATTACTGATGTTTTGAAGCAGTGATTAATAATGTGTTTTGTTATCATGCAGGCATCTGCCAATCAGAGAGCAGGTCGTGCAGGAAGAGTGGCTGCTGGGAAATGTTTTAGGCTGTACACCGCCTGGGCCTTTAAACATGAGATGGAGGAGACCTCTATCCCTGAGATCCAGAGAACAAACCTGGGCAATGTGGTTCTGCTGCTCAAAAGTCTTGGTAAGAATGAATGAATCCGTGTTTCTTCATGACTTCACTGTGACAAATCCACAACACAATCCACAGTTTGATAGATATGAAATTAGTTATGAGAAATTCTCTGAAAGATATTCAGTCAATGTTAAGTATGGGTTAAGGGTGAATCCCATTTCTCTGTCTTACCCCTTCACCTTCCCCTACCCCTTCGTCTTACCCCTAGCCCTTGTCCCTCGAAACCGAGTGGTAAGTGCTAGGGGTGAAAACATACCCCTATGAAATGAGACACCACTTGGTTACGGTTACATCATCGTACATCGTCGCTAGCTGGCTGCAACGTCACCTGAGGCGACAAGTGTTGATCACAAACTTCCAAGATGCCGTCTGCAAGTGTGTGTATGTCGATCGCGTGGGTTTTATTAGTGATGTTTTTGCGATTGTTGTGCAAATCAGCGATGTAAAGCGTAGCAAACTAGCGATTTTTTAAAACGTTTCAATTAAGAACATGGTTGCAAATATATATGTACAGGACTGTGTAGAGCACAAAACAAGACTGTCGTAATTTTTAAATCAATTATTTAAGCCGAAAATGGGACTCTCTGGATGATCTGGCCGACATTGTTGACGGTTGCGCAGTGTGTTCTGGGTACCCCTTGGTTTCAAGTAAGCTCGCGAAAATGCTTGGTTTTAAGGGGTATCTACCCCTTCCCCTTAGCCCTACCCCTCGATCAAAACGAGAATTGGGACAGCCCTTACTCTCACGTGAACGCGCAAAACTAAGGGGAAGGGGTAAGGGGAAGGGGTAAGACAGAGAAATGGGATTCACCCTAAGTGTCCAAATGCTTTTTAGGCCATTCCACTAAGGTTATAGTGTTGAGTGTCTTTGTGAATATTTTTCTTATGACAAACAATGGCAATTTTGGGGTGTGATATTTTTTTACTGGAACTTTAATCCATACATAAATAGACCTGACATACTTATTCACTCCCTATAATCAAACACAATATGTATTTTATTATGTGCTTAAAATCTGACATGTTTTTCCTGATCCGTGTGTCAGGCATAAATGACCTGATTCATTTCGACTTCATGGATCCTCCTCCTCACGAAACGCTGGTGTTGGCGCTGGAGCAGCTTTACGCCTTGGGCGCCCTTAACCACCTCGGTGAACTCACTAAGGTGCGAAAAAAACGAACAAACTTTATAACCCTGTAATTATGCTACTTTAGAATACATTTGGTTTTTTAAACCCTCATAAACTTTGGTAAAACACATTTACAAAGGTTTACCACAAAAAGCTGGGTGTCAATAAGGGTTCTGGACCCGTCCATGAACTAGAATAAATTACTCTACAGCTTTCCATTTATGAATGTCCCTTATGGAAATATGCCAATATTTAGCTCTTTCGTCCAGGGTTTTGACTTCATTTTGTTCCTCTTGCACTGTAGCTCGGCCGAAGGATGGCTGAACTTCCTGTGGACCCCATGCTGAGTAAAATGATTCTGGCTTCTGAACAGTGAGTCTAAACTGCAAGGAAACAATTATATGCAAATTTTGTTATGTACTCATCGTTGCCCTTTACCAGGAGTTGTTATTGTGATGTTTTAAACATTGTTCATTGGTCTGTCCTTCAGTTATAAGTGCTCTGAGGAGATTCTGACCATCGCGGCCATGCTGTCAGTGAACAACTCCATCTTCTACCGCCCAAAGGACAAAGTGGTTCATGCCGACAACGCTCGAATGAACTTCGTGGTACCAGGAGGAGATCACATGGTGCTGCTCAATGTATATACACAGGTGTGTTTATGTGTGCACTTGGAAATATCGCTCAAAGCAGCTATCAGTCTGAGGCTTTGTACACTTTTACAGCCCGGCTGGTGCTAACAAAAATGATTTGTTGTTGTCAGAATACTCATCACATCTAGCGTGACTTCCTTATTGGAGATTTGCAGCAGTTGAACAGGTTATGCAGGCCTGTGCGGACGTGTGTTTATATGTAGATACTGTAGCAGGAAGTTCTTGTCTTGTACAATTATATATAATGTTTTGTAAGAATGACCGTTCAAACAGCAGAAACACTGCGTTAAAAAAGTTACAAAAGTTTTTTAGTTGCTAGATTACAGAAGTGCTCAATAATTTAAGTTATGAAGCAGGCTGTATTTAGTAAACATTCATTACAGTAATGCTTTCACTCTACTGATCCTGATTGTATTTGTGCCATACAATATCATCATTGTGTCAGAATATTTATGCCTTTTTGGGAAAAAAGTCAAATGGCCTTATAGTCCCATACAAAGTTTTTCTTACAATCAATTCAACCTTTCAACTGGACCCTCTATGTGTATTTTTTGTTAAATATTCAAAAAAAATTGACCATACTTTTTGTTTTGTTTTAACAAAACAATGTGAATATGTATCTCTAATTGCACATTGTCACATGAACAACCATTTATAAAATGGACTGATAACCTAAAGTATAAATCACAGCAATGTTCATAAGAGTCATTTGTGAATCAGACTTCTCTGCTTGTGATGTGTTTGTTGTTGCATGCACAACACGCATAATTATTGTATTCATTAGTATTCAGCGGTGTCTTTCTCTGTTAGTGGGTAGAGTGGTTCCCTGTTCACTTTGAACTGGACATAACCAAAATAATGATTCACAAATCAGTGATGGAGTCAGTTGTAAATTCTCTGAACGATTCACTGCCTGAGTGAGTCTGATTTAAAATGTTAACCTACAAGCGAGTTACCTGAGTTTTTCTCCTTCTCTCTTTCTCTTCATTGGGTAGAGAGTTGCTCCATGTTCCGTTCAGGTTGGACTTAACCAAATAATGATTTGCAAATCATTCAGGGAGTTGATTAGAAACTGTCTCAAACTGTTAGAAACTGTTTTGTGAATATTTATGACTGAATCAGTAAAAAGAATGAATAATTTGTTCGTGAATTAGACTTCACTGCTCACGCTGTTTGTTGTTGCATGCACAATTTTTGTTTGCCAGAAAAGAAAATGCATTCAATAGTTTCTCTCCTTCTCTGTCAGTGGGTAGAGAGTGGTTACTCCACTCAGTGGTGCTTCGAGAACTTCATCCAGTTTCGCTCCATGAAGCGAGCTCGAGATGTCCGTGATCAGCTGGAGGGGTTGATGGACAGGATTGAAGTGGAACTGTCCAGCTGCAGTGATGACAGTGTGCCCATTCGCAAGGTGATTTCCTTATTCCCCCTCACTTTCTTTCTCACATTTCCTCCAGTGATATCGTGTTTGTGCAGAAGTTTGCTGCTTTGCATGTGATTGCTATCTTGACTTTATGAACCTGAATTTAGCTTTAGAGACTGAATTAACTTTAAAAGTTTTAAGATGCTCTTACTTGTAGCCCTTACCGGCTAAAAACACTGAAGCACAATTTGTGGCACAATTTGCATTTTTAATATTAAGGTAAGTGCTTGCTTGTCTCATTAGGGCTTTTCACATTGCGTTTAACCCAGGGTTAAAGTATTTTTTCAGTCCAGGTTACAATGCTTTTTTGTGAGGGGAAAAATATTGAACTGGGAACATTCAAACAAACGTAACGAAATTAACTGTCAAGACTGAGTAAATATGTCTCTCGTGTGTTTTTTAGTACTTTCTGTTCTGTGAGAAACTAGTGTCACTATGATTCATCAGTATTTTAAAGACAATGTGATTTTTCATATTAGAGTATTTCAACATTCAGACTAACACAATAGCTGAATACATACATATTTGCTGACTGTGTGTTGGTACATGTTACCAGATGCTTTTGTATATTTAAAGGTGTTTGGCATTGATTAATGAAGTTTAGATGACTAAGAATTGTTTGTGGTATGAATAACAGTGCACACATCCTATTTTTTTGGTCTGATTTCAGCAGCAATTTAATTATTGCTTAATATAATCAGTCAGTTATGTAGTTTTAATGCCACTACTGTAAACCGAAACCAAGTGTTCTAGAGATGTGTAAAAAAAGAAATATCAATACATTATAGTACAACTTCACCAGATTATGATCTAAATGTGATTTTCTTGCATTTTCTTCCAGGCGGTGACTGCGGGATATTTCTACCACACGGCACGCTTGAGTAAAGGGGGATATAAAACAGTCAAACACCAGCAGACTGTTTTCGTTCATCCCAACAGCTCACTCTTCGAGGAACAGCCACGTTGGATGATCTACCATGAGCTGGTCTTCACCACCAAAGAATTCATGAGACAGGTATGGAGGTATTTTTAGTCTAATATCACTAATGTTATTGCATCCAAGCATCATATTAAAGGGGTAGTCCACCCAAAAATGTCAATTCGGTCATTATTTACTAACCTTCATGTCATTCCAGACTTGCATATGATTTTTTTTTCTTTTTGGAACAAAAGAATGTATTTTGAAGAATGTTGGTAACCAAATTGTTTTGGTTCCCATTGATGCCCATAATATGGACAAAAAAATACTATGGAAGTCAATGGGACCCGAAATGTTCAAAATATCTTCTTTTGTGTTCCACAGTAAAAAGAAAATCGTACAGGTTTGGAATGACATGAGCCTGAGGTTGAGTAAATGATGACAGAGTTTTCATCTTTAGGTGAATATTAAAGGGATAGTTCACACAAAAATGAAAATTCTGTCTCTAATTACTCACCCTCATGTCATTCCAAACCCGTAAGACCTTCGTTCATCTTCTGAACACAAATTTAGATATTTTTGATGAAATCCAAGAGCTTTCTGACCCTGCTTAGACAGCAACGCAACTGATACGTTCAAGGCCCAGAAATGTAGCAAGGACATTGTTAAAATAGTCCATGTGAAATCAGTGGTTCAACCGTAATTTTATGAAGCTACGAGAATACTTTTTGTGTACAAAGAAAACAAAAATAATGACTTTATTCAACAATTTCTTTGCTTTCGTGTCAGTCATCGACGTGTGTTCACGACAGTACCACAACGCATCACATGGACTATTTTGCATTGCGTTTCTGTCTACGGAGGGTCAGAAAGCTCTCGGATTTCATCAAAAATATCTTAATTTATGTTCCGTTGATGAACAAAGATTTTACGGGTTTGGTATGACATGAGGGTGAATAATTAATGACAGAATTTTAATTTTAGGGTGAACTATCCTTTTAAGGTTAGGTATTGGAACAGACTGGTTCTTTTTACTTGAGACTGTAAGCAACAACTTATCATCCACATAGTAACACCAAAATCCACTTCTAGCACCTTAGAAACCACATAGTAATGATTTGACAACCACCAAAACTACCCTACAGTCTTGTCAGCAAGGTTTGCATGGGCAAGCACTTAATATTTCTTCAGAAAATGTAAAAACATGCTTTATACAAAATGTTCTATCTGCTTTTCAGTTGATAGAGATTGAAAGTGGCTGGCTGTTGGAAGTGGCTCCTCATTATTACAAGAACAAAGAACTGGAGGACAGCAGCAGTAAGAAGATGCCCCGCAAACAAGGCAAAGCCCGTGAAGAGCTGGGCTGATCCTGAGATCAGACGAGCAAGAGACTCTTCCAGCCAATATTTCTACAGACAGGAGATCAGCGATGTGAGAAACTCCATCAGTGTTCAATTGGAAATGATCAGATGTTTCGGTTGGTAATTTGCTGATTTGTGTAAAGTATTTTGGAGATTCCTAATTTTTATGTTTCAGCTGAAGTAGTTTTCATGTGTTTGAATGAGGAAATATATTTTTGATTACAAGTATACACGTGGTGTTTTTTTTATTGTTCATATACTGATATATGATGACCTCTGAAACTATTTAAAGAGATGTGGATCAAAAGAAGGATGTTATCAAAGGTCATGCTGTTGTAGGTAATTAAGACAACATCATAAATACACAGAGAAGATGTTTTCAGCGATATGTTGTGCTAAACCTCCTGTGCCTCGGGTATTTGTCTAAAATACATGATGTTTATGAAAGAGAACCAGGAAATTCTCATACTTCAAAATAGGGATAGTAATATGGATAAATTTCACAGACAAAGGCAAAGTTTACCGTTGATACATCAATATAAAAGGACAGGATTGTGCAATAAAATGTATTTATTAATACAGAAAGGTTAATGTGTTACAACAGGCACACCCTGCAGTTTGTTAGAATATTCAAGTGTGGAATGGATATATCATCTCAATCCAAGAGCTGTTTTTTATTTTTTACTAAAACAAAAAAACAACAATTCTGTCCCTTGAAAAGTTCAGAGTTTAATATATAGCCAGCAGTCAATGATTGGCAGTTTCCAGGCATTTGTAGTTTCCTCTAAAGCTTCCAGATGAACAGAAAGGACAGCTGAAATTAGCCATTGGTCAATGAGTAGCTAATGTTGTAAAACTGATTGTCAACAGAAATGTTTTGCCTTAACCAGAAATGCATTTGAATGTATGACCATAATATTATATGGTCACATTTGTTTATATAATTGCATTTATGATTATGTGATCCAAAATAACACCAGATTTGAATCAAGTTTTTGGAGGTAAACTAGGCCATGACTTAAGGGTGATTCACAGAGAATGCATTTTAATGCAATTAAATATGAGAAATAGTAATATGATGGTATTTAAAAAAAAAAAGAAATGCATTTTTTAAAAGTTGAACTTAAAATTAAAAAAAAAAAACATCCGTGTAGTGCATACAGAAAGACAACTGAAAAACAGTAGTGGAATAAGAACAAATGTTCTGTGTGAGTCGTGCTGTTTTACATTCTTTCTGAGGGTTTTTTCAGATTCTGCATTCCATTTTGTGTTCTTTTGAAGGGTTTTTCAAATTCCATGTTCAGTTTTGTTTTCCTTTTGAAAGGTTTTTCAGATTCCATGTTCAGTCTTTTTGAATGTTTTTTTTGATTCCACTGTACTGTTTCACATATGTGAACTGACCGGACATCTCGAGAAAATGTCACTATTTCATGAGGAGTTTTTTAAATTCATATGAATTCATATGTTGTGATTTGTACAAAGAAGAAAGTATGCACAAGGTCCACCCCTAAACCTAACCTTCAAAGGGTCGTAATTAGATCGTTTGAAAATTGTGAAAGATGATGTACAAATTCTTACTAATTAGACACTAATTTGCCAAAACATAAGATGGTTATGAATTTCATTGAGAGTGTTTGGTGTAAATGGTCATTATAAAAGTTCCTATACGTTTCAAGTATTTGAAACCAAATCATCAAACAGTGTTATGTAGTAAAGACCAGACAGAATAGGCTGCTTTTCACTCATTTACAAACTTGTAACTTATCTGATGCTTTTATGCAAAGAGATCTCATTGCTATGAAAGCCCCTTTCTGCCACGGAAAAAATAATAAAAAAGGCAATTGCAACTTTTTATCTCACAATTCAGGCTTTGTATTCAGAATTGCAAGATTTCAACAGTTTTGCGAAATACAAACTCAGAATTAGGACTTTTTTTCTCATCATTTACATCTCACAATTTTGACTTTTTCCTCTTGAGTTCTGATTTACATCTCACAATTCTGTTTTTCTGACCCTGCCACAGAATAAAAAATAAAAAAGTTCTGACTTTTCTTGGAGTTGCGAGTTTGTCTTACAGTTCTGAATTTATATCTCACAATTCTGTTTATCTAGCAATTGTGACTTTTTTTCAGTTGCAAGAAAAACAAGTCAAACTTGTGTGATTGAAAAGTTGCAGTTACCTTTTTATTTTTTATTCCATGGGGGAAACGGGCTTCCATACCTTGCATTGTTCAAACAATCTAACTACAGTTAACCACAACACATTTCCCTCTAAAAACAGTCTGGAAATCTGATGCAGCCATGTGTATTTTGCATGCGGCTTATCTAATGATCTAGAAGTTGCTCTTCTGTCTTGTTTCTCTTTCTCACCGAATCAGTAGTGACAACCGTGTGTTGACAACAGCTCTTAAGACAAGATAAAGGTACAGGTATGATGGGTATAAAGTGATTTACAACACAACAAAAGGTATACGCCTTTATCATCAATACGCACTTAACATTTTCACATGCTGGAATGGGAGAGTGCTTCCTTCTCGTGTGAGTGTGTGAGTGTGTGTGTGTGAGAGAACAATATTAACCTAGTCACTTAATTTATCAGCGACTTCCTGAGATCTTCATAAACTTCCTTATTGTTCCCATCTAAATGGTGAATATTTCCAGTTACATGTAGTGGAGTAGGAAAAACATGTGGACTAATCATTTGTTATGGAATTTGTCTCCATTACAACAGGAAAATCATCAAACAACCATCATGACTCTCATCCCAAGTGAGAAAACATAATTAAGTGTTGTCAGTGGATTCCTCACATTCAAGCTGAAGCCAGGTCAAATAGCACCTGAGCGAGTTCAACAGGTATGACAGGGTAAAAGAAAAGAGGGAGGGATAGACAAGAAAAACATGCAAAGAGGTGGAGACACGTTGCTTACGTTAACTAACAGATTATGAAAACCATAGTGAGAACTGAGGAAGACAGAAAGGACTGGATTACACACCTTTCACGCTGCTTTGCTGAATGCACACCTGGAATATGTGCTTCTGGAGCCAGGTGAACTTCAGAGACACATGAACATCTGGCTTCAACTGCTCTTCAGCTCATAGGTAGTTGCATGCTTTTAGAAATATTGTTTTAAACTTTAAAAGAATCACTTTTCATTTGGAAGGATGTGATCTTAAATGATTAGTCAGGATTAGTCAGTCAGTATGCAAATGTAAATTAATAATTAGGCTAGTCAGTTTACAAATGCAGGTAAAAAGGGGGTAGATGTCACATGGCTATATTTAAATAATTTTTGAGTCAACTTTGAGTCCAGTTACAAAAATATGTTCTCTGGTAGTTGTTATGTTGGTGTCAAACACATTTTTGTGAATTCTGTCCTACAAACTAAAATTCCAAAATCATATTTGTTTGTATTTATTGTCACGTTTTTCATTGTTATGTTTCATAATTTTTTTTCCTGTATAAAAAGCTTTTCTATTATTTCAATGTGAAAATATCCCCTGCTTTTGGTGTGTTAAATTAATTATATCTTCTCTGATTATTTTTGGGAAATTATAGTGGCAAAGACTTTTTTCTTTAAGATGTGTTCTTAAAAGCAATTGACTTTCAAAAACAACCCTTCAGTGTGACAACTAGCCCCGGTGTGGCCTGTAAATGTAGGGTGTGTTGTTGTCAAAATTAGTGACAGGTCTCAACTGACTTTATCTGGTTTGTGCTAAACATGTAGGTGTGTGCCTTCAATTTGGGAAGTCATTTAGTCCAAAATATATTAATTATACAACATGTTCTGAAAAAGAACCGGTTCTGTGTGTGGCTCAATTAGTTGATGTATACCTGAAAATTAATGTTTTGATAAAAGCAGACTGTGTTTTAAATGGCCAGTGGGTAAAACCTTTACATTTTGGACTATATTTGATTCCAGAATAACTAAATTGAGCCTAGATTTTACTTATATTACAAGTCATATTCAATAATCATTCATACTTATTTGCTATTAGACATTCCTATTTCGTGACTTTCATGACCTGACTCATAGAGTTAAAGCTTAACCATAAGCATACAGAATGAAACTGCGATCTGTACCGTTGTAAAACCTTGATATTCTGGTTTGCATTCCTGTATAGTTAGACTTCAGAGTTTAGGTCAAACACTCTTTTGGGATTTTCAAACTAATTCTGGGTTAATCTGTTCATTTGAAAGGCAGTTAGCACTAAAACAATACAGTGCTAAAATGGATCGGCATGTTTGTTTAGCAACAAGTGATTACAAACCACTTCATACTATTCATGTACTTCGCACAGTAACAGAAACTTTCACACGCAGCCTGTAGTTTCAGCATATGAGGAAGTAAAAAATGTCATGAGTATTATTTTTGTAATTTAAGTACGAATTGACCAGGCAAAATTCCCACAGGATGGATAAACATGTTGTGCACTCAGTTCATGTTCATTCAGAGTTATCAACCTCATAATCATGCAAATAAGAACAGTAGCCTGAGGTTTACAAATCTACAGTGTGTTAATTCCTAACTCAAGATTACTTATGAACAGTATAAAACATGGAACAAGGTAACTCAAAATTATGTTACTTTGAAAAAGAAGAGCTTGTTAAACCTTTAGACAAAATACAAAAATTTGCATGTGTTTTTGTTAAGTATCATATTTGATACAACATTGTCAAAAATAGAAACTATTAGTAGATTGTGCAAAACAGTTTTGTCAGCAAAGTTTTGATCATATTGATAATTTAGAGGCCTTTGTGTATCACATATGACACTGTAGGCTTTATAGGGTTAAGAATGACCCTTGGTTAACGATTTCAAATATAAAAGATGAACGTTGGGTCAAACTCAGAGCCATGCAAGGCCTATAATGGAATAAAAAGAAAAACAAGCAATAACCACTAGTGTATGGCTGACTAAACTGCTGTTCTCGTCACACTTGACTGCTAATGGTTCAATTTAGTTTACAATCTCCACCCTGGAGTTACATAGCTGTATGCTTTAGTGACCTGAGTTTGTTCGTTCCAACTTTACATACACAAGCTCTTAAAGGTCATGCCGCACTTTTAAGTCACAGAAGTTTAAAACTGTTCCAGAGCCGTAATGAAATCATGTGACTGTTTTGAATACCATTGATTGTACAAGGTTCTTTATTGGCATCTATGGTTCCATGAAGAACCTTTAACATCCATGGAAACTTTCCATTGCATTAAAGGTTCTTTATTGTGTAAAAGGGTGCTTTAGATTAGTTCTTTTAAGAACTGTGCAATAAAGGTTTTTTATTGGAATCAATGATTCCATGAAAATCCTTTAACATCCATGGAACCTTTCCATTGCACTAAAGGTTATTCGGATTATTAAAATATTCTTCACACTAAAAATGGATCTTTTAAGAACTGAAAGTTTTTTTGGGAACCCAAAATGGTTCTTCTAAAGCATTATATGGAGTGTATTTGTAACCTAGACTGATTGTGTTTTGCTCCCTCTTCCATCACAGGCTTCTCTGCTCAACATTACCGTTTTCTCTTAATCTGCTCCTGTGGATCTAAGGCTCTACATGATGAGCGACAGCAAAGAGAAACCCCAGGGCAACAAAAAAGGGCCCAACGTCAAGCCGAAGCTTGACAGCAAGGGCAGCTTCAACCTGGGAACTTCAGAGCAACGACAGAAACAGAAGCCTCTTAGGAGAAGCCGCAGCAATGAGGCAGAAAACCGGCGTCGAGAAAGTAGCCGAGGTAGAGAACGGGACCAGAGAGAAGGAGGAAGGCAACAACGGGGTCGCAGCGAGGAGGGTAGGAGGCGAGACCTCGACCTCGACCCTGAGCCTGGACACCACAAGACCGAGCAACCCAGAGATGACCTGGAGGACACAGAGTGCATTGTGTGCTTCTGCAGCTTCGACAACGTCTTCAAAGCTCCCAAGTTACTCTCCTGCGGACACACGTTCTGCTTGGAATGCCTGGCGCGCATCAACGTGAATTCTCCAGAGATAAAGACGTTGACTTGTCCGATCTGTCGGGAGCTGACGGAAATCCGACACGGTCGAGATCTACCACAGTTGGGAAATAACGAAGACATCTTCCGTAAACTTCCGGCCGAGATGCAACGGGCGCTTTCTGTGCGATTTAAACGCAGCAAGGGCAAACTCATTCTCAAGAATCCTCCACCAAACAGCTCCATTAGGACCTCCTTAAATCTGCCTGTGTTGAAGAAGAAAGAGGAGCAGGCCGGCAGTAACCCGCTTGGAGTAATGGAGGAAGGTCTTGGCCAGGCGACTATGATTGATGTGGGAAGGCCGCCAAGCAGGATGAGGGGTCGCATGAGAAGGTTAATGTATTCCAATCAGTGCTATTATGCCGTTGTTGCAGCCATCATCGCAATCACTGTGTCTTTAATGCTGGTGGGCATCTTCACCTTTGTTGTGATGCCCAATATGCAAGAACCAAATAAACCATTCCAGAACCAAACTTCTACACATACATCTCCTTGAGAGATGAGGAAACTGACAGTGCTCAGGAAGGATGACGGGCAAAGCAAAACAAGCAATTCTTGGTGGAGCCTGTTGCATTGAACACAACACAGCATTTTTTTGCTTTTGTGCAAGATGCTTCAGACAGGCTCGATAGGAATGAACTGGAAAAACTTGAACATATGATGCACTGAAGTCTATTGAGCATGGACATATTTTACACAAACTGAGACATTGTTTTGGAAAGGTATTTAAGAACAAGAGGCAACAATGACGTCTATTCTGACCAGTGATTAACTGTATTTTTTTCAAATGGAAATTTAAAAAAATATATTTTAGTTTTTTTAAAGGGCTGGATAATATTAAATAATAATATTATCATACATTATTACTATGCCATTTGATTTCATGAATAATTATGTATTTTCATGTATTTCTTATGTATGGTTTGTGGTATAAAGGACAAAATGTGACAGCTCACCAATGCAAATCACCTCAGTCTAAAAATGTGCATTGCAACACTCATGTAAGCTCATAAATGCTCTTTCTTATGTTAGACAGACATTTATTTGAAATAGATACTTCTTTGGCATATGCTGCACATAATGTAAACAATATACGCTGCTATATGCCATATTTTTTTATTCTTTTGCACAAATGGGAAGAGGCCAAAGTGGAAAATAATAAACGGTTAAGACCATTCTCTGTCTGAGTGACATAATATATCTACAATTACAACTTCAGTCAGAAAACATCTATAAGAATAAACTTAATGGCTTCATAATGTCGTAGACAGACACATGACTTACATGTCACGTTCTTAATTAAATGAAGCATAAACATTTCACAAGTGCATGGGAACGGCTATTTCAGCAGGACTTTAATATCATAAATAGGGGTAAAACTAGTGAATATAACTCCATACACATAAGGACAAAACAGCAGATAAACAAAAATATATTGCAGGTCTGCTTTGATAGCAGGGTAAAAACAATTCTCAAATGCTACTAACAATTCAAGTAACCTAACTTGCATAGTTTGAATGGTAGAAAACATTTCCTATTTATTTGTTAATGTCAAGAGTCAAGACCATGCGTCCAGACAAACTTGCACATTTTGGACAATATTGGACAAATCACTGTTGGACACTTACTAATACATTATTTAGCCCAATGTTTGGTCCATGTGTCAGGCTGGTTCTGCCAAATTGTCTGTTCCCCTATCTATCCAGTCATTACGCAGTCCTGTTTCGCATTAATCACTATTGCCACAGACTAGGTCTAGCAAAAAAGAGAGCTCAAATGCCCTCCAGTGTACATTCTGTACAGTGCAGACATTTAAAAGTTAGTTTTAGACTCTTGAAGAAGTTGGATTTTGCTTTCCGTATTCTTTTAAATGTAGGCCTAATTGTCCAGTTCTCCTCAATCACATCCATTTTCCACCGCTTTATCCTCTACAGGGTCACAGGGAGATGGAGCCTATCCAAAATATAGCATATGTTCAGTTCAATATTTTGGACATTATGTCCTCATAACTGTGCAAAGGCACATGTTTATTTATAGACTTCCTGCAAGTGCCTTAAAATTAATAGTAGTATCCTCTCGAAAACAACAGTATAATTCGCACACTGTGTTCACGAGGGGGACATGTGAAGTACACGATTTTGCCCACATGCAGGTTGTTGAATAACCAACACCCCTCGATCTGACGCAAGTCTTGAAGCAGGACTCCACATAAGGCTGGGTAAACTGAGCCATTCAGAGTCAAAATCGGGCTCTAGGGTCGCTCAACCCACCAAAGAGTGATTTTAGTCATCGTTAATCGTAAGGACTGCATTTAAAAGGACCACAAGAGTCCCAAAAGCAAGTCTGCGATGGCTTCGACGCCCTCCGCTTCAGCGCTGTCAGCTGTGCTCCGCGGTCAGGGGAGTATCCTCGCCAGAAAACAGGCGAACAAGAAGCGGCCTCCAGCGGCGGTGTACGGGCTCGGGATGACATGTGGAGGCTCGGTCAAATCTTCTTTTCGCTCTCTTTGGGGATTCATGTTTCACAGGGAGCGAGTGGAGATTCCCGGAGTTTTGTCCGTTGCAGTGCGATTTGAAACGGACTGTTCGGGAAAATCTTCGATAAGAAATGGTCAATCCAAAGATCTTCTGGTCAAAAGCTCCACAAAGACTGACAACAAAATGTTGACTAAAGCATCAAGTGAACCAACTCAATGGCCAAAGACGAAACTGACGTCGGACAATACTTTTGCTTTTAAATCCCATCGTTATAGAGTTTTATCCAATAACAACCTGGTTCTGCGACTGGATGGCACGTATTTACTGAAGTCAGATTATCCATGGACTTGTTGCGCTCAGAACAAGAGCACACTAAACTACAGTAATGTAAACCCGTTGTTTTCTTTTGGTTTATTGTGGATTTTAAGGAATAATCTGATATATTTCACAACCGCAGTGTCAGACAGTGTGCAGAAGCAGCTTGGAATAGGCTGGAACCAGCTTCATCCGGATGTAAGTTGTCGTCAGTGTGGTTTTAAAAGGTCACAAGAAGTCAAACCTTTTTTTCCTGTAATTCTATACATACTGGATTATCCTAACACATTTTCTTTTAATCAAAATTTAAGTACTGACAGACTCCCAAGTATTTTATTTCAATTAAATCCATTTTTTTTTATATACAGCCACACTAATACACAAATATGTACAGTTCATTTCTAACTTTTACATAAATCTCCAGGTAATAAATTACGACATTCAATTCAAAACTATTAATAAAGGAGGATTTTCTTGTATAAAAGTACAGAAATTATAGCAGCCTATATGTTTTAAGAGTCAGAAATTGGAACATACTGCTAATGGCATGCACCGATGTTTAATTATATAGGCTATATTAAAATAACAATATTTTCTTTTCTTTTTTCTAGTGTGATAAATTGAGTGGATGTGTCAGATGTACTTCTGAACATCATGAGGATCAACCTAAGACACTGGAAGGAGCTGAACCTGGGGAATGAGTCTTCTGCTGAAGTCTGAAGACACTTCACACAAATGCACTTTCATAGATAGATAGATTGTACTCTTATGTTCTCTCATGTGCTGTCTTGTTCACTTCAGCTTTATGGAATGTATTGTATTGTTTTATACACTTTATACCTGATTTTACACTGTTGTTGCCACCCTAATTTTCCCTTTGTGGAAAAATAAACTATTATTACTACTATATAACCAAACTGCTGACCATAATCAGCTTTTATAATCTGGCAACTTTTTAAAATATTTAAAAGTATGAACAAGAATGTTGTTAAGTGAACAGGAAACTGATGCTGCAATGCTTGTTTGACTTTGTGTATGTTAATAAATAAGTCTCATAATAATGCCTAATTAAATATGTGTTTTTTGTGTCAAGAATTAATTGAACAATCCAAAAAAAACTTGAATCTTGAGATTTGTATCTGGCTCAAATTGAAGCAGAGCCCAGTCTGGCTCTATTAATTTGCATGAATTTTGATTACATCTATCTATCTATCTATCTGTATTGGATTTCTATTTGCATGTCAGAAATTAATCCTATAATCCTACAAAAATCTTTAATACTAAAATTTGAATGCAGTTTAACAGGGGAGTTGGTTTTATTAATTAGCAGGACTTCTCCAGGCTTAGAAAACTATACATTACAAGTGATATCCAGACATACAATGACCATGGGATAATTTTATGATTTAGAGAAGTTCATAAATTCCAATGTATGTCTGGCACATGGCTTGTCTAATTGAGGAGGACACCTGTTTTCCATCTCTGTAACAGGATCCTCACCAGAGACCCTGTTAATACATTTCACGGTATCAGCATAAACACCCTGAGGCCTAACAACCCCGTGTATCCAGAGGTCGAACCCCTACCTCTAACCTTTCATCTGCCATGAACACAAATGAAATGCGTTTTATGTACACGTATCTCCTCGTTAAGGTAAACACAGGGAGGGGGCGGGACTTCCTAAAAATGACGCCACCCGGAAGTCAAGTACGCTACTCTTGCATTCTTGAGCGAAGCTTGAAGGGTTCGCGCAGGCAGGAAGTTTACTGTGCTTTCAATTAAGGATTATCAGCGTTTTTTCCACATCAGATTCAAATAAATGACTTGGATTAGTTGAAATGGGATATAATCGTCAAAGCGATATTGGCAGACTAAAGAAGACGGGAAACATGTCGGAGTATGAGAAGTCAGATATGTTGGTATTTTCCACACATCCTGGTTTTGTTTAAACTCAGCTCGTATGTGATGAACAGACCGGTTTAGTCTCTTACTGTTCAACAGTTGTGACTGAGGGAGGGCTGGAAGAGCTACAGGTGAGATTATTGATCGACGGAAGAATCTGCGTTTTCATATTTGCTCGGACAATACAGTGGAAAGGTCCATTTCTGACTTATAAAACTAACATGGTATTGCATTTTGAAAATTAACTTACATTCTCATAGCGTAGATGCATTTAATTTACATATGTTTTAGATGCTGTAACAAATCAAAATGTCTTTTTCATCATTTTAAGTAACATTTTAGCTATTGCATTTTAAATACTACTTTTTTTGCAATAGAAATAAAATGAATTGCACTTAAATTAAAAAACACAAATATTTGATGTAGTCTCTCAATTATGAGATTATAAAACATGGTGTACAAAATGTTTAAAATAGGACATCACAAAACAGGACACCACTGTTACTGCCTGACATATCATACCAAATACTATAATGCATGGATTATCATATTGAAAACTGAAAAGAATCTCAGGGAGATTTTGTTTTTTGTAGGGCTGTCAACTTCATCAGAGGAAAATAAGTCAAGTCAAATAAGAGACAAAGTCAGTTTTCCTTTAGGAAAATAAGGTGTACTTTCCTCTGTACCAGGGTTATTATAGTTAATAAAACTAAAACCATAAAATGTTTTACTTGAAATAAAATAAACATTAACTGAAATTTTAAAAGTATTTTATTTTCACCATTTGCCAAGGCGACAGTTCTCATATTCTTTTAGTTTAACTTGATGCACTAAAATAACTAAAACTGAAATAAAAAATGATTAACTATATGGACACATAAAAAATCCTAATGAAATAACAGGAATACACAACAAATTTCTGAAAACTTTAAAATGAAAATTAATTACAACTGCAATATTATCTCAATTATACTAAAATAACACGGATTTGTACCACACATTCCCTTTGCAATTTCAGTAAATAATTAGTGTAAAATGACAACATACAATGTTGTAAATAAAAACTATGCTACACTGTATACAAGATAGACATGCTTGTCTAAACTAAGTGTTTGCATTAGACATTAAACAGTACAAATCCACTCATTGTGCACTAGTCAAATGCAAAAGAAGTGGATTTGTTTTCCACTCTAATCTTATCAATTTGAATGGTAATGTGATTCAAATGTGATAAACATTGAAGCCTTCTCAGCTGTTTGATTGTAAAACATGAATTTAATTTTAATTCAGGACTGTTGGCTACATATGTGAGATTTTTCTCTGATTAATATCTGGTAATCTTGCTTATTTTACAGGCTCTGCTGAAAGTCACTGTGCCACTTTGGACAGAAATGTCTATATCAGAATCCTGAAACCTGGAATATGTCTTATTTTCACCTTCCGTCGGTTTAATGTTACATATTGCTTCTACTTTTGTGAATGCTGACTGAAAAATATCATGCAAAGCATGTGAAAAAATATTCAAATATTCACAAAACTTTTCTCGCTCATCCTTCCGTCAAACCTTCCTGTCCTACAAGCCCACTTCATGTCCATTTATTCCTTCCTGAACCCTCTGTCCTATCTCACATCAGGCCATGATACGCAAGAGAAGTCCTCTTATCATTTGTGGTGCTTTCATATTTGTAGCCTGGAACGTTGTTCTTATTTTTGTCCTCATGAAACGCCCTTCTACTCAAGGGGCTCTTGACAGCCCGGATGAACCTGGTAACACGGGAGACGGAGCCGGAGGAGGCCAGTTTGAAAATATTATGAAAGAGGTGATGCATGTAGCTAATGCATTTGAAGCTGAACTTGAATCACAGAAGAAGATCCTATTGCAAATCCAGAACCACTGGGCGGTTTGGGAGAACAAAGGCGGTGTGACAGCTGCTAAGCCAAAATCACAAGCTGAACATTCAGCTTCGACGGTCATCCCTATTTTGGTCATTGCCTGTAATCGTGTGACTGTGAAACGCTGCCTTGACAAACTCATTGAGCACCGACCGTCGGCTGAACTTCATCCAATCATAGTGAGCCAGGACTGTGGACACTTAGAAACATCTGACGTGATCGCCTCGTATGGCAGTCAGCTGACCCATATCAAACAGCCTGATCTCTCTGATATCTCAGTACCTCCACAGCACAAGAAGTTCCAAGGTTACTACAAAATCTCCCGGCATTACCGGTGGGCACTCAACCAGGTTTTCAACACCTTTTCATACTCCTCGGTTGTTGTTGTGGAGGATGATTTGGAGGTAACTTTTTTTAAATTCATGTTGTTTGTATAAACTCTGTCATTAAAAGAAAAGTTAATCCAAAATTCAAATATGATACACAAGGAGAAATTTTTAAGACTATTTTCTTTTCCATACAAAGTATCATAAAATGTTTCCTATGACCATCTTCATGAAAAAACAACACTTTCATGTGTGTATGTGTGTATTCTATCTATCTATCTATCTATCTATCTATATGTGTATATATATATATATATATATATATATGTATGTATGTATGTATGTATATATGTTTATATGTACATACAATTTTATGCATTTTGTGCTTTGTATAAAAGAGTTAAAAATAATCATAGCAGATTAAGAAATAAAATTACCAATAAAAAGTAAATAAAGTAAACTTAACTTAAAAGACAAAAACAAATTATTTAAAAAATAAAAAAAATAAGTTAACCCAAAATTCAAATATGATACATATGTCCAATATGAAAAAATAAAAAAATATGATTTCGAAATATTTTTTTAAACTATTTTCCATACAAAGAAAAGTTAAAATGGTTCCTATGATCATCATCATGTGCTATATTCAAAAACAATAGTTTTATGTGTGTATTATATATGTATATAACAGATGATTAAGACATAAAATGGACAATAAAAAAGTAAAAATGATAGATAGATTTCATTATTCATTTAAAGATGTCACATTTTATTAGAATTTTATTTTGTTGATGGTATGTTTGATCTTTCACCAGGTGGCCCCTGATTTTTTTGAGTACTTCAGAGCACTTCATCCAATTTTAAAATCGGACCCGGCTCTGTGGTGCGTGTCTGCCTGGAATGACAATGGCAGGGAAGGATTTGTGGACCCTGGAAAAGCGAGCCTGTTGTACAGGACAGATTTTTTCCCAGGCTTGGGCTGGATGCTCACAAAGGACCTCTGGGCAGAGCTTGAGCCAAAGTGGCCAGCCTCGTTTTGGGACGACTGGATGCGCCACCCCGATCAGCGCAGAGACAGGTCCTGCATCAGACCAGAAATTTCCAGAACTTTAACGTTCGGTCGGAAGGGTGTGAGTTTGGGGCAGTTTTACGACAAGTACCTCCGCTTTATTAAGCTGAATTCCGAATTTGTGCCTTTTACAAAAATGGACCTTTCTTATTTAGAAAAGAAGAAATATGATGTGAGCTTTGAGAAGGAGGTTTATGGTGCTCCGGTTGTCACCGTGGAGGACTTGCAAAGTGGGAAACTGTCTGGGTCTGGTCCGTTTCGTGTTCAGTATTCCAGTCGTGACAGTTTTAAAACATTGGCTCGCAATCTTGGTGTGATGGATGACCTGAAGTCAGGAGTCCCACGAGCAGGGTATAGAGGTGCAGTTAGTTTCCTTTTACGTGGAAAGAGGGTCTATTTAGCTCCACCTGCTGGTTGGAGTCAGTATGATCCAAGCTGGAGTTGAGGTGGGCTGTGCCTACATCACAGGAATTTCTTTTAAGGTGCAAAGCATATGAAAATTATATTTGCATATTATCTGTTACCATCATTCCCTTCACAGAGAGCAATTGTCTTAAAATTCCATTGTGCTGCTTTATGATGGAAAAACCTCTAGTTGGGGTTTCAGGATGATACCAAAGATAATACCATTAATTGATCACTCAGATTTTTGCCTCAGGTTTCATTATTTGTCAGTATAAAGTTAACTATGATTTATGTGAGAACTTTGTCACGTTAGATGCCTCATTAAACTGACATATAAAACCTACATCTTATGCTGACCAGCTATACATGTTTTTCACACAAATTATACTTGTTCAGGAACTAAAAATTAGAGTAAATGTTTAAAAAATAACACTTATTTTTTAATACTGTGAATACTGCTCTAAGTGCCTATAAATGTAGAATTTTGATTCACCTCTGTGTATTGTCTTTATTAAATTACGGTGTGTATGGTTCGTGGCATAGTGTTTAGAATATGTTAAGAAAAATCATTTGACACTTATGTTTTGTTTTACTTCTATACTGGGATATTTTGAAGAAAATATTTTTTTTTTGTTAAATTTGATGACTCATTTCTTGCTTATTTAAATAATAATGCTAATAAAAATAAACTATCAAAACAATTGTTATTATTCACATCATTTAGATGTATTAATTCAGCAAAATTACACATGCAATTTATAATAAATGAACAATCGTTATTATTATAATTATTTACAATTAGCAGGCTTTCAAATGAGGAAAAACAAGTATTTACAATAATAACAGTAATAATATCAATTCAGTGCTAAACACACAACATAAAGAATTTACATATTAAAAGACATCCAAATAAAGAAAACCTACTAATACAGAGGGTTTAGGAAAGAGAAATTAAAAAATAAGGCAGCAGTTCTTAGTTTCACTTTTCCATTTTGCAAATAAAATTGTATATCTAGACGTTTTGTTAGCAATACAATTAAGAGAGTCAATAAGCAGAGAAATTCAACCCTAAACACCCTAAAACATAGTTTAGAAATAGGCTAACGTTACTCGTTTTGCTTTTGTGTATGAAATTTACCAATTATTATTATTATTAGCCACACACGAGTCATTACGTGCGTCACCAAAGGCTCCCACGCTATTACGTTACACGACGTCAACTACAGTAGCTCAGAAGGGTTTGGTTTCGCGTTTTCTATTTACCTCACTCGTGTATCACATTCCGTATTATTATTGAATGGTGGAGGGAGTGCGATGTTAGCCATGGGGTAAATTTGAAGCAAATGAATGGATTTTTGGCGATTATTTGTCATGTAATCTTCATATTATTCAGTTTACGTTTCATGGCACTTTTAAACTCACCAAACCGGTTTATTTATTTGCTGATAACAGTTAACGTTAGTCATTTGCAATAGCGAGCAAGCTAACAAACTACCACAGTAAGTAATGAAGGGAAAGACATTTAAAATATAGACAAGTGAGGTTACTTCTCTGTTTCGCGTCTGATCTGACAGTTTTCGCCTTGTTCATCTTCAACATTTGATCTCGGATATACGAAGAGGCCTGTAAATGGATCCAGCGGTTTTGCGTGAAAGTCCTGCGGGTTCAGGAGCACCTTCAGTGGAGGAGAGAGGAGGAAATCAGCCGGAGGAGGTGACAGATGATAGCAGAGAAGCTGATGGGGAATCCGAGGAGACAGAGATGGAGGGTAAAGACTCGGAGAGACCTAAAAGTCAAGATGAAAACTCACTACATGAAAAACTGACTGAGGAGGAGTTAGATCCAAGAATCCAGGTAAACTGACATTCAGTCAAAACGTTTTCGTAAGATCTCACACAACACCGCTGAAGTAAATTATTAATGTTTTTCAACTATTTTGATATATTATTATTATTATTTTTTTTTTCAACTATTTTGATGTATATAAACAAGCCCCCGCCCCGTTGAAGACTGCTTAACAGCTTTGTATTTCATGAACATTGTTATGAATGTATGCTGATCAACATTGGCTTTTCTAAGTATTTGTATGTGCACTATAAATGTTTATTCTTTACTATTCTTTGCATGTTTATCTATTACTTTTTTCATTATTATGTCATCAGAATCATAAATTATATTTTATATTCTTTGAAAAATCTAAAATATCTTTTATGTTATCTAAGTCACCACCTTTTTAAATTCTGAACCTGTGCACTTTGGGCAATTAATATTATATAATATGATAATAATAACTAATAATAATGTTGCATTAGATTGGTTATGATGAAGTTTCACCAAAGGCTTTTTCATGGAATTTATTGTAATCACAGTTGCTCTTCAGTTTCTGGGTCACCCTTATTGGATTGAACCTGCAACCTTAAGTTAGCTGTCAATTTTGCATTAGGCAACTATGTATCTGTATCTGTTCCTGTATCTAGGAGGAACTGGAGCGTCTGAATGAGGCCAGTGAGGAGATCAACAAGATGGAACTGGAACTGCAAGTATGTGAAAGTTCAGAATGCTTTTGGATTTTTTTTCCCCTAACCTCAAGGACATTTGGGAGTGTTATGTTTTTTTTTTTTTAAGTATATATTAATTATTATGGTTTATTGTCATTTAATGGACACTTTTAAGGCAGTTTACAGGATTAATCTCAGGTTTTAGGTAGACTGTACTTTGGATCAAACATGCAAACCAGCCCAACTCAATAATTGAACATTAACCAACCACATCCAGTGTTATTTCAGTATCATAAGATATTATAATATATTTTTTTTATATTTTGAATTAGTTTTTGTTTTATATTTTGCATTCCAAGTTTGAAGTAATTGTAATGTGTTTGTTATTCATTGTAATGTAATTAGTTATTTTTTTAATGTCTATATAATTTTTTATGAGTTTTTACTTTGACTTTAGTTTTAGCACATCAAGATAAACTAAATTAGTTTGTTTTAGTTAACTATAATAACCTTACCACCACCCCATATAATGCAGATAAGATAAGGCTTATATGATTCTCTCTCTCTTAGGTGCCAAACAAGATTAACACTATCTTGCTTGATGCACACACTTTATTTTATTATTAATTTGTTGTGAATGGTATGCATAATTTGTGTAAAAACTTTCTGTTTGTGTTGTCAGGAGGTTCGGTCCAGCCATAGGAGGATAATGAATGAATCTGTGCTTAAACTCAAGGTGAAAAGTTCAGAACTAGGGTCCTGCATCGAGAAGGCCAGGCCATACTATGAGGCACGAAGAAAAGCAAAAGAGGTGGAAGAACACTTATCCTTACTTTAGCATTGAGAAAAACCGTTATAAATAATATGCACAATTCAAGTCCTTATTTAGTTGTGGAAAATGGCTGTTTTATTGTATTTTTTGTATGGTTACTATCACAAACTTCATCTAATGAAATCCTATTGTCTCTTAAATGCATTATAATTGGTTTCACCCATTTTAGGCTCAGCAGGAGACCCAGAAAGCCGCTCTCAGCTTTGAGAGAGCCGTGTCCATGCACTCGGCTGCTCGAGAGATGGTCCACGTGGCTGAACAGGGCTTCACTGCAGTCAAGACGCTGGATCCAACCTGGCAAGAGATGTTGAATCATGCTACCTCAAAGGTATGCCGATCTTCTCTCCTGCATATCTTATCAAGTTGTATCAAGCAGTTAAATGTCTCTGACTTTGAACTTTGTTTTCTTGGACCTTTGTTACATGATCAAATCATGCAACAGATTTTATTAAAAACTTTTTTTTTTTCTTTTTAATAAGTCTCTTATCTAATTGATTAAAATACAGTAAAAATATTGTGAAAACATTTCTAATTATTATCAGTGTTGAAAACACTTGTGCTGCTTAAATTTTTTGTGGTATTTTTGTGTTCAAAAGAACAGCATTTATTAAATATAAAACTTTTGTAACATTATAAATGTCTTTAGTCACTCTTGACGGTACTGACAATTTAATGTATCCTTGCTAAATAAGAATTAATTTATTTAAAAAAAAAATCTTACTGACCCCAAACTTCTGAACAATATGTACATATATGCATATACTTCACAAACAAAAGCCTGTAAGCCTGTATCACATATAACTAATGCGACATTAACCCCTCATATGACCCATAGGATGTGCAGTTCAAAATTATTTTTCAGTTTATGTATCCACACTGAATATATTTTGCACATACACACACAGCATTGCTCTAAGCATGTCATAAGTGACTTGAAACTGTGCAGGTGAACGAGGCGGAGGAGGAGCGCATGAAGAGCGAACGGGAGCACATGCGTGTCACCCAGCTGTGTCAGGAGGCCGAAGCCCGCGTGCAGGAGCTGCAGAAATCACTCAAGAGATCCATCATCAAGTCCAAGTCTTACTTTGAGCTCAAGGCTCAGTTCAATGACATTCTAGAGGTATGTTGAGATGTTATTACACTTGCATAGATTTCACTTGCGTTTTTCATACACCAAGTATGATAATATAGCCACTTACTAAAATTAAAGGAATGATTTAACCAGAAATGAAAATCCTGTCATCATTTACTTACCCTCATGTCATTCCAAACCCATATTACTTTATTTTTGGCAGAATTTTAATGAATTTGTATTACATAGAATGAACGTGAATGGGGACAGACAGTGTAAAGCTCCAAAAGTCAGGTCACTACAGGTCCTTAAGAAGTCTTAAATTCAGTTTGATCAAATGTAATGCTATAAAATGTCTTAATTATAAGAAAATCTTAATTATCCCTTTTAAGAGGTCTTAAATTTGGGATAGAAAAACTGAAATTGTGATATTGCTTAATGTGATTATTACACTTCAAAGGGCTAAGATTGCATTAAATAAATGTGAGAGCTTCACTTTCAAAGTAAAAACACGGTGCCGTAGTGCATTCCATAAGTGTGCGGTTTCAGAGCAGTTAATAATTTATGAATACCATGCATGCGATTGCCTATGATCTACTGTTGATGAATTGTTTACTTTATGGTATTTATATTATAATCTGTTGTAGATAGTTGTAAGAGTATATATTTTATCTCCCTCTTTTATCTTTTTGAACGAGCAGCTGGAAGTACTAGAAAAGCATAAAAGCTTCAAAATAAGAGATTCAGTGTGTTTGCAAAATATTTGGTATTGGTGTTTTGGATACATAATAAGCTGTATGTGGCAATTAATTCAATATAAATTGTGACTTCTCTTATTTGTGCAGGTCTTAAGAAGTCTTGTGTCCTAGAAAATGTCAAAAATATATATTTTTAAAGTACCATAGAAGGAATCCATATAACTTTATGGCTATATTCCCTAAAACAGCTTTTTTTAGCGGAACAGACATTTATTTTTTAAACACATTTTAAGTGTTCACTGAAAATATTGCATTCTACCACAGCTCAATGTGAAGATGAGTGAATTATGACCAAATTTTTATTTTTCGATGAACTGTTCCTTTTAAGATTTTCATTTACAGTTAAAATGTCTGAGCTCAACATGGTCAAAACATGTTTTTGCAGGAGCACAAGTCAAAAATTTTACTGTTAGAGGAGCGTATTTCCAAAGCCAAGTTAAACTACTCCAGCACCCTGCGCCACCTGGAGCAAATCAGCGAGGAGATTCATGCCCAGAGAGAGCAGGACCAACCAAAGGATGGACCAGTCAAAACGTGCGGTGGGCGGAGCTCTCCTGTAGGAGCAGAGACAGTCAACAGCACAGGTACCGAAGGTGGAGCCTGCGGAGGCTACCCGAGACCAAGCGATTGGGTGGATGGAAAAGAGGGCGTGGCTAATGCCAGAGAGTGGGTGGAGACACATAAGAACTCCAGGTGGGTGGACATGGGAAGAGCAGAGGTGACACGATCTGGTTCAGACTCTCTTTCCATCATCAGCCTCCAGACCATCATCTCTGATCTTGAAAAGTGTGATTCGGTTGAACACCTGGGCCGCCTCAGCAGTAACGTCAGTCTCTCAGGGGAAGAAGGGGAGAGAGACGGGCTGGAGAATGATAAAAAGCGAGTGTGGCAAAAAAATGCAGACATTTCAGAGGAGTTCCTCAAACAACACATAAGAAGTGTCAGTTTATGAGCGCATCCATGAATAATGCTCATGTTTTATCGTTTTTAAGTAACTCATAATTTTTATTTATTGTTGAGCTTTTATCAGTACTTGAATAGGAGAAAGACCAAAATAAAATTCTTAAAATATATATATATATATATATATATATATATATATATATATTTCTTTAAAACATTTTTTTTTTTTTGAGAGAGAGAGGTTTTACTGTTTGGTATTTCAAATCAAGTGGTAAAAGACTGACAATATTTGTAAGGGTAGCAACCCTGTGGTTTGATTAACCTAATCGTAATTACTATAATATATTTCTTTTTCATCCTAATCAGCACTTAATGTTTTTCTATGCAAATGTAAAAAAACGTGTCTTAATAAACACACTCTTCTTATAATCTCTATAGCTGACATGATAAAATAAAGCCATTATGCTCTATACTTTTCAAATTTTACTGACCACTGGTGAACTTTAGTTCGCTTACTGACATAATCACACTATTTGCCATCAATCTTTAGACTCTAAAATGCCACTGTTATTTTTCTTAATTTAAGATGGATTTTATTTGTATTTTTACATTAGTCCCATGCTGATTTTGAAATAGTAGTTCACAAAAATGCTTTTTACCCAAGTGACAAATGCATGCATGAGGTTTGCTTTATGTTAGTCTTGTGTGCGTTAGTGCACTCTGGCCTTTTCACCAGAAGAAACTTTTATTCCACCTGAAATACAGGTTTTGTGTTGTTGGAGAGATGAAGCGTTGAGTCTCAATGCAGGGTTTTGAAAATACCTGCTGCTGAACATTTGATGTTTTGCTGTTTATGACAATCACTTTTCTAAGTTTCAGAATTTATTTTCATTTAATGCATTTTCAGGTGTTTGAATGCTGTTTTCCTCATTTTTGAGAGGCTATGTTCATTCAGTGTGTTTATACATCTTTGCTAACCCTCTGTGTGAGCATTGGATGTTGATATTATTGTCTTTAATAGTGTTCTATGAAGATGTGCACAGTGGTGACATTTGTGATGTCTGATGGAACAATAAATATACATGTATAAATTCATATTATTTTGGGTATTTTATATATATATATATATATATATATATTTTTATGGAATTTAAGGCATTAATCATTTGGTCAGATTAGCATAGCGTAAATAAAAAAAATTGTCGTGCCTAATATAGGCCAGGGTAACATGTTTAACAATATTTTTCAATCTTTAAGCAATAAAAAAAAAAGCACATAAGATCACAAAAAACAATATTTTTAGAAATAATCACATAAAACTGGTTGTTTTTGTCCATTGCTATGTATACACACACACACACACACACACACACTATATATATATATATATATATATATATACACACACACACACACATATATATATATATACATATACATATATTACAAAATCTAAAACAAAATATTGCTTTGTCTCTGTTCATCAGGCTGATATTAAAAGCAGAAAAATGAAATGACCAGGGCAAAGGCACTGACCTGTACCTCTGTGTTATTCAGGTGTTAAATTAGATTCAGGATGTATCTGTCAGCAAATGTCGCTCCTGATATTAATAAACTGCCACCATCAAAACAGACTTAGATCTGCAAGGGCCGAGCGCTCTCTCCTCAGATATGAAAGTTAAGCTCCAGCAGATGACTGAAATAAGACACTTTGACTGTAATTTATTCTCTCTGAAGTCATCCCTGCGCTCTTTCTCTGGCAGCTTGTACCATCCCGTCAGAATTTACACAGCATCTGCTACCTTCCTGACTCCTGAGCTATTTAGATTCTGAAAAAGAGTGAGACAAAAATATTTCACATGGTGCGGTTGCAAAATTCTCTTCCATGCCCTGGTCTGTGTGCAGTATTGATTGTAGCCTTTTCCCTTTTTTGGATCTTGAGAATTATACCATATATTATAGATTGTCACAATATATATTGTTTGTTCCTTACTAATCTTAATAACTTTCAAGAACACAAGTAATGCATCTGAGTGTAGATTTTCAGACTTTTTTGTATTTTTAAGTGGAAACAACAAGCAGCTGTTCACCATATTGGAATCATATTGTTGGTTTTGTTTTCATTTGCAATAACTTGTCTTGGGGTGTCAGGATGAGTTTCTCATATCAAAATAATTAGTTCTTACCACTTCATGTAACTTCATAACATTTATTATAGACCGGTTCTATAATAAAGGTCATTAATAAAGTCTTCAATTAGGTTTTTATAAAATTGAAGGCCATAAAACTTGAATATTTTAAACTGTACAAGATATATATATATATATATATACACACACACCCACACACATTTACAAACACGCACACAGTTTGTTTGTTTGTTTTTACTTCTTGTTTTAGTCAAAATCAAAACCCGTATTTGAACTGTAAAGTTTTTTAAATATTTTTTTACAGTTTAGTGTGTTAACACATTGCCCTATCCCACTCAGGTATTGATTTTATTTGTGCATGTCTTAAAAAAGGTCTTAAAAAGACTTGAATTTGATTTAAAAACCCTGCAGATATCCTGCATAACACGCGTTTATGCACATAATATTAAATAAAGAGAACAATTTGCTCAGAACTGAAGTTAAATAGTGCCTTCAAGTTAATTATTTGTTACAATGATGGCAGATTTGACATTTTCAAGGCTACTTGACATTTCAAATTCAGTCGAGACATTTTCTTAATTAAGTTGTCTTCATTCTGCTAACACCTCGTTTTTTACAGTCAGCATTGACTTGAAAATAGACTCTGAAAGGATTCATCTCTTCTCAATTATTAAAGAGCAAAGTATAAATAGACGACTTTGCCCATAACGAATAGCTTAGAGGAAGAGAAGACAATCCAGGAGGAAGGGAAAACTGATCTAAAATTTATATATCTAACTATGTGCATATGTGTTTGCACATACATATTCACTCTGCAAAGCACTTATAAAAGGTGTTATATATATAAATAAATAGTATTATATTACTGTTGGATATTCAAATAGAGGGCAAATGTGACTAAGAATAAAATTGTTCTATACAGGGGGAAAAAAACGCTTTTGTGAATAAAATCTACACTTTGAGATTTTTATAATTAAACTTGAACAATATTTTTTCTTTATATATAAATATATGTAATTAAAATTATTGAAAAATATTTTCATCAAATATATAACATGTTATAATTAAAATAAAACTAAATTAAAAATACAGTAAATAATCTATATAAATATTAAGGATTTACATAATAATTCTAAATAAATATATCAATAAATAAATAATATATAAGAAAGAAGGGGAAAATACAAAATAAATTATATAAAGAGATTTTTGTTTAAAAATTGAGTATATAAATAATTATATTGTACACTTGGCTCAGAAGATGACTCGTGACGCAAGGATGAAATGACGTAGGCTGCGTTCCCCCGTTACGTCACAAGTAAATGAGAGTGAGGAGGGAGTGGAAAAAAGAAGGAAGGAAGAAGGAAGGATGAGCGCTATGTAGATAATGTTTCTCTATGTAGCCTGTGGTGATCTAATGCAAAGCAATACAGACCCTTCTCTAAAAGCCATAAAGCAGTCCGCTAATGTGATGCACAGATTTGGCATCGCGCTTATATTGGGTGGATGTTATATTGAAACTCTCCGTGAACGGATATTGTGTTGATTTTCTTCGGGTCGATCCTGCTGGAGCTGCACCGGGCCTTTGCTGTGAGTAAATCACTTTTACTGATGTCTGCGCTTGTTTGAGTTTCGTTTGTGTTTGGCATGTGTTTTATATGATGAAGTAGCTCGCAGCTCTTTTATCCTCCATATCTGACAGATATCGTTTGTTTAACGAAAGCTCGTTGTAATATGCTTTGCACGGGACACAAAACTTCACAAACAGCGCGCTTAAAGGTGTAGACGAACTACAGTACGCGGACGACAGACGCAGCCATGTTAATATGGAAACTTCAGGGAACCGTCTCCTCGACAGCATATATTGTTAGACTAGAGAACATCAAATTGTATGTAATATTATACAGCAGAGAGCGTTATTATACGAATAAAGCAGCAGTGATGCATCTTAATGGGGTTCCGCGGAAAGTCCTTGTCCATGGTGCTGAAAACGTTCCCCAAACGGGACCTTAACCCCTCAACAAACCATCAATCGAGCCAATATCACATTCATACCACTGTATCTGTCTTGTAGATGTGTATTTTTTTACTGTTTAATATCTAAAATATAACATAGCGTCACAATAAGGATAATCAGAAAGCTGACATTATATTTGTGTAACAATGCAAATTATTATTTATCGTTTTATAGAATAAAATTGACAATTAAGTAATAAAACTGAATATTTAATGTCAAAAGAATTAAAATGCTGTTAATATAGCAGAGGGTATCAATGTGATTCACACCAGTTAAATTAAGATTAAAACAGTAAATAGAAGAAGAGTAAATGACTTAAGAATACATGAGGTTAAAAACACCAAGTTTTTTTTATCAGAAAAAGAAAAAGAAGGTTCTTAATAAATCCTAACAACGTCTCTTAATGGTGTCATATTCAGTACAGGTTTAAATATACCTTTCAAGATTTGTAAGAAAAACAAGTAAGAAAAGCAAGAGGGACCTAATGAAATTTCAATATTTATAAAAAATAAATTTACTATGAAACATCTGTCATTATCTGATGAAGATTTGATATTCATAAATTAAACAAGACAAAAAGAATAGCTACTAATAATAAATAATAATGAATTTATGAACCAAAGAAGAATAAATAACTTGAACATAAATGGAGTCAATATAAAAACAACAACATTTGAGCTTATTATTTTTAACTCTTTGTCAAAACAACAACAAAATCAACAAAAGCAACCATTTAAAAATAAGAAAAAAGGGACTGCAACCTCCATCCACATCCACTCCCTAGAAATGATCACATTCACTCAGCTGCCACAGTTGTATTAAGTTTTCATGCAATTTTTACTGTGTTTAATACCTAAAATAGCAACAATTATGATAATCGAAAAAGCTCAAAATGTATTTACTCAACAGTGCAATGCAAACCAATCATTGTTAATGCATCCTGTTGGTTTGGATTACTGTAATCTGTGAAGTGTTGTGCTCGTCTGCTGTGCCGTACTGAATTAATGAGGTGGAGTGCTGTAGAGACGTGTTTAAAGTTTAACTGATCCCTCTGATCCTCACCTCCCTGAATCATCTCCTGTCGCTCCCTACTGTGAGCCTGGAGAAAATCCCAGTCCCTACAGCCCTCGCTCTCTATCTGTCACTTCCTCTTTCTTTTACTTCATCTAATCTATCTATCTAGCCATCTATCCATCTATATATCTATCTCTATATCTCTATATCTATCTAATAATGTATCAAGTAACCTTGACCTCTAGGTTCAAGTGTATTCAATACAGATGTCAATATTGATGAAAGCACTCTCTGTTCAATGCTTTGTCCTCCTGAAATGTCTTTGTAAGAAGCTGTGTGTGTGTGTGTTAGACCCGTGTGCTTCTATTTATTTTGCATGCTCATGTTTGACCCACTCTGGATGTGCTTTTTCCACTCTAAGAGTGATTGAGGGAAAGCTCATAAAATCTTTACAGTGCAGGCACAGCAAACTGCCTCCATGTTGTACGAATCCTCCTCCTCCACAACCATGTGTGGTGTAATTAAATCAGACAGCAGGTTATTATTATGTTTTACATATCTGAATGCCAACTAGATCACGTCGTGCCACGAGCAGCTTAATTGCTTTGAAACGAGCGTGAATTGTGACCTGCTGAAATCAAACATATTATTAGTCATTTCTCTGTCTCTCTCTCATTCTTGTTCAGATGCAGTAATGGAGCAGCTATTATTTCTTGTAATTTTCTACTTGCTTCCTACTCTCATCTCGTCCATACATAATTCAACGACCGGAGGTAATGTGTGTGTGTGTGTGTGTGGGGATGATGTCTGGTCCGTGCATGTTGAATGCAACACCACAGAATGTCTAAAGTGTTGCTTTGTGACATTAGAGGGCGTTCTGTTTAGATTCTGTAAACTGAGTTTCATGGATTTCAAACAGTCATCTGCCCTCAGTCCTCATGGGATCATGTTCAGCCGGAACTATAGAAGGAAAAAAATGGATTGCCATGTCAGTTCTCCTTTTACATTGTGAAAGCAATATATAGCTTACACAATCTTGATGAATCAAAGCAATTCGGTGTCACAGTTCAGCTTGTAGGTTTACAAGCCCCTTGTAAGATGTAAAAAAAAAATCTCTATATTTTTTTTAATATGTGGGAACAATTTGACATAAGAGATGATCATAAATCGCACAAGACAAAAAAATAATTAATAATAATGAATATGTAAACCAAACGAATGTAAAGTTTTGAACACAATTATTTTATACATATTTTTTGTTAAACTTCTTTCAATTATTTTTAATTATAGCAGTTAGTGGTGGGGATTATCTGTGAATATGCAGGTTACATAGTTATGCCAGAAGGTGGCAACAAGTGACTGTATTTATAAATGAGTGAGTCAATGAATCATTGATTTAACCACTGATTTCAACAAAACTGATTCATTCAGGAATGTAACAAGTGACGTTATAAGTGAGTCACTGAATCATTGATTTTACCAACTTGTTTAACAAAACTGATTCATTCAGGAATGTAACAAGCACATTACGAGTGAGTCACTGAATCATTGATTTAACCAATTCATTCAACAAAACTGATTCATTCAGGAATGTAACAAAGTGATGTTATAAGTGAGTCACTGAATCATTGATTTTACCAACTTGTTTTACAAAACTGATTCATTCAGGAATGTAACAAGTGATGTTATGAGTGAGTCATTGAATTTATGTTTTATCCAATTCGTTCAACAAAACTGATTCATTCAGGAATGTAACAAATTACGTTATGAGTGTAATTGATACAAACTTACAATATTCTGTCTAAAAAGTTACCCAATATTTACTTTTTGTTCATTGAATTGTTATATAACAGCAACATCACACTCACAATTTTGCTGTTGCTTTGATTATTTGCTTGTGAGATTTGTTTAAATATCTGTTTTTCAGAGCTCTACTCAAAAAACTAAATACATTTAAGGATTAAGGATCTCTCTTTTTAAGTGCTAAACATCTTAAAGATTCTCCAAGGGGTGTGAACACTGTATTTTGATATGAGACAGTACCAGTAAAATCCTTATAAACCATCACTGCATTACAGTATTTCAAGGGGACTCAGATATAAAGTCCTGGATATAAAGTTACCCGGAACATCTGTCATTTTAGTTTATTGATGTTAGTTTGTGCATTGTAACTAAGCTGAAAACATTTCATCTCTATTCGTTTCATCCTCCCCCATCTCTCTTACTCTCTTTCAGGATGTGCAATCATTCGTCCCCCCAGAGATGGTGGGATTCGCTACAGAGGACTGACTCAGGAACAGGTACAAGTCAACGGCAGCACATTAAAATGGCAGTCATAAACATCAATGTCAGTTCTGAAGGGACTATGACCCATAGCAACATCTAATTCAATCTAAATGTCTCTCTTTCTCTCTCTCTGTAGATCCGCAGTGTGCAGATCTTACCGGTAGACTATGAGATAGAATATATCTGTAGAGGAAGCAGAGTTATTGTGGGGCCCAAGGTCCGAAAATGCCTCCCCAATGGCACCTGGACTGACATGAACAAGCTCAGCAGATGCTGTAGGTGCCCTTGCTGTCCTATTGTATTGATTCATATCTATATTTATCACTCAGCTCTGTAGAATACTGGATTCTGATTGGCCAATAACAGCATTCTGAGTTCAAATGCTTTATAAATGAACTAAACTGTATAATATACCAATATTTCTCATATTGTTTCACAGTCCTCTCACACATCACACACACACACACACACACACACACACACACATGTTTGTTTTTTGGTTTACGGGGACTCTCCATAGGCGTAATGGTTTTTATACTGTACAAACTGTATGTGCTATTGCCCTACACCAACCCTACACCTAAACTTAGCCCTCACAGGAGACTGTGTGCATTTTTAGATTTTCCAAAAAACACCATTTAGTATGTTTTTTAAGCCTTTTGAATTACGGGGACATAGGCAGTGTCCTCATAAAACACCTTCAAATTGTAATACCTCTGTCATACCCATGTTATTAAACAAATTTTGTCCCCGTAAACCACAAAAACCAGTACACACACACACACACACACACACTATCTATCTATCTATCTATCTATCTATATTATTCAAATGAAATTCTACATACAAGTACCGTTTTATTTAAATGTAATTGTCTGTGTGTTGGTGGCGTTACACTTTAAGGCTGTGTAATTTCAAGTTTATATAAATGTGCTAAAAGGATGTGAGATGTGTTAAAAGTCTTGTTAAAATTCTCAGTATTGGTTTGCCCGCGTTCCTGGATGTCTCTGGAGAACGGGAGGGTGGCGTTGCTGCCCCCTGGACAACCAGTAGAGGACACAGTTCTTCACTACAGCTGTCATGCTGGCTTCCTATTGGAGGGTTTCAGTATCTCACACTGTACCAAGCTGGGCAAATGGGACTCACCTAAACCATTCTGTGTCTGTGAGTATGTTTATGATTTAACAGTCAATCACACAAACACAAATGTATCTGTTTCCCTAATATGAATCATTTTAACCTTACGTGTATCTTGTTTTCTTTTTTGCCCCATCAGATGACAGTAACTATACAGGTAAGATATAAAAATGGTTATTCCATTTCTCATTTCAGAGGTCACATTTTCCAAAAAAATCCTAAAATACTAATATTTTACAGCCCATGATAATCTGTTTATCACTTGACAGTTCACTTTGTTAGTTTGCTTAAAATATGTAAAAACAAAAAGCAGAGTGTAAATGACACTGTAAAAATGTTAATAAGCTATTTTTTTTATAAATATATCCAAATTATAAACCACAATTCCAATTGTGAAAGTCTAAATTGTAATGCTTAGTTCAACCACAAGGGGGCTGTATTTTACCATCAGTCGTCTGAAATCTGCTCCCTCAATGCATCTAATAATTTCCAATATTTTAGTGCTCTCTCTCTCTCTCTCTCTCTCTCTCTCTCTCTCTCAGTTAAAACGTATTTGCGTGTGTCTGCATATAGATTGATATATAAATATAGATTTAAATATCATACATAATTTTTGCTTTTTATGTTTATAAATTCATTTTGTTTTACCATCTAGACCATTTCTGTTCCTCAGACTATCGCTGCATTAAATAATTTATTTGTGAACGGTTGTGTTACGTGGATGCACTTCATGATCTTATTTATTCATTTATTTATTTATTTGATCAACAACTAGATTTTCAGTTAAAATATATAGGAATCTATATGACGGTGATCCTGTAACTTGTCACCATTTTTATCTACAATTTTTAAACAAATTTTTACTTATAGTTTTTGATTTGGTTATAAAGTGTGACAAATACATTTGTAAGACCTCATGGAGGGCCATTCTCATTCTAGAGACCATTTGATTGGTCGGAAATCTGTGTAGTGCAGGATAAGTCATCAATATTTTTGTTCTCTTTTCTCTGAAGTGAAAACTAAAAGCTACAAAACTTTCATTTTGATGTTACAGGGTTTTGAAAAGTACCAATATTTCATGTATATATGAAAAAAAAAATTATATGATGTCATATAAGCTTCATGCTTAAAAAGAATGAGCAAAATGCTGTTTAAAATAGTTTTAGATACAGTATAGAAGTACGACTACTCCACTATAGAACCTCATTATAATTTTTCAGGCTGCCAGAGTCTCTCAGCATTAACACAAGTGCTCCTGCAAGCACGACTGTAGCACCCTCTCATTCATCCATCCCTCCCTCTAATTGCCTTCCATTCCTCTCAATCCCTCTGTTCTTTCTTTCATTTCCCCTCATTTCTTTCAGGTCTGCTGATTTAGACTATCAAGCCACGCAAATGCACTCTCTCTCTCTCGACTCCCTCTGTTAACTCACAGCGAGAGATCACCGCCTACTTAGTGCACTCTCAGCAGGCTGAAGATTAACACTCGGCCAGCGTGTGTAGCGCTGTGTGTATTTCTGCCCTGGGTGTATATGAATGTATATGAGGTTATGTGTGTATCTCAGCGCAGTGTGTTTTTATGTGTGTGTCTGGATATATTCGAGCCTGTGTGTACCGGGTGGTGATTACATCGCTTTTACCATGGTTGTTAAAGGATAATTCAGCATAAAGGTGACCTTTTGTTTGCCAGCCCTCTGTAAACCCCTTTATGAACAAGAACTGACCTTGTACATAAAATCTCATTCTGTTTTGCAAACATTTAGTTATCGCATAAGCTAATGGGTAATTATATATCCTCACAGGAGGCTTCTCCGGTCTTTCTTTTATTAAATAACAACTAAAGATCAGGGATGAATAATTAATGACTGGCATATGGAGAGAGCGGATTCAAAGGGAGCTCCAAATGTCACTGGAGCGTCTCAGGTCCTGAGGTTCACAGTGGCTCAAGTCATCAACCTTAGCTCTACACTGTTGAGTATTTAGAGTGAATAGTAGAATCCAGAGAGCTGTGCGGGGAATAAAAGTTACCTACATTATGTGTTTGGTGTCAATATTGGCAATGTAAGTGTATGTAAGTGCACCCTGAGATCACATGGATAGAATCAATCGATGGATGGATAGAGGAATATTTCTTGATTTTTATTTTTTCAGGATGTGAAATGGATGCCAAATAAAAAAAGTCAAATTAAAGAACGTATATATGTACATATAGCCTATATCCATAGAGGATTTAGATTTGTTTTGTTTTTCAATATAATTCTAAGGCAAAAATATGATTGATAGATTTTGAATGGATGGAAGAACTCATCTTTTGATTGATGGATTTGATTGATTTGGCTGATAGATGGACAAATAAACGGACAGACGAACTAACAGAAATAATAGGTAGACAGATAGTCTGTGTTTACGGAATGTGTAAAGAGACAGACAGACAGACAGACAGACAGATAGATAGATAGATAGATAGATAGATAGATAGATAGAGTGTATGGAATGTGTAAAGAGAAGACAGTCAGACAGACAGACAGACAGACAGATAGATAGATAGATAGATAGATAGAGTGTATGGAATGTGTAAAAATAGACAGACAGACAGACAGACAGACAGACAGATAGATAGATAGATAGATAGATAGATAGATAGATAGATAGACTATGGAATGTGTAAAAATAGAAGACAGACAGACAGACAGACAGACAGATACTATGGAATGTGATAGATAGAAGACAGACAGACAGACAGACAGACAGATAGATAGATAGATAGATAGATAGATAGATAGATAGATAGATAGATAGATAGATAGATAGATAGATAGATTTGTATGTTTTCCAATAGAATTCTAAAGGCTATTTTGATTGAAGGATTTTCGATGGATGGAAGAACTCAGCTATTGATTGATGGATGGACGGACAAAAAAAAAAGAAAGAAGGAAAGAGAGACACGGACAGACAGGACAGAAAGAAAGAAAGAAAGAAAGAAGAAAGAAAGAGAGAGACACGGACAGACAGACAGACAGAATCCATGTTCACATAATGTTTATTTTCCAGCTGAGTTTAGCTGTATCGTTCATTATTCAGTTGCATGACTTTTGAAACTGATTCTGATTCAGTGAAAGTGATTCTGATTCAGAAGAGAGTGTTTACTTTAACCCCGCCCCATCCCGCTATACATCAGTACTGTTCGTCTGTCAGTGGATCAGTTCTCTGCTGTCTGCTCTGAGTGCTGCGTTTGGTGGTCAATCTCTCCCCCTCTCCTCCCGGCGGATTAAAGGATTATGCCGCAGCACAATTGTTATTTTCCAATATTCTGATCTGATGCAGGAATAATATGCTCGACAGTTTAAAACCTAATCACGTTTCGTGAGTTGCGCGATAAATAAAGCAACGCCAGAGGATCAGCGGAGCGCGTTCTGACCGACAATGTCGCGCAACACCACCTGTTTTTCTCTCCTGTCGTGAACCATGAGCATAGCTGCACTACAAACACACCGTCTGTGACTGAAAGGGAAAGAGACAATAACTGCCCGATGGCGCATTTGTTTTTACCCAACATTCAAAGCGTGATTTCTGTAGCTTTGTGCTTTTACATGTTTGGACAGACAGCTGGTTTGTGTTGAAGCGCATTCTGTGACAGAACATTAGTGATTTGATGTCGGAGTCCAAACTGCTGAGAAGATTCTAAAAGATTCTAAAGACTCTAAATATACAGAAGATTCTAAAGATTCGGAGATTCGAAAACATTCTAAAGATTCTAAAGATTATAAAATATTCCGATTATTCTATGGAAGATTCTTAAAAAAGTACTTCAGAAGATTCAAAAGAGTCTAAAGATTCTAAAAGATTCCTAACTATTAAAAGATTCTAACAGATTCTGAAGATTATATTCCAAAAGGTTCTGAAGCCTCTAAAAGATTCTGAAAGGTCTGCAAATTGTAAAAGATTCTTAATTTAAATCGCCTTTCTATTCTATTCTAGACGCTCTCAAGACTAAATAAGTTCCAAGAAAGCGCGCAAGATGAGATGTATTAACTGTGTGTTACGACGCTAAAAGCTCATAGCCATGGCTGACTGACATCAGATATGAAATTATAACTGCTGTAAACATATAAATCCCAACGAGCATCAGACTGTGGTTAAACCGCCTGCAATTTCATATTGCGCTTAAAGTGTTCAGCACTGCTGTTTTTACGCGTTCCGTGCACGGTTCAGTTAGGCTACTCTAAACGGGACTCGACGCACGTGCGGACACTTTCAGCATCGGACACAACCACACAATTTAAGTTCAACGCCTATAAATATCGAATCGGGTATTGATGGCATCCACGGAGAGGATCAGGACCTTGGGGAGAGTTTGGAGAAGCGTGGCTCTCCTTTACGCACTGCTTATCTTTCTCTCCTGGCCGTGTGCGGTTGCAGGCAAGAAGAAACTGTACATCGGAGCTCTGTTTCCCATGAGTGGAGGATGGCCCGGTGGTCAAGCGTGTCTCCCCGCTGCCCAGATGGCTTTAGATCTCGTGAACAACCGGACCGATATTCTGCCGGACTACGAGCTGGAGCTCATTCATTCCGACAGTATGGTGAGCACTTAACATTTTCAGTGTCTATATTATAGTAATGTAATATAAATATAAATGTATGTATATAAAGTTATATACATATAGCCTGTATATATGTAAAGTTATGTGTGTGTATACATGTTGTTTTGCTCAGCATTTAATTATATAATTGCGTTCAAGATTGCAGTTGACATAATACTTCATCTGCATCAGTTATTAAGTTTCTCCCGCAAATGTGCAAAATTAATACAAAATTAAAGCAAAAACAAACTGTCCCATCACCAGTGTTATTTTAGTATTATTGAGATATTATTATAGTTTATATTTTGAACCAGTTTTTATTTTTGTTTATTTTGTTTACATTTTAATTTTAGTAAAAATATTTTGTCATTTTGTGGTGTGTTTTTGTCATTTTTAGTTGTTTTAATTTTTTCTGTCTATATATATATATATATATATATATATTCTATTTATTAATTTTTTAGTTGAGTTTTAGTTTTAGTTATTTTTGTACTTCAAGATAAACTAAATTAAAGTGAGAAATGTTGACTTGGCGACTAGTTTTTTTTTTATGTGTATTTTATTTCAGTTAATATTTATTTCAAGATTTCAAAGATATTTTTATGGTTTTATTTTCAGTTTTAGTTAACTAATAACCCTGCCCAGCACATGCATTTGTATTTTTTTGTTATTTTTTATTTTATTTTTCATGACAATGAAATTGAGTTCACCACCATGTACTTCCCTTGGAAATCATATTAGCACATATGCAAACTTAATTATGCAATATTACACAAAGTAAGTTACTAAATACTTCTAATATATTTCATGCTATAGCTCCTGCAAATAAATTCTTTATTCTATATCCGTTTAATCTCCTAATCCCACTGTCATCTTAATTGCATTAGGCAAGCAATAGTGTTTTTCAACAGGAATGAATGTTACACTTTTCAGAAGCTTTTGCTAAGAAAGAAGAAATGTCATTGCCCTCTTTACCTTTTGTTAATTTATTCAAGTATTTGACGTTCAAGCACTGAAACAAAGATAAGTAGCAGATGTTTATTTAAGATGGTAGAAATTATCAGCGTTTTGCAGGTGCTTCATTAATGTTGTGGCGGTGATTGTATCTTGAGATTCAGGAGTTGGTGTCAAGTTGTTGGTACATTAATATTTCACAAGTCACTGCACTTGGCTGTTATCAACAGCCTGTAAGGCTTCAGCTGTGTAAAGTAATTTGGCTTCCTAAAAATACTCATGCACCATAAATGCTTATGTTTGCCTTTAGCGTCGCAGAGTTTTCCAAGATCACCTCCAAAGTGTATTCCTCACTCTATTTATTTTTAAATAGTATTTTTTTGTGCAGTATGCATAAGTGGAGAGAGATTTTTTCTGCCTTTTGTAGAAAGTTGGGTGTCCTGAGTTTCAGTTCTGTCAGCAGCCACAAATAACAGTGCTGTTAAACCATTAAATCATTTATATCCTTAAATATGCCAGTGCTGGTTTGATATAAAAAATGTATGATAGTAAATATGTGCAAAAATGTGAGACCACCAATAAATATGTAGCACTTTCAGAAGTTGTGTTTAGTTTCCCGGTGTGGCGTGATGGATCTGACCTCCTGTAGGTGAGGAAACAGTTAAAGAGTGCTCTAAGTGGACAGAGATGTGTTGTATCATGGTTGTGATTGGTGAACCGCACTCTGCATTGCAATCGCACTCAATATAGAGGAAGAATCAGGGAGAGGAGGGTTGGCATGGCAACAGCCACCAGTGAAACCACAGTTCAAACAAACTTGCATCCCTGTAGATCTTGTAAGGATAAGGAGGTCCTTCTGCAGACTCCTGTGCATCTGCAGCACCTGTCTGACCACTCACGATTGAGATGAATGGTAACAGTTTGTAATGTGTCAAGATAATCACTGTAGACCCAGTTAGTTCATTAAATCTCCTGTTGGCTTGAGAAACTGTGATCCTTGAGTTGAATTTGACCCACATTGAAAAGCATTTAAATATCTTAATATTTAGGATACAATGGCTGTATGAGAGATACATTTGTCTGATCCCAAAATGTGTTATGTTGTGCGGAAAAGAGAAAACTACATCTAAAGGGCCTTTGTAAATATAAAATATTGTTAAAGTCCAGAACTGTTTCTTTAAATATGGGTTCAAATTTGAAAGATGGAACCATTTAAAAAAAAAATCACTATTTTTTATTTATTTAAATAATATTTAAATTACACTTGTATATTGTATTAAAAGTGGGAAAAACACATGCATTTGTGTTGTTTTTAGTCTTGCATGAAAATGAAATTAACCAGTGCACTTGGTGGATTTTCCTTAGCGATCATATTAGCACATATGCAAACTCAATTATTCAAGAGCGTACAAATTAAGTTACTAAATACTTGCAGAATATTTTTGTGCATTTCATGTCATAATTAGATCAATTCTTTATTCTATATATCTTTTAATCTCCTAATGAGATCCAAAAATGTATTGTGTTAAAAAATGATATTGACTGTTACACAATTTATTAAAAAATTACATATAAAGGGGTCTTTGTAAAATATTCTGGGGTCAAATACGGTGTAAAATTTGACAGTTGGAACTTTTTTTATTACAATAAATGAAAATAAAAAAATATATATAATGATATTAATTGTGTTAAAACTGTATTCTGTACAAAATATATATATATAAATAAATAAATGTAAAAAAAAAAACATCAAAAAAATAAAATACATTTGGTCGAAAGCGTTTAATTGTGTTTTTCTTTTCTCATACTTAATTTTGATTATCAGGGTACATTTAATCATTTACCAGATACTTTTGTGACTTTTAAATGAGAAAAAGCACAAGCAATTTATCATACAAAAGGCAATATTAACAGTACTGCAATAATCTTGATTTAATTCACCTTAATTCTTGATTTAATGAAAATGCTATGTACGATTCCAGTTATTATTAACTGCTTTCTAGAAATGTCACCCAATTCCACCCATGACTCGAGTCTCTTTTAATTTAGCATTAATCTTAATAAAAATCTAAGGCATACTGCAGGTGCACAAGTAGAAGAATGCAATATCAGAAGGGCTGATTGTGACATTGTATAAATGTCATGTGTTAGTGTGCCGTGGAGACGGAAGAGCAGGTGTGAAGTGCTCAGACTCGTTGACATTTAAGCCGACAGATATTTTGAGCATTTCCTCTTGATTGGGGAGCACTTCATACCTGGATGAGATTCTAATCAAAATTGCTTTTGGGTGTCAGAAATGTAATTAAAAAAGGGAGAAAATCAAATTTGATGTGGGTTTTGCATTTAATTATTGTTCAAAGAATCTCAGGCATGTTTGGGGCATTCTTTTAATCTCTCTCAAATAGCCAATTATCACGCTGAGCAATGTTTGCATAGAAACATGAAAGTCACCTCAAAATTCCAATTTCATTTGACATTTGATAAATATTTATTTCATTAATGAGAGTTATTATAACCCCTGTCATGCTCTGGCAGCAGAACACAGATCAATGCTTTTCTAATCCATTTGTTCTTTTCATTTTTTCCTTCCTTTTTTTTTGTCATATTTCAATGGCACTTTGGACATTTGTTTTATGATAAATTGAGACTAAATAGATTTGACTTTTTATGAAGAAAATCAAATGTAAGGGGTGCTTGTCCATGCAAAACTTACTATACTACGTTTCTGTGATTTTTTTCTAAATATGACTTGGTTTCTTTCTTTAGTGTAAGCCTGTGGGATGTATTATTATTTTTCCACATTTTATCATCTGCCAGGCAAAAATTGTTAGTCTGATCACTTAGACAAGTAATATCAAAGCTCTATTAAATAAGCTGTATGATTTGAGGCATCATTTACTGTACATACAAACAGCTGTAATACAAACAGCATGGAGTTACACAACAAATTGACTATTTAGCTTGTTCAAAAGTATGAGAACAGCATTAGCATGCAACAGTAATAATCACTGTTGTCACTAATCAAAAGACTTGTAAGTTTTATTTTATTAGCCAGATATGTAATGGAAATTGTTAGCAAGAAAGAATGGGATCAAGCCGCATTAAATTTGAACTGAGAAAAGAAACAGGAAGCAGAATTAGATTTCTGAATCTAATAAAGTAGAATTAAAACAAATTGGAATTCTGAGAAATTCATATAACTCATATAATAAATTAGATTACATAGCATACTTTAAAAAAGTGAAGATATTGTTACGTAATTAATACACTTCAAAAGAATATACTTGAGTAAAATTGAAATGTATATATTAAAATAAAATTTAAAAAATAATTTATTTATTTAAAATAAAATTTTAATAACATTTATATTACAATTATAATATATATCAGAAATACAATGAAAGCTGAACTTGTTTTGACTAACTTATAGGAATTAATTGCAATGTTATATGTAATTTTATAATTCTTTTGTATTTGAAATATGCTGAAAGTGTACTGTGATATGTACTGACAAGCATTTATGGTAAACTAAATAATACTTTAAGCATTAGCCTGCATCTCTATTTTAGAATGATACAAAATTGCACATTTCATAATAAAAAAAAAACAAACAAAAAAAACCATCTGACTTTTGATTCATGCTATGATACTGGTCATAAATGGAAATCTCAAAGACAGTCTTAGACTCTGGTGTCAGAAGTCGTGGTCCATCTTGTGTGTGTTTTAGAGCAGATATTTACAGGAACCCCCTTGCACAGATACACTCTCCCTCTCCAGACGGTTGCCATGGTTATATCAAAGCTCAGCCTGAAAACTTTGATCAATTATTAACTGTGATAGAGCGAGACCGAGGTAGAGAGAGAGAGAGAGACTGATGCCCTGATGAGACACATGTGCTTCCCTGTTTTAATTGGCATCTGTTGTATCCAGATTGTAACGAGAAGGATTTCCATATCCAAATGCATGCTTTATTCATTCTCATCTGGGTTCAGGGATGCAGAATCGCAGCTTAGAAATAACAAACCAACACTCGCAAGTTAATGTGAGGCAGAACAGCAGATAAAGACTCATTCAGGGTCTGAGTCACGGGAAGACGTGTTTTGCTTCGTTGGGATGAGACATTTAGCATTTGAATCTGTGTAGTAAACAAAGTCGAAGCTATCTGGCTAGCAGCTTGCGCTGTATGTGACAATGTCTTTATTTTTACGCACACTGTGCTTGCGTTCGCCAAATATCCTTCTATGACTCAGTCAAAAGACTTTATAAGTAGTGGAAAATATTTGTGAGAAATAAGGAATGGGATCAGGCCACATTAAATTTGAACTGAAAAAATGAAACACGATGCAGAATTGCAATTCAAATTTCAAATCTATGTAGAATTAAAATGAATCAGAATTTTTAACTAGTTTTTAACTAGAATAGCAAAGTATGTCAAAACAAAATTTGAAATGGCTTGACAAAGCCTTGTTTGATTGTGTAAAAAATGTAGATGCACTTTAGCAGAGTATTATTATGCAAATAATATACTTTCAAAGAAATATATTTAAGTATGAACTGAATGTAATGTTTTCAGGCATTTGATGCCATGGTAATTGCAATTAAATAAAAATGTATTATACTTTAGATTCATATTAAATGCAATTAACATAACTTGTTTTGACCCACTTAAGTAGGACTTAAGTTCATTTAAGTACATTATATGTAATTTCATGATTACTGTACATGCTCCATGAAGATATTTTGTAAATATCCTACCGTAAATATATCAAAACTTAATTTTTGTTTAGTAATATTCATTGCTAAGAGCTTCATTTGGACAACTTTAAAGGCAATTTTATTTTTTTTTTTTTGCACCCTCAGATTTCAGATTTTCAAATAGTTGTAGCTCGGCCAAATATTGTCCTATCATAACAAACCATACATACAAAGCTTATTTATTCAGCTTTCAGATGTATACATCTCAATTTCAAAAAATTAACCCTTAATCAAAATAAGTGTCATTTTTTAAAATACAATAAAGCTTATTAAAACATAATGATTTAAAATGTACTTTAAAGGGATAGTTCACCCATCATTTAGTGTTAAGAAACTTAGTAATAACTCTCTTTAAGTACAAGTAAGTGGCCTTTTATTTAATTAATATTGTATTATATTATATTATCTGCAAGTACAGTTGTTAAATACACTTTTAAGAGTTGAAGTTCACTACAAGTGCACATTCAATACAGTTAAGTGCATTTATTTTCACAAGAGTAGATAGAGTATAGATGCAGTAGTTTAGCGTCCTTATGAAGTGTAGTCAAATCTATTCAAATTCAAAGACTTGTGAATTGATAGGTACCCAATTCTTCAATTCTGATTTTTTAGCCCAACCCTGTACCGTTATGTCAGACCCAACAAAAACAAAATTGTCCTCGTGTCCAACAGCAGTGAGAGAAGGAGCATCTTGACCCTTTTTTTAGTCAGCGTTCAGTATTCTGGTCTAGAGACCTGCATAACCTTCAGCCCCGGGGACTTTAAGAACACAGATGTCTCCGTCACGTCAAGCGTCTTCAGTTCCTTCTCTGAGGCCGTGCGCTGAATGAAAACGCCTCAGCTCTCTGGAGACGCCAAGAGAGACTGGAGCAAGGAAACAACATGGTTCTTTGAGAAATTTACTAGATTGATACGACAAGTGATATCTGACAAAAATATTATTATTAGCTATTCCTAGTAACTACTGGTAAGACGGATCCAAAGTGGTTGCTTTCTAATTGTCATCGATTTTAAGACCAGTACTGTGTCATTTAGTTCTAACTATACCAAAATAAAAGCATGCATGTCTCTCCTAATTAAGTGTTTCTGCTGATCGTTACCTAGGGCATCATTTCAGTGTGACTGCATCTGCGGCGTGCGAGCAGTCACCCCCTCATTTGTGAATCACTTCCTGTTGTATTTGTCACAGTGAACTGCAGCACGAGAGGTCTTTGGTTACAGCATCACTGCAGTTTGTTTTTTCTGGGCCATGAGATAATGTGTTTCTGTGCCGATTCCATTGATCCTTTATTGATTATGACATGCTCAAGTTAACCTTTTACATCCTGCGAGCTTCAGTTAACTTTTTCAAAGGTACTAGGCTAATTATGACTTTTCTCTTTCCTTCAGTGTGATCCAGGAGAGGCCACTAAACTGCTGTATGACTTGCTGTACACAGAGCCCATAAAGATCGTCTTGATGCCGGGTTGCAGCTCTGTGTCAACGCTTGTGGCCGAGGCGGCACGCATGTGGAACCTTATAGTGGTGTGTTTGCTTAGTGTACATCTCTGTCTGAACTATTTACATCTGCATTGTTGATCATTGGTTTCTCCATTCACATGGATTTGACTGTAGAAAGTTAGAGTTTCGTATTGGGAAGTAAAGATCATTGCACACTGAGTCTGAAATTTTCGCACGTTAAAAAATAAATACAACCTCACGTTGTGTCAATCCAGCCCTATCTCACGGCAATTCGTACATATTTTACGAGGTCGCTAATTCGTACGACCTCACTCGTACAAATTCATATGATTTTTGCTAAATCGTACGTATTTTACGAGTTGCCAATTCGTATGAATTAGTACGAATGACCTACACCTAACCCCGCCCCTAAACCTACCCGTCAGTGGGGTTTAGACAAATCGTACTAAATCGTATGAGTGAGGTCGTACGAATTCGTACGAATTAGCCACCTCGTAAAATACGTACGAATTGTCGTGAGATAGCGTTGGTCAATCACGTTTACACACTGCCTCTGAAACTTTCGTCTGTCATAAACAAATTCAGATCAGGTTCGATTTTCTGCGTTTTCCCATCCGTAGCATGCATTTTGATAGGAAAGGATGAGGAATACAAAAAAAATGGAAAAATGCATGCGAACATTTCGGACTCAGTGTGCAATGACCTTAAGTTGGTTTATTGTCATTCCTATTGAAGCTTGTCTTTGCCATGGAATTAAAAGCATAAAAAAGGTAATTGTGACTTTTTATCTCACAATTTTGTCTTCTTTTCTCAGAATTGTGAGGTGTAAATTTGCAATTGTGAAGAAAAAGTCTGAATTGTGAGACAAAAATAAAAATCAGAGGAAAACAGGTCAGAACTGTGAGGTTTAAACTAAAAAAGAAACAAAGTCTGTTGTCAAATAAAAACTCAGAATTATGTGAAAAAAACCTTGCTATTACCTTCTTTATTGTTAAAAAGTCAAAATTGTGAGATGTAAACAAAATTCAGAGGAAAAAAGTTCAGTATTGTAACATGTAAACTCATAATTTGGAGAAAAAAATTCAGAATTGAGATGTAAACTCAATCGAAAAGAATCGTGAGAGACAAAGACTGAATTGTGAGAGATAAACTCAGATTTACAAGAAAAAAGTAAATAGTTGTGCTATTTAAAAAGTCACAATTACATATTTATATTTTATTCTGTGATGGAAACAGGCCTCCGTACATTCCTGATTAAACACAATAGTAAAATGATAAAACAGTTTCACTGTCTTTAACTGCAACTAGATTCGAGCTTTCAATGCAAAAGTGCTACATAAGACAAGCAGTTCTGTGTTGTTTTTGGGTCAAGGAACAAAAAGAATTTGGACTTGTGATCTTATTGACTTTCTGTAGTTTGTTGACACTTTTGAAGAAGCTGACAAATTAAAACTGTCAAAAGAGGCTCTCAAGGAAGTCAGAGAACCAAATGAGAAAGTGTGAAAGTGAAAAAAAGAAGAATAAAATGCACACGATACCCTTAGCAATTTGACAAAATAATTAAGTTTTCCAATTATTCTCTTTCCATCTTCTGGCATCCGCCGAGGTTTGCAGGAATTTGAATGTAATGTTCTCAACGCTTACTTTGTTCTTTTTGAATGAGTTTACTTGTGTGGAAAAGTTGAGTTTGCTGCATGTAATTTAGAAAAAGTTGGAAAAAATGAGTTTACTTTTAACAAATCAACTCTCTAAGGGAACCTATAAGACTTCAGTTATGTTTTTGACAGATGGATTTGTACTCTAGTAGATTATGACAGAGATGCTCATGAAAAATGAATAACTGTTTATACGTGACAGCAAATCAACCCTTGTGAAAAAGAATTACACTTTAGCATACTTTAAAAAGAGTTCTTGTTACAGAAATAATATACTTAAGTGCAAACTAAATGTAATGTTAGTTGCAGTTAAAAGAAAATATATTATAATTTAAATTTTAGTAAATGGAATTATCTGAACTTTAGAGTGCATTTTTGACCAGAGCTTTTTGATCATTATACAGTAATGTGCAGCATTTATGTCATTTCTATTGAAAGTTGATATCATTTATTTATATATAGGCTATATTAAAATAACACATTTGTAATTAATGTATAAAGGTGCAAATGAATACATTTAAAATATATTAAATTAAATGTAATATAGCATAACACACTACAGTTAAAATTATAATCAAATGCTTTAGTATGTTATGTCAACATATCAAATGAAGTGTACTTATTTAAAGCATGAAAATATTATTAACACATGATGCCTTAAAATATACTTTAAAGTAAAAGTAAACTGAGGTGTTTTAAGAAGTAAAGTATTACATTATAATTACAGCTACTTTAAAAATAGGTTATTTTAAGGTGTCCTTGTTACAGTGTAATTATACATTTTTGTACTGAGTAATATTTAATTAACTAGATGTACTTACTATATGGTTACGGTTAGGATTAGGGTTATTATAATAGTAAGTATATGTAACATGTGTAACAAGGACACCTTAAAATAGAGTGTTACCAAAATACTTTAAGATGAGAAGTAGCCTTCACATTTAATTCTTTTTCACACAGGAATGTTTTTGTTTCATCAGGAAACCTGGTTCATTTGCTTGAAATACAAAGGTTTATTTCTGAAGCAGAAAGCAGTTAGCATTCCTACGTTGTGTCTTTCTAAGTATTGACACGTCAGCATTGGATGTAGAAACAGATTGGCTTATTTATTCAGGTTTCTGGCTTCACTGGGTTGACATTTACCCTTCTTCCAGTGTGTGCAGAAATCTGACTCATATTTTTGCTCTGCTTTTGCTTTGTGTTTCGTTCTTTTCAGGGGTATCAAATAAGGTCAACCATATAGCTGAGTAAATCTTTCCAGTGTGCTCTCTCTATCCTTCCACCTTTTTAACCGCTGTCTCTCTCTCTCTCTGTCTCTCTGTAGTTTTCATACGGCTCCAGTTCTCCAGCTTTATCCAACCGCCAGCGCTTTCCCACTTTCTTCCGTACGCACCCGTCAGCAACTCTGCATAATCCCACACGTGTGCGTCTCTTCCAGAAGTGGGGATGGACAAAGATTGCCACCATCCAACAGACCACTGAAGTCTTTACCTCAGTCAGTCCTACATCCAAAACGTTCTCTCTTATTTATCATACTCTGTATATTCATGCTGTGCTTTTCCAATTGCTACCAGGTTCTGAAGATTTCTGGTGCCAAATAAGATTTTGGTTGATACCGTCCTCTTATTGAAACCACAAATACAGCTAACTGTGTGAATTGCATCTTGACACTTTTCTTAGTTAGAAACTTTAAAGGGATAGTTCACTCAAAAATGAAAATTCTGATTAATTACTCGCCCTCATGTCGTTCCAAACTCGTAAGAGCTTCGTTCATCTTCGGGACACAAATTAAGATATTTTTGATCAAATCCGAGAGCTTTCTAACCCTTTATAGACAGGAACGCAACTACCACGTTCAAGGCCCAGAAAGGTAGTAAGGACATTGATAAAATAGTCCATGTGATATCAGTGGTTCAACCGTAATTTTATGAAGTTACAAAAATACTTTTTGTGCGCAAAGAAAACTAAAATAAAAACTTTATTCAACAATCCCTTCTCTTCCCTGTCAGTCTTTAACGCACGTTCTATTTGAATATTTTAGCGATGTCCTTACTACCTTTCTGGGCATTGAATGTTTCAGTTGCGTTGCTGTCTATGCAGGATCAGAAAGCTCTTGGATTTCATCAAAAATATCTTAATTTGTGTTCCAAAGATGAATGGAGGTCTTAAAGGTTTGGAGTGACATGAGGGTGAGTAATTAATGACAGAATTTTCATTTTTGGGTGAACTATCCCTTTAAACAGAAACTTTAAGAAACTCAGAAACTGCAAAAATCCACATAAATTTACATAGAACGCTTGTTTTTTTAGTGTTTAGTGACTTGACATTCTCAGAAGAAGGAAGTAGACTAGATGGGCCAGTGTTATTACTAAACACCAAAATATTCATTGACCACCCGAAGAACTAATAATGAGGGGAAAATGTAGTAAAATCCATCCAACCATGTGCTCTTCTTGGCTGTGTGGAGCACCTACAGCTCTGCATATACTATCATTAAAAAAGATCTTCACAGTTTTTACAGCACATACAATGTAGTACATGCTTTGCAAAGAGGCAGCATCACAGTATTGTAATGCATTTCACATGCAAAGAAGTCTTAAATGCACAGCAACAAAAAAAACGGCATAAAAAATTTAAAGGTCACTAAGGGGATGGAAATGGAAAATGGTCATAAAAACTAATTTATGACTGTTGCGCAAAAAACTTTGATGAGCGCTATAAGTAGACCTCAGGGGAAAATTAAATGTAAAAAAAATGGTGTGACCCCTTTAAAAGAAGTAATTTTCCAGAAAAGTGGTTTCCTCCTGTGCGTCTTAAAACTGTTAGTGAGCTTAGCTGCCCCTTTACTCTTAAGGTTAATGCCTCAGAGTGAATGGGCAAAGACCGTGGTTGATTATTCTCTCCTTAAGTGATGAAGGACTCTTAAAGTCATTTTTCTTCATGTTGGCTGCTAGGAATATTGACCAAGTCATAAATCTCTCGTGCATTCGATTCAATATTGAGCTAGTGTAATTCCACTAGGCTAATGATCCCCCTCCATCTCTTCACCAGCTCATCTCTTTTTCTCATTTACTTTCATCCCAGTCCTTCTCTCCTGTTCACATCCTCATTCTCCATATTCCACCATTCATTGATGTCGGGTGTCCCGTTGGCACCTTTTCAAAAATACTCTGCCTCGTAGACATAGACATCATATATAGCACTCCTGAGTGAGTAATCAGTCATGTAATGATGCTGTTTTTATATTATAGTTAACTACTTTTATTTTTATTGATAGTTATATATTGGAGGAATCATGAGTATATCTATTCATTTGTTTATATGTAATATTTAGATTTTAACTATTTAATACATTTTAATTATATTATAAGCATATTATGTTTTTATTATATTATATACATCAGTTTTTATGTGTTATATTAGTGTTACTGATACACTATTATAGTTGTTAATATTTTGAATTAATTTTAGTTCAAATTTTAGTAATTTGTTGTGTGTTTTTGGCATTAATATTATTATTTAAATTTGCCTATATAGTTTTCTTTTGAATTTTAGTTTTAGTTAATTTATTTTTAGCAATTTTAGTATAAACTAAACAAAACCGAGATATGTTGCTTTGGAAACTAACTGAAATAAAATAAGTTCATTTTATTTAATGTAATGAAAATGTTTTTTTTTTATGCGTTTGATGTTAGTTTTCATTTTAGTTAACGATAATAATAACAACCCTGATCTTTATATTATAGTTAACAACTTTTTTTAATGGTACATTAGGATACTATTATATATTAAATGAATCATGAGTATTTTTATTATTTATATATTATAAAAAGCATAAATATTTTTGGATAATAATTTTGTTTCCGGAGTGCACTTATGTCACCTTAAAATGGGTTTTGGAACAGAACTCATATCTCAATCTTTTTTTCCATTCACCTTTCTATCTGGACTGTTTTCTTTTCTCTATTTCCTTTACTTTGTCATCTTTTACTTTGGTGTGCACTTTGACCATTCATCTCGTGGCCTCCTTTTGTTCTTCTCTTTCACTCGCTCCTTGATCTTTTCATGTGTGCTCTTCCTGTCTGTCCTCCGCTCTCCACAAACATCACTCCTGTCCTGTCACTGCTGCTGTCTCACCGCTCTCTCTTTCTCTCTGCAGACTTTGGATGATCTGGAGGAGCGTGTGAAGGAGGCCGGCATCGAGATAAGCGTTAGACAGAGCTTCCTCACGGATCCCGCAGTGGCTGTCAAAAACCTGAAGGTGCTTTGATGAAAAATTCACCAGCCGCTCACTTCCTCTCCTCAACCCGTGTCGGGTAGCTAGCAGGCAGAGCGCATGAAAATCTTATGTGAAATAAATCAACACTCTGAAGGATCGGTCCCCTCTGTCAGATCAAGTGACGGTTCGGATACTGTCTCGGTCGCTGCTGACAGTTATTATTGAATAGTTAGACAGCATTTTTATTGTAAAATTATATTGCATAAAGATCTCATGAGACTGTCTTTTTAAATGCTTGGCTTAAAATATTTTGGCATATGCCTAGCCTTATATAATTCAGCCAAATATAAAATCTTAAATGCTTTTAAAGGTCATGTGTGTAATTTCACTGCTACAATATTTTCTCCTTTCACATTAATATGCAGAGAGGACTATAAGGAATCCTGTATGATTTCTCTTGAAAATGTTTAGGAAAGCTTTTTGAAAATGGTCATTATTTTTGCTATTCTGTTTGGTAATGCATATTGTTCAGAAATAACACACTTCAACTTTAAAGCATAATATAATAATATATATTAATTTATATATATTTATTATATAATATATATTTTTGTAGTTAGTGTTAGTATAAATTAAAAATAAATTAATAAACTGTGGTAAAGTCATCATTAATAATCATTCTTGCTATTTGTTGTCTGTAGCTATGTTTCCACCTATGCTGTGAATTTCATTTTAAAATCTGATTTTCATGCAAGCAGCGTGTGCATAAAGCCATTTATCACTTCCAGGGAAAATGTTGAGAAAAGAAATTGTAATTGATTCTCAAATATCTTTTATGCCGTTTCCATCCAGTGTTTTTATGCATGATCCCAAATTTGCATAAAATATGTGGATGTAAATCATGCTAGCGACACATTGTGTGATGTTTCTGTCTTGCTTTCTTTTCTCTAATGTGTCTCCAGCGGCAAGATGCTAGAATCATAGTCGGCCTCTTTTACGAGACTGAAGCCAGAAAGGTGTTTTGCGAGGCAAGTGACAATTACAGCTCTTTTTTACAAGTACATCTGAACTGTCAATTTATTTATATCAGTTCAAAACAGTTCAGTTCGATGTTTCTACTCAGTTTGAGTTAACTCACTGTGGCTTAACTGAGATTAAAATATTGAATAAGATTATTGCTTGAGCACAAACCTTCAAAACATGGTGTCATCTTTGGCAGGTCTTCAAAGAGAAACTCTATGGTAAGAAGTACGTATGGTTCCTCATCGGCTGGTACGCAGACAACTGGTTTAAGATCAAAGATCCAGCCATCAATTGCACAGTGGAGAACATGACGGAAGCCGTGGAAGGACACGTCACCACTGAAATCGTCATGCTAAACCCGGAGACTGTCCGCGGTGCCTCCAACCTGGTGAGTGACTAATTCAGACAAAGGCTTTTACATTGGATGATGCTTATGTTAAAATTGTCTATAAAATCCCTCCACAGACCTCCCAAGAGTTCCTGGCCCAGCTGATGTCACGTCTCGGGGGGAAGAATCCGGAAGAAACGGGTGGATTTCAGGAAGCTCCGCTAGCGTATGATGCTGTGTGGGCTCTTGCACTGGCCCTCAATAAAACGGTGGCCCCTCTGAGGGCCAAAGGCTGGGCATTGGAGCACTTCAACTACAACAACAAGGAAATCACCGCTGAGATTTACCGAGCCCTCAACACCAGCTCGTTTGAAGGAGTGTCTGTGAGTTGATGAATAACTTTTCTGAAAAACAAAGGAGAAATAGCTGTCAGATAACAATGAGATAAAATACTCCAGACGATAATCTCCCAGACCTGTCAAAGAGCCTTTTAAATCTTAAACTCGTAGAGACACTCATCAGTCTCAGATGATCACATTTTTATGATAATAATGAATCTGAGTTCAAACTCATTATAGGATGATTCAGCCATTATTTTCCACAGATTTTTGCCTTTTATACGTCTGTTTTCATGATGAGTCACAAATGGATTTCAGAAATGATGATTTTGTATTGATGTATCGTCTTCACCTTTTTATATTTATGCATTTGTGTTTCGTAGGGTCATGTCGTGTTTGATGCTCAAGGTTCACGTATGGCCTGGACGCTCATTGAGCAACTGCAAGGTACAAAAAAACTGAAATCCCTGAAACTAATGTAGAAGATAATAATAACATAATAATGCACTTAACTGCATTTAAAAGGGTCACATCCTACATTTTTGTGGTGTTGTGTAATTGTTCACTTATGACAGAATAACCAATAAACACTTTTTCAAAATGTTTACATAAAAATATGACAGTTTTTTTTAAGATTATGATTGTAATAACTGTGACATCATTTCTACCACACAGTTCTACTGTTGTAAATAAGTATTTTATTGTTCCCAGTCAACTGAATGTTTTTTTTTAGCTGTGATGTTTGCTTAGAAAAAAGTCCACCACCCTTGTAAAAAAAAGTGCACTGAATTGTTTTGAATGTGCACTTGTATATATGAGCATACTTGAATATGTACATGAATATATTACATATACAGTGCCGGGTAGTAACTGATTACATGTAATCTGGATTATGTAATCAGATTCCAAAAATTAAGTACTTGTAATTAGATTACTTTATATTTTAAAATACTTGTAATCAGCCTATAGTTGCTTTTGATTGATTATATGATTACATATTATTCACAAATTAGCAATAAATGTTTCAGAATTGATTGATTCTTCTTAATTGATCTTTTTAATGTTTTAAATTTTCCTTTCTAAAATAGACCACCACTTTTTCAGAAGTCTTCTAGTTTTGTGGACATTCACACAAAGACCAGTCAGGTGGCTATAATTACACAGAAAACTGAGACGCCACACAGCACTGGATTTATGAACATTTGCATATTTTCTAAAGTTGGTCATGTGACATAAAGGTAAAAAATAGTAAGCATTTTATTTTGGTTATTGTTGTTTTAAAATGATTTATTTTTGCTTTACATTTTTATGATTTAATTAATTATCAGCTTTTCATTAAACTCACAAACCACCTGCAATTCTTTCACAAAGCCCAGTTTGTGAAACCTAGTCGTTTTATGCACTTTATGTTCTTAATAACAAATGGAATGTTTTTGCTATTTTCCTATTTAAATCAATGTGATAAAGGAGTTAGGTCAAAAGTAATCAGATTATATTACCTAAAATGTATAATGTAATGGATTACATTACTAACTACAATTTTTGTCATGTAATTTGGAATCAGCAATGGACTACAATTTAAAAGTAATCTACCCAGCACTGTGTATATATAATATGAATCATAAAATAAAAGGCCAACTAAGAGTGTTAATGAATGCATAATTTGATTTGTGGTGTAAATTACACTGTGATGGGGGACAAAATGACAAAATTCTCCTATGATGTATGAATGTCCACTGTTTGACATTGTTAGTAGACCAATTAAACTAGTGAGAGTGTGAAAGGTGACTTTATGTTAGAAATAGAAACTTTGTAAAAGACTATAGAGCCTAAACTGCCTGTAGTTAAAGAAAAGCCCATTCATCCTACTTCGTCCTCATTACTTCACCGTGTCTGCGGTCGTATTTTAGTGTTAAAGATTTCTGAATGACCCAAATTTCCTGTTTAGTTTCAATGAATGGTCTGGACTGGTGAGAGAGTCTAAGTTTTGTGTTGCAAAAGTTTGTCTACATAGTACATCAAAGTCTTTGATTTCCAAAGAGCAAAGTTTTTCTACAATATGTTCCCTTTCAGATTAACTTTGATCAATGCAGTCGGGTTTGTTTTTTTTCGACCCATTGATGCAGCTCTAAGTCGACTACTTTTCCAGATTTGTCGAGTCAGGCATCTTTTGAAGCTTTTATCGCAGTGCTTAGTGCAAGCAAGTTTTCTTAATGTGACCTTTAGTTGACACACTGTTAATTACATGCTATATTTAAACTTTTAATACAAGCCTTTAAAACATTACATTGTCTATAGTACAACATGAATTCACAGACAGATGAGGGTCTCTTTGTTTCGGGTCAAGGCTGAAGAAGATGGTTTCATATACACTTTTCTTTCAGGCTTTTCTCGTCTTTCATTTAACTTCTTACTTTTTTTTTCCCCTCAGGTGGGAGCTATAAGAAGATTGGATACTATGACAGTACAAAAGGCAACCTGTCCTGGTACGGAAACGACAAATGGATCGGTAAGAAAAACTATCCTTTTTTCTGCACGTCGGGACAGCTCTGTCCATTCCACTCCCTTCACCTTTCACAGCCACGCTCGGCCCGTCGAGATTGAGGCTTACCAGTATCGATTTCTGTTGGCTCAACAAAGCCCTGTCGCGCTCTTTAATACATCGCTAACAATTAGCTGTCCTTTCTGCTAGAGGAGGCCATACAGGCCCAGGGGAGCAGAGAAGTGGAGCTCGCTCTGACCTTTGTGCAGCTCTGTGAATTCTCTCGATTGACAAACCGGTATTGATGAAAGAGATGTAAGGCGCAGAGCGGATCAAATGAAAATGTGTGGTGATGCTCGCCGATAAATGGGAAAGTACAATGTGTAGGAAAGAGTGTGAAATTGAAAAAGTAATTTAATCTTCTTGTGGAAAGGTAAACCAAGGTTTTGTTCAGACAGGCATCAAAAATCAATTTTTTTGACATCTTCAACTCCAATCCATTAAGTTGTTTGCGGACTTGAACAAAGGGTCAAGGTGTGACTAGTTAGCACGGTTCAGTTTGGTCCTGCTGGTGGCTCTAAAAGCATTTTTTTCCATTGACAGTCATTCAAAATAGCTGTATTCTGTCCAAAAAATGTTTTTATATATATATATATATATATATATATATATATATATATATATATATATATATATATATATATACATAACACAGTGTGTGTGTACTGTGTATATTTATTATGTATATATAAATACACACACATGCATGTATATATTTATATATAATATAAATTATATGAATATAAATATATGCATGTAAATACATGTGCATATTTTTTAAATATATACCGTATGTGTGTGTATTTATATACACAAGACATATACACAGTACACACACATATATTATGTAAACAAAAACTTTTATTTTCTATGCGATTAATTGTTTGACAGCACTAATATATATATGCGTGTTTGTGTGATTTATTTTTTAAGATTATGATATCATTTTTCATGTTTTTGAATGAGGTCTCAAGACATTTTAGGATTCTTTGAAGAATAGAAAGTCCAAAACAACATTTATTTGATTTTTTTTGTGAAAATATAAATGTATTTACAGTCACTTTTGATCAGTTAATGCATCTTTGCTGAATAAAAGTAATACATTTGACATTTTTGTTAATGTTAACAGAAATAAAATAAAATAATAGAAAACTTAAATGATTTTATTTCAGCTAGTTGCCAAATCTAAATCTATTTTTTTTCATTTAGTTTAACTTGATGTACTTAACTAAAACTATACAGACATTACTATATAGACATTACTAAAGCTTTCAAATTAAAATGAACAAAAATAAAAACTAATTCAAAATATAAAAAAAATAAATGTCATATTTACCAGTCTAGTAAATTTGACTTGTATTTTTTCCCTTTCTGCTGCTTATAATGTCACAGCTCAGAATAGCTGTGCAACCCAATGCAAACCATATCTAAATGCTGTCTGAAACATGATTATAATCATATTTTTAGAAATATGTTTCAGTCTGAATGATCAGATGAAGTACTTTTTCCCTCATTCAGGATGCTGTGTGATTGTACCGTCACACAAAGTGCAGTGTCTGTGAATGAATTCACTTATTTATGCTCTCATTGACTGCATTTAGAGTGTACTGAATGAGCAAACGGGTGAGTGGTTTCACACTCAGCATATGCATGAATGTGTAAATAGTACAGAAATGCCTCTGACGCTTATATTGTGTAATGCGCCTCGTGAAATCATTGCCAGTTTTCCATTGGCCTTTTTGTGCAGCCAGTCCTAAAAATGCAGTGTGAACACAGCAAAAGAAACACTTTACTTTTAAAAGCTTCCTGTCAGGTGCAATGTCACCCTTAGAATAGCTTCGATAAAAAATTCATAGTTGTCGCTCAACTTGCTCCTTTTTCTGCATGGATGCCGGGATACTATTCTAGTGAATCATTAACAAAAGCACCAATCGGTGCCTTCCCTATTACCCCACAAATTGGTTTTCTGCCAAGAGATGGGAATTGACTTGGCACCACCAAAATCCTGTATTTTCTCACCCAAGAGATACAGAGGCGATTATTTGCTGGATTTGCCCGGTCCTCTTCTGTGAGTCATTCTTGATTTAGGCTCTAATCAATCCTTCATGCTGTGATCCACACTGAGTGGATTCCACCAGCGTGACGGTAACAAAGCAGCGCTGCCCTACATTAGACGAGTAATGACCTCACACTTCACTAGAACTTGTTTTCTGAATGGCTACAAGGTGAAGATCAATGCTGCAGGCAGACATTTTGGAAAAAGTGAAAGATTATTATAGATGTCAATGTCAGTTTAGTGACTGAACACTGCAATTTACTGAATTTGACGGGGTGATTACAGTGTTTCCAAAGTGTATGAAATGCATTCAGATTTGCAAGTTTCTGAAGTTTTTTTTTGTTGTTTTTTAAGCACACAAGGTTGGGTTCTATGAAGTCAGAGAGTGTGTTTAGATACTTTAGCTACATATAAAGTTATTTATATAGTTAGTTTATATAGTTAATTATTTTTCTGTGGGATGGGAGTTTTGTGGCTTAATGTCTATTATTTTTGAGACCATCTACTGTATATGCTAATATGCTCACAAGATTAACTTTAAATGCAATGCTTTATAGTAAGGTACAGTGTGATACAATTAATTACAGTAAACTATATATATATATATATATATTGTATATATGTATATATATATATATATATATTTTTTTTTTTTTATATACATCCACAATATACCATTTGGGGTCAGTAGTTTTTTTTTTTTTAAAGAAATCAATATTTTTTATTTAGGAAGGATGCATTAAATTGATCAAAAGTGACAGCAAAGACTTTCACATTGTTACAAAAATTTAGTTTTGAAATATGTGCTGTCATTTTGAACTTTCTTTTCCAAGAATATTGAAAAAAAAATGTACCATGGTTTACACCCCCAAAAAATAAGCTGTTTTAAATATTGATAATCACACAAAATGTTTCTTAATTAGCAAATCAGCATATTACAATGATTTCTGATGGATCATGTGACATTGAAGACTAGGGCTGGATTAATTGAAAAGTAATTTAATTAATTATGTAATTAAAGTAATTAATTAAAAAGTAATATCAAAGTAATTTTCTCATGTCGGTTATTTCGTTTTTTTTTAAACCTGTTAATTCCCAGGGTTGCCAGGTCCACAAATCAAAACAGGCCCAATTTATATTCAAAACTAGACCAAAACTAGCCCAATCTCATTTTTTCCCACAGTTTTCCCCTCCATTGTGTGTTCCCTCCGTCATAATCGTGTTCAGGGGTTGGGGATTGGTTTAATAAAAAAACAGACTGAAATCAACCCGCAGCAGCAGACCGAATTGGCAACCCTGAGTTTCCTCTTAAAAACATACTACCTCGTGTGTAGTCACGTTACTCCATCCAGTCAGCAGCGTGAAAGCAATATATTGGAGAACTCAAACACCTGAGTCATCTGAGCAAACAGGAGCAGCGTAATAATGTGCTTTTTACATATTTTTTATGTGAAAATATATTGTTTACATTAAAACTGAAATGTGACCTTTTCATTTTAAGAAATCTGTGCTTTGCATTTCAATTATTCAAATATTCAATAAATAACCATAAACAGTTTGCATTTCTTTCAATTATGTTAAACTCACAATGATAAGAAATTCATTAAAAAAAAGCCCACCTTTAATAGTTGAGCGTTTTTACAGTACAAACCTTGTCAGTGAACTATAAGGGCAAAAACATTAAGTAAATAAATAACATTTTTGCTCATTAATTGTAATCTATGTAAAATGTTCAATTAATCAAGATTTGAGATTTTAGGTCATATTGTCCAGCCCTACAGAAGACTGGAGTAATGATGCTGAAAAGTCAGCTTTGCATCACAGAAATAAATTACATTTTAATATATATTAAAATAGAAAACAGTTATTTTAAATTGTAACAGTAGTTCCCGATATTACTGTTTATATTGTGTTTTTGGCCTAATAAACGCAGCCTTGGTGAGCACATTAGGGTTTATGTGTGTATAAATATATATTTAATTGTATATACATATATATGTATACAATTAAATATAATTATATATATATAAAAATAGCTTTAACACAAGGCTGATATCCCAGTAAGGCATATACATTTTTTTGTCTATTTAAAACAAATGCTTCCTTCATTTAATAACACCTGACCACTGATTAAAAATAGCAATTAGTGATCCCACTCCTTCACTTTCTCTGCAGTAACTTCCTGTCACCAACTGCAACTGCAAAAGGGCATAAATCCAAAAAGCCATTTGACTTAATCATTTTCTTCCCTCATTTGCAAATGCACATCCTTTTTAGCCAATCACGGCTATTTTTAAAACTGAATTCACAGTTATGGCCTATTTAGTCACGTCTTCCTCTTTCCCCCGTGGAGAAAAGCGGAGCATTGAGCTGGTGACATTGCTTGCCGTTTTTTGCCCTTGATAATAGAAGCAGCAGATGTTCTGTCCAAATAGCACAGAACCTCCTCCGGGATCCGTCGGGTGAGATTCTCAAGCATTTGTGCGGTTTCTAGTCTTTATTCAAATAAAAGTGTGCCCTTTAAAACACACAACACGGGTCAGAACTCAGGACTTGGTTTCTTCTGTCTTTTTGAACCATATGGCAGTGCCCTTGCTTCTCAGCAATCTCTTTGGAGCTCCTGACAACCACTTTAGCATGACTTTCTCTTCCAAATTGCTGTGGAAACTGTTGTTAAGCCAGGTCTCCATAGCAACACCCTGTCCTGATTCTTAGATCAAGGACGACGGAAGGTTTACTGTGCGAATGCATCGACTGACAGGACAGAGCTTTTTAACACTCACTCACACACACACACACACACACACACACACACACACACACACACACACACACACACACACACACACACACACACACACACACACACACACACACACACACACACACACTTATCTCTCACAGCATTGCTCCCACATTGCAGTAGCCAATGTCAGGTGTCACTCCTGACCCGTCAGAGTTCTGACATTCGGAAAAGTATCAACAAACCTTGTCACTTTTGACGAAGCCGAGGGCCAGCTGTCTTTTACAGACACATGTCGCTCACGGTCAGCTTTCCGTCCCCGGTAATGACACAGTTGCTTCTGGCAGAGAAATACTCTCATTTTAACTGTCGTTCAGTGTTAGATTTCTGCCAGTCGCTGTCATTTTTGTTTGTCTTTTTCAAATAGCTTCATATGCACACGACAGCCATCATCGCTGTAATTATTGTTCCCACAGGAATCCTGTTTTTGGTTATAATTATAGTGACAGATTGAACATAATTTTAGTCACAGTTTCAGTAAGAGTGATAACATTACTGTGAGGAGTGAGAACATAACGCTTTTACTATGAGTTTACAATGGTGTTGTCACTTTTTACTTATTGTAGATTGATACATTGATACATAGATGATCTATGAAATTGTAAGTTTACCTTGGATCATATGTAGGGTTCTTACTGATGTTCGTTTGAATGAGGAATGAAGGCTGATAGTTTAATTCACAACATGAATCTTTGGGTAAATCGTAACTATTTTGTTGCAGTCGAACACTGTCATCCATAAACTTATATGTTTGGGGATATTGTGAATTGTATTAGTACTTTTATTCAGCAAGGAAGCATTCAAATGTTCAAAAGTGACAGTAACAATATTTATAATGGTCAAAATATTTTGATTTCAAATAAACGCTGTTCTGTTTAACTTTCTATTCATCAAAGAATTCTGAAAAAATGTAAGTTTCTGCAAAAATATTAAACGGTACAATTGTTTTCAACATTGATAATAATAAGAAAGCAGCAAATCAGCATATCATAATGATTTCTGAAGGATCATGTGACACTGGAGACTGAAGTAATGATGCTGAAAATTCAGCTGCGCATCACAGAAATAAATTATATTTTTAAATATATTAAAGTAGAAAACAGTTCTTTAATATATTTCAGAATATTACTGTTTTTACTGTAAAGCAGCTTTGGTGAGCTGCATTCTAATAAAAACATTAAAATATCTTATCAACCCCAAACTATTGAACGGTAGTGTATGTTAAAATTCTACTAAATTTTCAGTTGTCCACCACAAGTTTGTGATAAAACTAATCAATTATTTTGACTATATTTTGACTAGGCATATTTCTCTAAACTAATTTATGACTTAAATTATGCCATACAACAGCAAAAATGTCCATAACAATGTTTTCAGATAACAACATTAAAATTTGAATCTATTGATTTTATATTGACGTTTCCCTGCAAGAAACGGTCTTGTCAGTATATTTATGCACATTTATTGACATTAGTCTTCCTGCTCTCTCTCACTTTGATCTCCTGTCATGCACCAAATGTCTTATTTACAAGCCATTCACAATGTATTCATATCAGATGCCATCATCAAAAATCCCCCCAGATATATACACTTTGCAACATTTTGTTGTTGCAAGAGTTTCGGACAAAAAAATGAAACTGGCAAATGTCTCCCTGATCTCACACCAGCTCAGAAATATAGCAACCTTCAGTCACAAATTTTTACACATTCCTTGTCCTTTGTATGTTTGTTTATTAAATATATTTTTTTGTGTATTTGTTTGTTCTTTGGGCTAGAAATGAATGTGTAGTACTTCCAGCTCCATTTAACACATCTTTAAATCTGTTTCACAGAATTCTGCAGATTTTCCTCCAAAACAAGCTCCGAAAGTGTGAAAGAAGTCAGATTCCGTCTGGTCGTGCTAATGTGTGAATGCTGTGAGCTTTCTTTTCCCCTGAACATTTCCAGACACTTGACGTTTCAAACCGGCCCAGTGGCCTTATTTCACAGAAAATTTTCTGTCAAAAAAAATCCATTAATATTCCCTCCAACAAGTCATGTGTTTCTGAAGTCTGACAGCGCAGACGTAGCTAATGACTCTCTGAACCAAGCTGGAATACTTCGCCTTTGCTCTTCGAACTGTCAATGAAGTCAATCTCTGATTTTTTCTGCATCTAGTGTCATGTCGTTGTGATCTATACGCTCTTATCTGCCGATCCGTTCTGTCTGCGCTTCAGTTTCTTTCGGTTTCTCTGATATTTCCTGACAGGCCTCGGCCCTCCAGCAGACCAGACCAAGGTGATTGAGGAGTTTCGGTACCTTTCCCAGAAGCTCTTTGTATCCGTGTCTGTTTTTGCCGGGCTGGGAATCCTTCTGGGCATAGTTTGCCTTTCCTTCAACATATACAACAGTAGCATCAGGTTAGTATCCTGTGTTCATAAGAAATCCACATGCAAGAGATCTGAAACGCAGTAAAATCTTACAATTAAAAGTAATTTTAGAATTATTTTGTGTTGTCAGTTCTGTCCATTTGAATTATTTTAATGGCACCGCACCTCCAATGTGTAATTTTTATTATTTTATTTATTGAGCATTTATTTTATTTTATTTTATTTTTGTTAACCCATTGATAACAAAGGGAGATTGTTTTAAGCAAAAATATGTCAAAGTTGTGTTGAAGTTTATGGTTAAAATATTTATATATAAACTTATATAAATAAAAAAAATACTTTATTCATAAAATATTGCCTGAAAATAAGTCATTAAGTTATCATCTTACACATATTTTCTCCAAGTAATTTTATCTTATTTTAAGAGTTGTTAGATATTTTTACTGAAAAAGAAAAGCAAAAATAATTAAGAAGTTGTTTGCAAAGCTGCATCACATTTTGGCTGGTTCACAAAACACTGTGTGCAAAACAAAATGTGGCAATGAAAACATTATGACTGAAATGAAATGATTGTGGATAAAGGTTTTAATAAAACCCAATTTGAACTGGGGAGGAAACTGAACCGGAGAGAAAAGTTTTGACACTTTTATTTTAGAAGATTTTTCACGATTTTATGACTCCTTTAAATGCTCCCATGACTTTTAACAAAATAATATTTCAGCCCAGCATAAAATGTTTTGGATTTCTCATTTTGAAACTGTAATATATCTGTAGTCTGTTGTAACTCTTCTGACAGATACATTCAGAACTCTCAGCCCTATCTGAACAACATGACGGCGGTGGGCTGTGTGCTGGCATTAGCAGCTGTCTTTCCTCTGGGCATCGATGGCCTCCATATCCAACGATCACAGTTCCCCGTGGTGTGCCAGGTAGTGTCGTAAATGTTATACTCACTTTTTTTTATTGCCGTTTCCTCTCATTCAGCCTTGACCTTTGAGCAAGATGAAGATTTGTTGTAAAAAACGAATAGCTGCTTTGGAGCTGATCTCCCAAATGAACTCTGTCTCTCATTCTCTTGTAGTTTCGCCTGTGGCTGCTTGGACTAGGCTTCAGTTTAGCGTATGGCAGCATGTTCACCAAGATCTGGTGGGTTCACACCGTCTTCACCAAGAAAGATGAGAAAAAAGAGAAGAGAAAGGTAAATCGTTTTGAGTGGGTAAAAAAAAAAGTATCTTGCCTATAAAGAGACGGTTTACCAAAAAAAAAAAAAATCTGCCATCCTTTACTCATTTCTCTCATGTTATTTCAAATCTGTATGACTTTTTTTTTTTTTTTTGCATCTTCACATAGCATGATAATATTTTAATTATATGTGACCCTGGAGCACAAAACCAGTCATAAGTAGCACGGGTATATTTGTAGCAATAGCCAACAATACATTGTATGGGTCAAAATTATCCATTTGTATTTTATGCCAAAAATCATTAGGATATTATGTAAAGATCATGTTCCATGAAGATATTTTGTAAATTTCCTACCGTAAATATATCAAAACTTAATTTTTGATTAGTAATATGCATTGCTAAGAACCTCATTTGGACAACTTTAAAGGCGATTTCTCAATATTTTGATTTTTTTGTACCCTCAAATTCCAGATTTTCAAAAAGTTGTCTCAGCCAAATATTGTCCTATCATAACAAACCACACATCTATCTATCTATCTATCTATCTATCTATCTATCTATCTATCTATCTATCTATCTATCTGTCTGTCAAATTATTAATATTAACAATTATTACAATTATAAAATTTACATATTATTACAATTATAAAATTTGTTATATATACATATATATATAAACACACACACACATACACACACACACACACACATATATATATATATATATATGATAATTTGATAATTATTTATTTTAATAATTATTCCTATTAATTATATTTCAAAAACTGTGGCACTGTACAAGTTTTGCTAAACATTTGCTTGCGCTTCACAAAAATAAAGAAAACTGTATGAGTTTTGAATGACACGAGGGTGAGTAAGTGATGACAGAATTTAAATTTTTGGGTGAACTGAGTAATACATTTTAAATAAATTACATCTGGTTTAATTAGAATGATGACAGGGCTGTAGGCTTTGCACAAGACTTTGCATTTTTCAGTAACCCCTTAATTATTTTCAGATCATTTTGCAGAATCTGCAGATGTGACGAGCAGCGTGCTCATGTTATGCAGCGCTGCTGAATTCACTGTTATCTACTGCATATTAAAGAATCCCGCACCGCTGACTCTACAGCGTTAGATGAAGTTTCCCAGCATGAAATAGAGAAGAACCTCCCCCCTTCTCTCTCTTATTCTTGCTACGAGAAGTTCTGTCCGTTTCTTCCTTACACAACACAAACACACTATTAGCATCTTGACACGTGTGTTCACTCTGATCCCGTGTCCTAAAGCAATAAGACACAGCATTAGGGAAACCCTAAGACCTCATCAAACGACAACCAGATTACCCCAACTATGGAATATGTATGAATATGGATGAGCATTAAACTTCTTTTATAGAAATCCAACCTTCAGGGGGTTTTATTATTCAAGCGCTCTGCACGACGAATCGAGATGACTTTCAACTCTCCCGATGTCCGTAATGGGGCAATTTGCCTAAGTGGTTCAACAGCACTTGAAGAAAGTTCGGCGCTCAGGCAGAATGTGGTAGAAACAGGGGGCTCTTGGGTCATTTGACGCCTTCACGGCGATTAAGGGAGAGAGAGAGAGGAGAAAGTGTGCAGTGAAGCTCGGTTCTATCCCGTTTTCCCAGTCTGACGGCCTGGAGGGAGCCTGCGGCTACGGATTAATGGATGGAATTGCAACTGAAAATAAGTCCACATTTGTAACACATGACTTTCGTCATGTTTGCTGATGATTGGCATTCCGCTTTCCTGTTACCCACCATGCAGCGGAGTAAACACAATTGTTATGGTGTCAGAGCAATTCTGTCATTTACCTTGACAGGAAAATAAACGTGTTATTCAGAACAGCACCTCGAATGTGGTGATTCTTAAAAAGAGTTCTGTCGCTATTTACTCACTCTTGATTCGTTCCAAACCCATATACTTTACCTTTTTTTTTTTTGCTGTGGAACATAAAAGTAGAACTTATTTGAAGAAACTTTTTTCTACTTTTTTCACAGTACACATTTAACAAATAAAGATAATGTAAATTATGAATCCCTTCCACAATCCCCCATTCATATTAACTCAGATGAACAGAAGAACAATAAATATAAATATTTTTTATTTTAATTAAAGAAAATATATATTTGAAACACATAAATATTCTTGAAAACTCATTTTGTGTTCTACAGAAAAAATTACAGTATACAGTCTCCAATAATGTCTACAACTGCTGTGACTGTATAACAGTTTCTTGTTAGTGTCTTGATATTTTGCAGCTGTGTATCATTGACTAATGATTATGGTCTTATTTCACCGCAGCATTTGGAGCCGTGGAAGCTGTATGCGACCGTTGCAGTTCTGCTGGCTATTGATGTTCTCTCTCTGCTTCTCTGGCAGATCGTGGACCCTCTGCACATAACTGTGGAGGTGTGGTGACACTTGATTTTTTTCTTGTTGTTACTGTGATTTTTATGATGTGTTTCCTCTGAGATGCCTTGGAAATTTCTGCCGAGCAAGCTCATGGAAGTAGGTGTTAATGGTGAAGGATTGTAGTGCGGTGCTCTGCTGCATTGACCTCAATCTCTGTCCTTTAAAGTGCTCTCGCTCGCTCTCTTGTTTTCTCGCTCTAAGCAGAAGTTCACTAAAGAGGCTCCTAAAGAAGATCTAGATGTGTTGATTCAGCCTCTTCTCGAACACTGCAGTTCAGAGAAGATGAACACGTGGCTTGGTAAGTATCCAACACTCACTCACTCAAGAATATGAATATATCATAACGATAATAAATAAACATGATTTTTTGTTGCATAATTTACTTTAATATTTTTCCCATGCGCTGTGCATTTGACACCCCTGGTCTATTTTTATTTTATTTATTTATATATATCTAGGATTTTAATTATCTATACGGTTGCTTCTCGTTCTACACTTCAGTGATGCAATCTGTCTTTGAAATTTAAATTAATAATTTGTTATATGCTCAAGAGTTTTTTCCAGTTCATTTTGTATTCCTCTCACTGTTTCACAACTCATTCTTTCCCTCTCTCGTTCTCTCTCTCACTATCTCTTGCTCTGACTTCCTATCAGAGCGCCGCAGTGTAAAATGTAATTTTGTGGGTCAGTGCCCAGGTCTGGATCTCATAGCCTGACTCTCTCACGCTGTACAGGAAGATAATATTACAGAGAAAAAAAACCTTCCCTGAACTCAAAACGAGATTAAACTCTTAATGTGACTTATTAGTCCCTTTCTACTCTCTCACTTCCTTTATCATTATTCCTCTTTCTATTCATTTATTGTTTCTGTCTTTTCATTTCTTTCAGAGCTTTTTAAAAATGGACAGGAAAGAGATCATCTATCTTCACAAACATGTCATATGTCACTTTTTTTAGGGCCAGAAAGATTTTTGGCAACACTTTTAACAACATTTTCACCAGGTTTCATTACTGTAATATGAAAAAATATTTACTGTAATTCACAAAACATTTAGTAATATTTAAATTGAGTATTCGTAGGTAGCTATCCGTCGTGTTGCTTTTAATTTTTAATCTAAAAAGTCTTATAGAGTCAACCCAATAGACATTTATGACATCACACAAAAATATCACAGATTATAAATTATGTTTTCTATTAGGTTTTATACATTACTGCTCAAAAGTTTGGGGCTGGTAAGAATTATTAATGTTTTTGAAAAAAGTCTCTCACCAAGGCTGCATTTATTTGTTCAAAAATACACTAAAAACTAATATTTGAAATAACTGGTTTCTATTTCATATATTTTAAAATGTAATTTATTCCTGTGATCAAAGCTGAATTCTGAGCATCATTATTCCAGTCTTCAGTGTCACAATACTTCAGAAATCATTCTAATATGCAGATGTTGTGCTCAATAAACATTTCTTATTATTATCATTGTTCAAAACAGTTGTGCTGCTTCATATTTTTGTGGAAACTGTGATACTTTGAGGATCCTTTGATGATTAATGCAAAAGAACAGCATTAATTTAAAACTGAAATCTTTTATAACGTTATGTCTCGTCGCTTTTGATCAATTTAATGCATTCTTGCTGAATACAACTATTAATTTCTTACAAAATAAATTCTTTCTGATCCCAAACATCTAAATGGTAGTATAGAATGTGATATTATTTATGATTTTAACAAATCAACCACCTCACTGTTTCACTCCCAAAACCCCTAGTTTCTAATGTGATTCAGTTGAATAGAACCATTACAAAGAACTGGTTCAAATGTTAAAAAAGAGCCTACATTTAAAACCATCACATGTATCTCAAGTAGCACAGAAATAGAAAGCACACAGTTTCCATGTGAGACAACCTCAGAGCTTTAAGAGCACTCACTATACTGTAAGTAATGCTTTCTCCCTTCAGGTGTGGTGTACGGCTACAAGGGACTGCTGCTGCTGCTGGGAATCTTTCTGGCCTACGAGACCAAGTCCATTTCCACGGAGAAGATTAATGACCATAGAGCGGTTGGCATGGCCATCTACAATGTATCTGTAAGTCTGACTGCTGGCTATTTCTGTATTCACAGCACATAATGTTCTTATAGTGTAGCCTAACCGTTGCTGACAGCCGGGAGGAACACATTTGACTGTTTCATCTAATATATAGCTATATATATCATATGAATATTATGAATACTCTGCCCTTCCAGCCAAAACTATTCAACTATTATATCTTCCCCAGGAGTTTAACAGCCATAATATGTGACTCCTTTATAAATATGACAGAAGGCTAAGTTAATTGTGAAACTGCTTATAAGCAGTGGCAGAAACTTGCATAAGCAATATAAGCTGTCGCCCGGGGCTGAAGCAGTTTCTGGGGTGGTATTGTGTTGCTCGTCCGTCTCATTGAAAATGAATTGTGACTCAGCAGGTGACTTTTTCCAAGCAGCTCCCAGTGTTTTACTTTCCGCCCCCTCTCACTTCAAACGCTCTCTGTCTGCACTGTAGAAGTAGGATAAACAGTTCATTCATGAAACATGTCTCTTTACCTGCTAGAGGACAAAAATGAAATCACAAAGTTATTCAAATCACAAAATTTAATGGTTTTTTTATTTTTCTCGAAAGAAATGAATACTTCTCCAATGATGCAATACATTGATCAAAAGTGACAGTGAAGACATTTCTAATGTTGTCTACAAAAGATTTCCATTGAAAATACATGTTGTTCTTTAAAACTTTCTATTCATCAAAGAATCCTAAAAAATGTATCACAGTTTCTGCAAAAATATTAAGCAGCGTGATTGTTTTCAACAGTAATAATGATAATAATAAAATGTTACTTGAGCAGCAAATCAGCATAATAGAATGATTTCTGAAGAATCATGTGACACTGAAGACTGGAGTAATGATGCTCAAAATTCAGCTTTACATCATAAATTAATTACATTTTAAATTATATTAAAATAGAAAGCAGTTATTTTAAATTGTAATAATATTTCACAGTATTACTGTTTTTATTGTATTTTTGATCAAATAAATGCAGTATTGGTACACATAAGAGACATCTTTCCAAAACATTAAAATAATCAGCCCCCAAACTTAAAAAAAGCGTATAAAAGCTTAAAGTTGCTATTTTATTTAGTTTCTTACTCCTTCCAGATTTTAACTTGACCTTTATGACTTATTAGTGAAGTTATTCATAAAAATATAACATTTTGTATTTACAATTAAATTCAAGAGACTTTTTTGTTTTTTACTTTTAATTTTAGTAAGGTTAAAAAGTATAAATATAAATTATACTGTGTGTGTGTGTGTGTATGTATGTATATACATATTTATACAATTTACTTATTTTTATATAATTTAAATATAATTTAAATTAAGTTAGTGTATTAAAATGATCCATAACCTACAATAACGTCTCACTGTGAAAACAAAATAATAGCTATTGACGTAATGCTAGTTTTACTGTAAGTGTATTTATTTTTGCCAAAAACAACATGTTCACCTTGTGTTTGAGCTTGTTTTAGCACAGTTTTTGAATGAGGTGTTGATTACTGGTGTTTTGTGCTTCGCTCTGAATTGCTCGACTGCTTGCAAACAGTTTGATTCCAGCAATAACTCCAAGTGCTTCACAGGCTGATTTGCATAATTGCACCCATTTGCTCAAACTCAGAATAAAACATCCTAATGAGGAAACAAGTAACACTTCACTGGTAACGCAAACGCTTTACGTCAGTCCTACAGCTATTTTACATAAGATCAGATTAAGTCTCAGAACAGCATGTTTCAGCCGTGTGTCAGGAATAACATGCCTGCTTTGATGCTACTTGAGGGTTGTTGGGTTGATCAAAAACAAAGGATTTGCTGTCTGTTTTACAGTGATGCAAGATTCAGAAACGAGAGTACAAATCTGATCTACGTACAGCAGAAAGTCTATTTTTGTAGAGCTCTCAGATGTAACAAGCAGGCCATGTTTTTGTGACTGGTAGAATAGCACAGAGTAGCTCATATCGCTTCAGTGCTGTTGAGGTCAGAGAGGAAATAGAATTGTGGTACTCTAGATGTTGTTTTGACTCCGGACAGTCGTGACAGTCAGTTCATTGCTCACTGTTATCTATCTGTTGAAGGTAAATCCCAGTTATTTTTCCACACTGTTCACCAGATATGACATCTCCACTCATCGTATAAGATCTTCATCTCTCTGCCGCCTGCTGCGAGTGTTTCGACAAAATGACCTCTGTTTTTCATCAACAGTTCTTGCTCTCTTTCTCTTTCATTTCTCTCATGCTCCTTCCTTTTTTCCCCACTATCTTTATCTCATCACTTTCTCAGTTCTCGTTCACACCGCTTCTGCTCTGTAAGTTAATTTTTTCTTACAGTTAATTAATGCCCTCTAGTGGTGATGATAGTTTGGTACACAAAGGCCTTGTTTAGACCGCAAGAACACACACACACACACACGTTTGTTTTTTTATTTTTTACATATCTGACTCAAGTCCATTTAGATTTTTATTTTGTCCGAATAGCAAAACAAACACATGAAATCTGATTTTTACAAACCTGATCAAGACCACATTTGTTAGTGGTTTAAATTGATTTTTTTATTTATTTTAAAAACATTTTTGAATCAACTGCAAAATGACATTGAGTTCTAAAGATCTTATTAGAAAAACTAAATCAGTTAAATCTTCACATTAATAACATTCTCTCTTTAGTAATTTGATGTGCTTTTTTGTCTTTTGTTAATATTACTATTTAGGATTAATTTATTTTTATTTCAGTTTTAATTTTTATTTATTTCTTAAACTTAATTCAGTTAGATGCTAAGCAACATTTCTAACTTTAATTTAATTTAAATTCTTAAGTGAGTCCTAACAATCTGGTTTAAGTTATATCTTGTCATTTTTAGTTCTATCTTCACAGTTATAGATTCACATTATTAACGTTATACTCTCTTTTTTGACTCTGTCTCCAGGTGCTGTGCTTGATTACTGCTCCGGTGACCATGATCCTCTCCTCTCAGCAGGATGCTTCATTTGCATTCGCCTCTCTGGCCATCATCTTCTCTGTCTACATCACCCTCGTGGTGCTCTTTGTGCCCAAGGTACAAGCACTCAAATAATCCCCTGCTTCATATCACTTCCACATTCACGCTGGTTTGTCTTTATGGCAGACACCAGTTTCTCATTTTGTCTGATTTCGGTTCTTTCCCTTGCTGCAGTTTCGTGTTTGGTCAATGCATAAGTGCATTAGGTTTATGTTTTGATCTGAGCAAGAGATACTGTTTCCTCAGAATAGTAAAGTGATCTTTATCTGAGAGAATTTTCTTTATTTAAATTTTCTTTATATAATGACTAAATGTCATGTGAAACAGATTTCTGCTAGTTTCACTTGTATCGCTCTGTGGCAGTGTTAAGTATTATATTGTTATCATTTTTAATTGAATTATTATGAATATTATGATTTATAAATATTGAATATTATTTGTTTTTAATCTTCAGTTTCCACTTTTAATTTTAGTTTATTTTGTAGTAATTTTGTTATTTTTATATTTTCAGTGTTCATTTTATTTTAAGTAATTTTTTTTTTTTTTTAAATAGTTTGTTTCATTTAGATTTATTTCACTTGTAGTTTTTATTAATTTCCAGTTAATCATTTTAATGCCTCAAATTATTTCAGTTAGCAGCCAAGCAACATTACATTTTTTTAATTGAAACTTTTCATGTAATATTTCTATTTAATTTTATTTCAGCTTTATTTTTTAATTATTCAAAAATATTTTAATTAGTTTTGTTAGTTATAATAACCCTGCTTTGCGGTCTCTTCTCACATAAGTTAAATAATATCTTGAATCAGTATTTCATGTCCATTTATTTACTTATCAGCTAAGTAGCCATGTAATAAGCCAGATAATGTACAAAAACAGATCTTTATCGCAGAATAAACCCTTCAGGGTGATTTATTTTGCGACTGGCTGGCTGTAAATGATCTCTTATTACCCGTCCTCTCCTGCACAGCATCACCCATATGAACTATTGATTTCACTGACATTTCATAAATTCAGCGAACGTTCCCTGCGGCGTCTCATAGATTTTAACGGTCGTTTCTGCAGATACGGCGTTTGATCACTCGCGGCGAGTGGCAGTCGGAGCAGCAGGACACGCTGAAAACCGGCTCGTCCACCAACAACAACGATGAGGAGAAGTCAAGACAGCTGGAGCGCGAGAACAGGGAACTCCAGAAGATCATTCAAGAGGCACGTGCTTCTTTTCTCTTCCTCCATCCGTCACTTCCTCTTCTCCTCACAGCTTACGTCTTAATTAACACCATATAATAGATTAACAAATGAACACATGGAATGGGATCCCAGAAGGATAGAGTTAATTATTGAAATGATATCCTACTCCTCCTTGTCTTTGACCTTCTGATTTGTTCATTCATTAAGGCCAGTCTATGCGTTATATATGAGGAAATATACATGCTAGAGGAAATGTCGAAAGAATAGTTCACCCAAAAATGGAAAATCATTTACGCAGCCTCATGTGGTCCCATACAGTGTGACTTACTTTCTTCTATGGAAAAAAAATGGAGAAGTTTAGCAGATATATAAATATAAATTCTATTATTTTTTTGTGCAGAAGGAAGAAAGAGTGACGGAGCTGCGGAGTCAGCTTGCAGAACGCCAGGCCTTGCGCTCTCGCAGACGCCCATCTGTCCAGAACCAGAACCAGAACCACAGCGTCCCGTCGGCTCAGGCCGAACCCCCCAGCTACTCCCCCGCAACAGACAAACAGTCCCTGCCTCAGTCCTTCTCCAATTCTTCCAACCTGTACCAGGGCGAGGGCAAACTGAGCCGAAACAACTGCCACAACAGCCGTCTGCCCCTGCTGTACAAATGAGTCGGGGATGGTGGCGTCTCAAGAAGGCAATGTAAAGTTGTGTCTGTAGTTTATGTACTTTATGTAGTCGGAGTTTTTAACTCCACTTTTGGATTCCTGACATTCCTGACCCTGACTTCCTAATTGTTCACTTTTGATAACTCCCTATCTCAGTTATAAAAGCACATTATTATTATTATAATTTTTTTTGTAATCCATTTTCTGCTCCAACTACTCTACCATTCAAATGTTTGGGGTCAGTAAGATTTTTATTTTTTTATGTTTTTGAAAGAAATCCCCCCACCAAGGCTGCATTTTTTTGACAGTAAAAACAGTAATATTGTGAAATATTATTACAATTTAAAATAACTGTTTCTATTTTAATATATTTTAAAATGTAATTTATTCTTGTGATGCAAAGCTGAATTTTCAGCATAATTTCTCCAGTCTTCAGTGTCACATGATCCTTCAGAAATAATTATAATATGCTAATTTGCTGCTCAATAAATATTTATTATTATTATTATTATTATTATTATTAGCAATGGTGAAAACAATTGTGCTGCTCATAAGTTTTGTGGAAACCATGATACATTTTACAGGATTCTTTGATGAATAGAAAGTTCAAAAGAACAGCTTTTATTTGATCTTTTGTGACATCAAATCAAATACTCACCCCAAACTTTTGAATGTTGGTGTATAAGGAAACAAAAATTGTATTGCACAGTCATCGAGTGTGGTGCGTTCAGACAATAGAAACCAGTGATGTCAGAAAATAGTATCTGCTTGTGCATTAATCAAACCTTCTGAATAGCACAAATACTAATTTAATATTGACTTGTCCTTCAGGTTATGTTGAGGCATTTACAATGGAAGGATTTAAAAGCAAAAACTTGAAGCATTTTTAAAAATATTATTCAGTTAAAACGTGTGTATTATTTGAGCTGTAAAGTTGTTTAAATAGTAATTTTACAGGATTTTTTTGGTCTTTCAGTTTATTATACTAAAATCATGTAAACATGCATATCATGTGACTTGACTTTCGAAGTAGTGAGAATTAAAAATCAACAGTCAAATGGAAATTTCAATTTCAATTTAAAAATCTGTTTAAATATTGACCTTGTAATGTTTAATCAAAATGTCATTAACTAGATCTCTGTTAAATCAATCAACAACCAATTCATAGACCTAAATTTCACCCTAATTTTTTTTGTAGTTTTTTTGATAATCCAATACTTTTGTTTCATTGTGAATTTAAATCTTTGCTTTAAATATTTAGGCCCATTCACTTCTATTGTAAATGCCTCACTATAAGCCAAGTCTTTCCTTGTTTTGAAGAAAAAGGGGGATCAATTTTGCTAATGAATATTGTGAATTGAGCTCAACTTGTATTGAACCTGTAATGTTCCTTTAAGAGAGTGTTAACGTAAAGGCCAGATAGACTGCTGTCCAAATGCTAGAGAGTGACTTAAATCAGGTTTGTGCTGTCATTATTGTGCCCTTGACCGTAGCACTTAAATCGGAGTTCTTCAAGGGGAACTGACTGTTTTTGCAATTGGACCTCTGTAAATCCCTTCGGATAAAGCGTCTTTTAAACACTAGGACAGGGTGTTTAGGAAGGATTGTGTGGGTGCTGGAGCCAGACCCGGTCAAACATCTCTTTGAATTATTTTGTTGAGTGACAGCGAAGGAAGAAGAGCGTGTCTCCGTGCTTCGCTTAGCATCTGACGAGACTGTCACTTTAATGACAGACCTTGCATTGCACCAACAGACGGTATCAGATGAATTGTTCTCTCTCTCATCCAGTTCACAAAGGAAATGAGACGAGGTTTTAGCCGAACCTGTGATTTACTTACTCCTAAAGGTATTTGACCCGAGTCTGGTCGATACTCTATTTTCCTCGTATGCTTTTTCTCCTTTAATCCCTACGGCCGTGTGCCAGGGTGCTTTAATGGCTTTTCTGTCCTTGTCTCAACCTCTCCGACTCCCGTTTTTTACAACCGTAGTAGTAGAAGTGAAGTGAAAGGGAAAAGAATAAAAGAAGAATTTGTTTTGGTCTGGACTGTACAAAACAAGCATCGGTTTGTTTTTTCCTCCTATTATCATAGTTGTGATGCAAGATTCTTCTGATGAAATCAATGCTACAGGCTTATTTGTTTGTCAAATCATCTGTGATGTTCGTGATTTGTGTGTTACGTCACAGTTTGAGTAAAAAACAAGCACAGGCCTCTTAAACAGCTTCTGTAGCTTTTGCACTTTTGGGCCAAATTTATCAAACAAACACATCTCACAACACTCAACATTGTAAGATGATTTTTAATTAATGTATATATATATATTTTTTTTTGGTGAGCACTCTGTCCAAATGATTGATTTTCTTTGCCAAATTCAAGACCATTACTTTGTGCAATATGTATTTATTTATTTAGTTGAGGTAATTTATTATTAATTTTTTTTATTAAATTTTTTATCATATATTGATAGTTAAAAAAAAGATATGCCTCTTATGAGTGACAGTAGACAGTATTGTGCTCTTCACAAATGTCTTTCTCCATATTATACATTTCTTCCCCCAAATTCAATGCCATTGCTTGGTCTGTGCAATATTTTATTTCTATATTTATTTATTTATTGTTGTTTTTTTAGTTAATTTATTGTTTTTTTTATGGTTAAAAATAATTTTGTACCTCTTTCGAGTAACAGTAAACAAACGAGTGCTCTTCAAAGTTGTTTATATGTGTTGTAAGAATGATACCACACTTTTTGTAAAATTTATTACCATTCTTTTTACCATTTAAACTGTTATGCTTGTAGACTTTTCCAATTATATATCACCTCATAAACACTATCATAGTGGCAGAAATCATAGAAACTATAACCATAAAACTAGATCTATCAAATGTTATTGACTCTCTCTCCTCTTGTATTTTTTTTATTATTATAACAAGTAGAGTCAATGCTTAAACTTTTGTACCTGTGGACAGTCTCTATGTATATTTAGAATTATTGCAATATTACAGTGGTGTAATATTTATTTCCTATGGTAAGACAATCACGTAATACTTGTTTACACAATAATACACTATTTGGGGATTTTAATTTAAGTTGTGCATTGCTGCATGTTTCATTCTTGTATAAAAAGTACTCGTGTATAAACTAACTAACATTTAAGAAGCAATGATTCACAGTTGGTGACTGGACAGCTAGGCATAGCACAGCACATGTTCTCCCTCTATATATCAACATTCTAGTAATGTAGCTCAGGGTGTGTGACTATATACTGTAACACTTGACACACGGTAAAGGTACAATCTGTCATTTCTGAAACCGTGCCTTTTGAATGGATGGGATGGGTTCTTTGGAAACATCTGAGTGGAGTCACTGCTGACGTACATGGGAGGGTTCTTGTTATTCTGAGGCCTTTCTTTCTCTGAAGGCTCTGAGGTTACAGCAGGTATGGATTTTCCTTGAACTGTATGATTGTCAGGTGTGTGCACTGTACCACGAGGAATTTCTCTTGATACTTCTAAGCGTCAAAAAACAATGTAATTAATTCCCTTGTAATTTTTCAACTGACAAAAACTGTATGTATGTTAAGCTTTAGAAAGTTTCTCTAAATATGCAAACTTTCTGGATGTCAACATTCAATAAACTCATTATTTTGCACTGAGAGTGCAGCCGGGGTTGTTTATGATTGCGTAACAGTCTCAAGATCTGATGCAAGACATGTAAAACCCTGAACTTTGACCCCCCAAAGGACATCAAAACACAAAAGATTGTATACAAAGTATAATAGAAGTTCAAAACATTATATACATACACAGTTCATATTTACAAAATATTGTTTGTATTTATAATTATAATTACATTATCTTACAAAATATTACTTTTATGATATATTCTTACTGTATTCTATAATGTAGTTATTTTTATCCCTTTTATTTTAGTTAATATATATATATATAGTGCTGTCAAATGATTAATCGTGATTATTCGCAGTTAATACGTTTATATATTAAATATATTTCTATATAATATAAATATATAATATAAATATATACATGTAAATTAATGTAAATATTTTCTAAATATATACTGTACGTGTGTGTATTTATATATACATAATAAATATACACAGTACACACACATGTAAACAAAAACTTTTATTTTGGATGCGATTAATCGTTTGACAGCACTAATATATATATATATATATATATATTAGTGGTGTCAAAATTAGCGCGTTAACGCAGGAGATTAATTTTTTCTGATTAAGGCGTTAAAAATATTTAACGCAATTAACGCAGGGTTGGCCACCCCATTCACAACTGCTGCCTTGGTCTCTTTTTTTCTTGAAAAGGATTGCATTTATTTAGATGCAGAATGTCTTTATGACCACATCAAATGGGAGACGTTTCAGACGCGCGCTCTAACATCGCCTCCGCGCCAGGCGCGAGTCAAACGAGCGCGGAGAAGATACTGTCCTTGTAGCGCGTGCTATAGCCTGTATCATTTCATATCAAACAGCGAAAGAAACTACGTGCATGCAATGTCCTAGTTATGCCGTCAGATAAGGCATGAAGTTACCAAAAAGGTGATTAAATCTGCCTTAAAACTGAGTGCATGCATGCAATATGTTATATATGCGTCATATTTAAGAACATGTCTCTGAAAAAACTGTCCTGAGGCACCCCAGCACTGTCTCCCTCATCTAACACACCCGATTCAACTCGTCCGCTCATTAGTAGAGACTTTAAGACCTGAAGTGAGTTAGAAAAGGTAAAGATTAAAGAGAGTTGTGAGAAAATAAGATGCATGTCAGATCCGTCAGTTCAGCAGCAGCAGCTTTTAAAGCAATAGCAGGACAATAAGCTAATAACCAGCTGCTGTGATGTCTATTAATCCAAGAGCAAATCAATAACTTTTATAGCTTTAACGGGTTCATCTATATTTAATTTAGAATTTAGTGTTTGATTACCATTCATTTTCTGTAAATTCACTTAAATTAGAAGTTAAGTCTAATAAATGTTAAAATTGATAGCTCTCAGTTATACTGTAATGCTGAATGGCTACAGTCAATGGTTAAATATTAAAGGGAAAACTATTTTATAGAGACATCAGTAGTATTGATATCAGTGATGCTGGCCTTCAATCATAAAAAAGCTGCCATTAAAGAAATATTAAAAATATATTGTCTTTATGTTGTTTTTACATTGTACATTTGAAGATTGAATGTGAAATTATAGCAATATAAAAGTATATTTAAAAACTTTAATGTTAGGTGGGATTAATCGCGATTAATTTTAGAAAAATTTGCGATTAATTAGTTAATTTTTTTTTATCTATTGACAGCACTAATACAGTGCCCTCCACTAATATTGGCACCCTTGATAAATGTGAGAAAAGGTGTGTGTGAAAATAAATCTGCATTGTTTATCCTTTTGATCTTTCACTGGAAAAATTCACAAAATTCTAACCTATCATTGAAGTAAAACAATTGAAGGTGGGGAGAAAATCTCATGATGAAATAAATGTTTTTCTCCAATGAATGTTGGCCACAATTATTAGCACCCCTAGAAATTCTTATGAGTAAAATATCTCTGAAGTATATTCCCATTCACTTTTAAAATTTTTAGCACGCCAGGGTGACTAGGAGCATGAAATTGTCCAGCCATGACTTCCTGTTCCACAGGATTATAAATATGAGGAACACAAAGGCCAAATTCCCTTAATCATCCATCACAATGAGAAAAACCAAAGAATATATTTCTGATGTGCAGCAAAAGATAATTGAGCTTCACAAATTAGTGAAGTGGCTTTAAGAAAAGAGCTAGAGCAGTGAAAATTCCCATTTCCACCATCAGGGCAATAATTAAGAATTTCCAATCAACATAAAATGTTACGAATCTGTCTGGAAGAGGACGTGTGTCTATATCGTCCTAATGCATGGTGAGGAGGAGAGTTTGAGTGGACAAAGACTCTTCAAGGATCACAGCTGGAGAATTTCAGAAAATAGTTGAGTCTAGGGGGCAGAAAACCAAAAAAATAATTGTCAAACAGCACACCACATGTTGTTTGGGAGGGTTTCAAGAAAAATTCTCCTCACTCATCCAAAAATAATCTCCAGCATATTCAGTTGTCAGACACGACTGGAACTTCAAATGGGACTGGCTTCTATGGTCAGATGAAACTAAAAAACGAGCTTTTTAGCAGCAAACACTCAAGATGGGTTTGGTGCACACAGGGATAAAAAGTACCCCATGTGTACAATGAAATATACTGCTGTATTTTTTATGTTGTGGGCCTATATTTCTGCTGGAGGTCCTGGACATTGGTTTAGACACATGGCATCATTGATTCTATCAAATACCAACAGATAAAAAATCAATAAGTGACTGACTCTGTTAGAAATCTTATAATGGGCCATGTTTGGATCTTCCAACCGTACAATAATCCAAATACAAACCTCAAAAACAACACAAAAATGGGTCACTGGGCACAAAACCAAGCTTCTGCTATGGCCATTCCAGTCCTCTGACCTGAACCCTGTAGAAAATGAGTGAGGTGAACTGAAGAGAAGAAGTACTAACATGGAGCTGTGAATCTGAAGGATCTGGAGAGATTCTGGATGAAGAAAATGGTCTCTGATCTCTTATCAGGTGTTCTCCAAACTCTTCAGGCATTATAGGAGAAAACTCAGAGCTGTTATCTTGGGAAAATGACGTTGCAATAATTGGGTGCCAATAATTGTGTCCAACATGAACTAGAGAAAGTATTTCTTACACAATGAGATTTTCTCCCCACTTTCAATTGTTTTACTTCAATGATAGGTTGGAATTTTGTGAATTTTTTTGAATGAAAGATAAAAAGGATAAACAATGCAGATTTATTTTCACAGCCACCCTTGCTCATATTTACCAAGGGTGCCAATATTAGTGGAGGGCACTGTATATATATATATAAAAATATATATATTTTTTTATAAAAATATATATATATTAAATACAATATATATTTACAAAATATTTATGTTATACAGTATATATTTATTCTTATTCATTTTATTTATTTACAGGTACAAAATATAAGTACAATACTAGTACAAAATATTATTTTTGTATTTTATACAAACACACACACACACACACACACACACACATATATACACACATTTAAAAAAAAAATATCTTAGTTTTGTAAAACATTTAAACACTGCTTTTTTATTTTTGTTTATATTATAAATACAAAAATTGTAAATATAGATTTTGTAAATATATATTGTACTTACTGTGTGTATAATCAACACACACACATATACAGTAAATAATATATGTACAAAATATTTTTTGTATTTATGTTATACTATATATGTATTTTTATTTCTTTTATTTTATATACAAGTACAAAATATAAGTACAATTTACTAGTAAAAAATATGAATTTTGTATTTTATACACACACACATATATATATATATGTATACACATTTAAAAAATAACTTGTAGGTTTTGTAAAACATTTAAACACTGCATAATGTTTGTTAGAAGTTAATCAGAAATGCATGCAATTGATACAAAGAAGCTCATAAACACGGAGCACCTTATTTAAATGCAGCTTTCTTGCACTGTTGGGTTTTTAGAATTTTAGACTTTGATATTCAAAGGAATATTGTGGTTATGCCAATTCCTATATATTTTTTTAACTGTAAGGGCATCTAACCTGTTTAATAATTTTTTTTTTTAAATACTTTCTGGCATTTCTGACAAAAATGTTGGGAGTCTGTCCAGTAGGGGGCTTTTTAGATTAAAGCACCTCCTGGAATTCACAGTTACACTGTTGCACTAAATTGTGTGATCTCCACCCTTCACAAGTGTAACCAAAAGAATGATGCAATTCTGTTAATTCGGAGCCCTGGGCTTTTGTTCGAATCACACCTGGGAGACAGCAGCGAACGTTCGTGAGGGAAACAAGCCATGACCTCATTTCTAACAAATAAAAGGAAGTTAGACTTTAGGAAGATAAAGAACCACTAGTCACGTACTGGAATGCAAAAATCCCCCAGTGTGTTCTTATGACCCATCACAAGCTGCTTCTTCTTTTTGAATGCTGTTAGGAATGAGACTAGTACATTATGGTAATACTTCACGTTTATTCACCATTAAAATGTCAGAATCACAGGATGAGTGTCAAAAACAATTCAGTACATTCATTTTCATACAGTATAGCATACACAATTATTAATAAATAGATAAATAGGACATACAAAATAAAATATATTAAATACGCTCAAAAGTTATAAATAGATCAATATACCACAAATACCATTGTTCTTTCGAACATCTACATTCCTTACTATTTCTACAACGAAACATGTAAGATAATAAACATAATATTAGCTTAAAATAAGTATACGAATTGTAGTGCCCTTGGTATAGTGCTCATGACTGAGTACATAGTATCCAGCGCACGGCTCTCACTGCATTTGATGTGTTTTAGAACCAAAACATTATGTTACGATGCAATAAGGACTCAGCGTTAATCAAACTACTTTAAAGCAAATGCCCTGAGAACATACTTTGGAAGTTTTAACGTAAAACACGTGTCTTCATACTGTGCCACGCAACTCAGGTGGCTAACAAATTACAAGGCAAACACTCCAAAGAATGTTCTGGCATAATCTTCTTCAACGTTGGCCACGCGGCTGGTTTTGGTCGCCAGCTTGTCGCCATCCATGAGCTTAAAGACAGCGCCCAGGTAGATGGTGCTGTACGTGGTCTTCCCATCCTCTTGGGATTGGCATACGGAGTGGGCCGAATTCTGCAGAGGCATCCACTCTTCCACCGCATCCGTATAACGCAAGATGCTGTGGCTCAGGAAGTTCTGAGCTTCATCGTCTTCATCGACTTCGTCCATATTGCACTGTATGGCATAGGACACTTGGCTGTACACAAAGTAAAGGCCGTCGGCGGGAATGTGAATCTCATTGTTGGCCAGCTTGAGGCCGCCCTGTTCGAACGACTGATCTACGCCGCTGACCCACTTCAGAGAATTCGACTGTGGGTTGCTGTTATGCTCACCTGTGAACAGAGAAGATAAATGTGTGAGAAGATGACCACAGGCACTTCGAAAGTGTTAGAATGGTAAAAACGTAATGCAAACTCATTCTGTACTGAATATATATAATCCTAAAGTTGGAGGTCATAAACTAGTAGAATAGAATAGTAGAACTAGTAGATCACAGTCTTTATCTTGAGTAGAGCATGTGATAAAGTAAGTTTACTGGAGTCTCCCCACCTCTTGCCGCCCACCGAGAGCCAAATATATTACTGCATTTGAATTATGTCCTATGACACTAGGAAATCCCTATTAGTTAATGTTTAATGAAAAACTCAGGCTTGTTTCAACATTCAGGCCATTGAGCAGCTCTGCGCCAACAAGCGCTTTTTAAAAATCTCAGATTTTTGAGAATCTGATAAGATGAACTTGGCTAAGAATACTAAACTCAGTCTCTTGAAATGAGATAACCTATGACGTATATGAACCCGGTGCGCAGAGAAAAGTCAAAGATGCAGTTTGAGACTCACCATGTAAATGAATGGCTGCTTTTGTTCTCTCAGCGATCTGCTTCAGCATTGTTCCTTGCTCTGTGGAAAAGAGGACTGAAGTCAGTTTCAAGTTTGCTTCTAACATCAGTTGCCTATTTATGTGTAAAATAATGTTTAGAAACTAGCAAAAAACAAGAGTTTGATTTGAAAAGCAAACACACTCATGGTAATTCATAACTGTTTTACATTTTGGTGAATTGGTGGCTAATTTGTATAAATTGGTACAGTTTCAATTAAAGATTTTTGTAAAATCTGCTTACTCCCCTTTGACCCCTATGGGGTTAGGAGCAGACCTTCATTCTTATTTTTCTAAAAATCGTACATTTACATACAAATCACATTGAAAAAAATGTGATAGTAAAATATTTTCACTCAGAAATTGCAAATAAACTTCAGATAACACATTGAGCTGAACATGACATTTTAATCTTTGAAACATCTTTTTTTACAGCCTACAAAATCACCAGATTGTAAAATAGTTACATGTTCTCATGAGTCTGGGTTGAAAAACTAAAATTTGGTTTTGACAAGTGCTAACAGAGATGTATTGCTGGGAATGTTTTTTTACCTGATGGTGTTGTGCTGATTTGTTCCTCCTCAAAAAAGTGGGGAACTGCTTTTGGGTTCTGTTTCTGTTAAAAAAAAAGACATTGCAAATGTTGATTATCAAAGGCTCATTTCATATTAGGTCACACTGTTATGTACTTGAATAATAGTATCGTCCCACACTAAAGTTTCAGTCTTACCGTTACATGCAAGGAGAAGAAAACAGCTGCGGCGACACAGAGGGCGAGAAAAACGATCGCACCAACTGTCTTCCATATCCAGCTTCTGGAGGGCTTCACCGGGACGGGTGCCACTGTTGTCTGATAAACTCCCCCTGCTCCGGCTTCCAGATCTACTACTGTCGTTTCGTATTTCACCATGCTGTTAGTTCTCTGAGATGTGTTCCTTTTGGAGTGAGCTTTTGAACTGAAGTTTTCTGCTCGCCATTCAGTTTAAATGTAATATATACTCTAAAGATAGGGGAAACTCCAGTGATGTCAGTGTGCAACCAGCTTGAGGAACAGAGGTTGGTTTGAAAAGGGAAAGAACACCCTCAGCTCTCAAACACCAACTTTCCACCCACACACTTACACATACTAACCTCCAGCTCACACATACACACCCTCACACTCTGCTTGCCAAGTAGTAGTATAACACATCCTCTTTACACATGCTTACATTCAAATTATGCACGTAATTACTTTATAAGTTTAATTCATCTTATATTGCATTTATATTATGCTCAACAGATCATTAGTTAACTTAATGTACTTTTAAGTTAGAAATGACATGAAATTTCGATTTATGTTTAAATGCATGTATTCATAATTAAATTCTCATGATCTGTTAAACACATTCATCAATGGCTTTTTTAAAGAATGTTAAGCATTCCTTATTGTTTTAAAAAAAAATAATGTAAGAACATTATTTGATTTGTGAATTAGCATTTCATAATCTCTGATTTCGCAGTAAATCCTGATAAACCAGCTCCATGTGGTTGATGTTAATATGCCGCAGGTACTTTCAGTTTCAGGCTGGTGATGTAATAACAGCCAATCCATCTCGCCTAACAACACACAGCTGACTTACTTCCTATTGGGAGATTCCACGCCCTGAAATTCTTTTGGCCTTTTCTGTCTTGTTTTTGATTTCTCTCTCCTTTTTTACGCTCTCTTTCTCTTTCTCTTTCTCTTTCTCTCTCTATCTAACATGATCTCACACTCACTTTCTATGTCAAAAGCTACTACAAGTTTGTTATTGAAGTGGAAGCATATTTATGATTTTTTTTCATTCAGCATTCATAAACCCTGTCTGATGCAAGATAAGAGTCCTGAAATACACGTGCAACCATTTTGCAATAGGCTTAGGGCTAATGATTAGAATCTTGTTTGTGGTTTCTTAAAAACCCCATGAAATGTGATGTGAGATTGTTGTTATTCTTTTTTTAGCACGCCAAAACATTCCTTACAAGAAAAAAAGGGAACACAGCACAAATAAAATTGGCAAAGTAAAGTACTTCAAGTAAATAAATTTTCCTTAAGTAGGCCTACTCCCCAATATTTTTATTTTTTTAAGTAAAAATCCTTATCATTTGTGCCACTTTTGGATTTGTGGTGCAGCTGGAAAATACTTTCGAGTTCCAAGCATGGATGACCGGGCAAAATCATAATTTACAAAATAATTTAGACAATATCTAGAATAATCTGTCTATAGATCAGTACATGGAAAACAAAGTTAATTACTGAACTAATTACTAATTATTGTTACCTTTAGGTCTAACAATTTTTAAAATAAATATATATCATATATAAATAATTGATCGAAATGAATATTTTTATCAGTTTGAATTTGGATTCAATAATATTGTCCACAATATAATTCGTTTCTTTTGTTTAGGCTACTTCTGTGTTATGTAGCCTTTTTATAAAGCCTAGCAGGTACATTTAGTGTTTATGATTGACAACTGCTACTTGATATGTGTCTCGTTCACACTCATCTTCCATACAGTAGAGTTGCTACTTTCTAAACAAATATATTCATTGTCATTCATTTCTCTATGAAGATCATCTGTAACCAAAGATGGCGGCCTCCGCAACACTGGAAAGTCTCATCACAGTTGAGGCAAAACAACGATTTTATACACAAGTTTATCTGAGTCACGTGCAAAAAACAATACGTCCAGGAGCAGCTTCGGTGGAAAACAGTGACTGGATCTAAAACTCATATGTCCGTCTCTGTAAGTTCCCGAAAACAGACAAAAACACACAACAGACATGTAGGTTGTGAGTTCTGAAAATTATGGGTGTAGAATATGTGAACGTATATTAACCCTGTAAAGTTTTTGAAATGGAATATTTGATCGAATATAAAAGAAAATCTAAAACATGGTTTATGTTTTGTATCATATTTGATAAATCTTGTTTTTATGGGCAATATATGATAGCCTATAGTGAGAATATGGTGCTCAAAGCCTAGTTGAGGAGGAAAGAAACACGTTTTATTCAGAAACCCAAACTCGGCTAAAAATAGTGTTTCTGCAAATGTTGTTAGTTAAATGGCCAAAAAGTACGATTTTGATAGCTTGTGATGTAAATAAATGAGTTTTTTTTTAAAAAAAAAGACTAAAGGACTCTTTCTTTTAAAGACTTATTACATAAAATGCACAAATATTAGGCCTGTAATTGTAACTCTACATTTACCAATAATATTAGAATGACACCTTTTACTTGCTAAAAAGGACTGCTAATCAGATGGCTGAAGGCATGTAGAGGATTGCACAACAGTTTTTTTCAGCAAAGTTTTGATCGTATTCATAATTCAGAGGCATATAAACTCATGCATGCATCAAATATGATACGGTACAGTTTATAGGGTTAAGCAATCTTATACAATACTGGCAACCGCATTCTGCTTCTGTGTGAATGTGGAACTGGCAGCTGTAAATATGACCTCTAGACCAAAAATTAATATATTAGGTGTTATTTTTCTCAATCAACATTTTATTATTATTATTAGCATTATATTAATTATGATTATTATTATTATAATTATTATACGATGTGTTAAACAAAAAACTATTGCAGTGCTAGTTCCAGTCACTGATCTCTATATATCTATTTATATCTTTTTTATAGATCAGTGGTTCTAGTGAATTATTCTATAATTATACAGGGTGTTAATGTGGTTTATGCTGTGCTGTCTTAAATTGTCTGTGCGACAATGCCGTTATGGGCCTATGTCATTTCCTTCTTCTCTAATGGCCGAGAAAGGAAATGAAGTATGAGGCCACAGTAGCCTGATATCACTCTTCCCGTCTCGCTTTCCCCTTCCTCATAAACTTCAGCCAAACCCTAAAGAAAGTATGTTAACTCATGCCTCTCTTACGCACAGTTTATTAGATAAGAGTGAGTCAATTCATGCTGCTTTTTGCCATGTTTTGAAATGATTGCTACAATAATAGCAGGTATACACATGTACAACATGGGAGGATTGCTCAGAGGATTGCACCATGGTGCTCACCCACTCTTCCATGTAGTAATTCCGCATTCTGTTGTTGCCTAATTAAGGAAATGCAATGGAAACTCTTTGCTCATTATGCCTTCCTTGATTTCGTTGAGGATTTGACTCCTCTGGCCTTTTTTGTGGTTTCTGTTGTAATGATGCATAGTGTGTCAGCGTGAAGTGATATTTATCAGGTCCTGTTCTGTAGTTGTGTGGTGACATGACATTTATGTGAGGTTATTTGGGTCTGTATGTAGGTTCTGAAAGACTGTCACTGCATAAACGTAAAATACCGTTGACATTATCTTTAGCATCAATGTACAGTGATAGCATCAAACAGCACTTCTGGAGTTTTCTGCTATGAACTAGGCAAAGTGTTATCATGTAAATGACATCAGTGGAGAAATGACCACTAGATAATGTTCGATAGCGTACTTGAAAAAGCAAATCTGTCATACTTGCTTTCTGGACCATAAAAGTGGACCATAAAAGGAGATGGTAGATTGAATCTTGATACTTCTCTGAATGGTAATGATGAACACTCTCGAGCTCGAAAAATGACTAAAAACACCATAAAAGGTATTATAAAAGTAGTCCATACAACTTGTGTGCTATATTTTAAGCCTTGTGAAGCTAACTAAAAATGAAAATTGTAGTATTTATCCCCTCATGTCATTCCAAACTCATCTTTCATTCATCTTCAAAACACAAATAAAATTATGTTCATTATGAAGTTCATAAAGATTAATCCATATGGATGGAGCGGTTTAATCCAAGTCTTCTGAAGAGACCTGGTCATTTTTTTACGTAAATCTTGCCCTCTAAATCTCTAAATTGTATTTTTCGCATCAAACTTGAATTGTCCCAATTGGTTATGAGAACCATTGGTATTATTGACATGAAACTTGGTGTAAATTTGCCTTATCTGTCATATTTGAATATATGTGAAAGGGAATGAGATTAGAAATCTGTGGTGAGAGATTATCAGGAAATAACGTATATTTCAGTCTATTACTCACACAAAGCTACCAAATGACTTAAGAATATAGCATACAAGTCACACTTTTACAATATTTTATATTGTTTTTTTGTCATTCTGGAGCTCACCGCCATCCGTCCCCATTCACTTTCATTGTATTCTGGCTAACATCCAGGAAAACACATGATGGTGATTAAAGATTGTCCAGTTTAATTTTTAGGTTAACTGTTTCTCAATAAATTTGACTGAAAAAGCTCACTATTGCCTTAGCAGAGTATACACTAATCTGATTGTTGAAGGATTTTTTTTTTTTTTTAAATATTAACCCTCAAAAATTTTAAGCACACAAAAGTTGACAATAAGCCATTTAAGTTTTTATTTGACCAAGATTTCATGAGATTTCAACATTTTGTTTCATGTTTGGTTACCAAAAAAAAGTTGTCTGAATTTTCTTTAAAATTCTCATAGTCATCAAACTGGTGTAGATTCACATGCATTACAAATCTGTGTCGATAGCAGGGGCTGTCTGTAGAAACCTTGCCGCATTCAAAGAGCACCTGTGATGTAACATCAAAGGACAGATCTTTGAGAGGGGGAAGTGTGGGAAATCCCCCATGTTTTAGGTTATATTAATGTGGTTCTTCAGTGGTATGGCTGGTTGATAATTCTGTAAGGATTCCCTCCATGCTTTCCACACTTCTGGCCCTTCTCTCCATTTTCCTTTACCTTGTGTCTCCTTAACGCTCCACGTAGGAAGGGATACGTGACGTATAACACGGTTAGTTTCACAGCTCCTCGCTGCATCTGGGTTAACACTTCTACCACAAAGAAGAAAAAAAAAGCACCTTTTCTCTTTTCACCGATCAGAGGAAGATGCACAGAGGAGCAGGAGTTTCTAACCAGTAATGCTCCATGCCACCTCATGCAGTTATCACCTGGCACCTTGTTTGCGTTGCCATGTGACACATAAGCTTGAAAGACATGCTTGGGAGGAAATTTTCATAGCGGATTTGCCAATGTGTGTTATGAGTCCACCATCTCATTATCTATATCTCAGTAACAGTGAGGTTTTGAGTCAAAAGTCCAATTACACAAATGTGTTTTCTACCAGTGGTTTTGCATGCTGTTTTCAAATGTCTAGTGTAAAACCCTCAATTTTGTGAGTTTCATAGTAAAATTCCAAAAATATAATTATGGGGCACGTTGTCACATTTTTAAATGCTAGAAATGTATTAATGCTACACTGATTTACTTATCAAAATAAATATTTGATGCTACCTTTTAAAAGAATAGTTCACCCCAAAGTGAACTTTTGCTGACAATGTACTTGTTCAGGCCATCTAAGACATCTTAGATGTCCTCTGCAGCGAATGGGTGCCATCAGAATGAAAGTCTGATAAAACCATCACAATAATCCACAAGTAATCCACACGACTCCAGTCCATCAGTTAACATCTTATAAGTGAAAATCTACATGTTTGTAAGAAATAAATCCATAATTAAGGGATTTCAACTTTAAATGTCACTTCTGGCCAAAATATGATTCCATAATCCATAACAATACTTCCTCCAGTGTCCATCCCCTGTTGTCTTCTCACATCAACAATTCACCAAAATATTTGCTTTGGACAAGATTTCACAAGATGAAGTGGAGTCGTGTGGATTATTTGTGGAGTATTATGATGGTTTATCAACTATTTGAACTCTCATTCTGATGGCACCCATCCACTGGTGAGCAAGTGATGCTAAATTTTGCCCATTTAATTGTCACAAAATGTCAACATGCATTTGATGAACTGTATCTCTTTTTATTGGGCATTAATGTTATTTTTTTAAACTTAGACTTTGTCTATACTGAAACTGATTTTCAAAAATTAACACTCGAAATATTCACTACACTATTAAAAATAAATGTGCTTAGAAGGTTCTTCACAGCGATGCCATAGAGGAACCATTTTTGGTTCCACAAAGAACCATTCAGTCAAAGGTTCTTTAAAGAACCATCTCTTTCTTACCTTTTTATAATCTGAAGAACATTCTTTCGCCACAAAGAACCTTTTGTGAAACATGTTGTTCAGATGTTAAAGGTTCTTTATGGAGCCATTTAGACAAAAATGTTCTTCTATGGCATCGTGAAGCACCTTTATTTTTAAGAGTGTAGAGTCAAATGTGTGACAATGTATATATACACCTGTATAAAGCTCAATGCATGAGTCTATGCATGAGTGCAAAAAACCACAAGCTAACAGGAAATGGTTGATGGTGCACAAACAGGCATTCACAAATAAAGGTTAAGTTCAATTGCTTTGCATATCGCAACAGAATTGTGCTGACAAACAGTTCTTCTAGTTCTTCATACTAAAGCAAGTTTTTGCTTAAAGGTAAAGGTTGCATTTCTATTTTTTCTATTTATTTTGAAGTTAGATTGAACACGCATAAATAGTCCTGTGTCCATAAACATGCAGTTTTTTTTGCAAGGGGCTGGTTCATCTCAGGACACAAGAAAAGTGTTGTTTATGAAAGCAAGGATATGAAAAAAACTGCATTGTGTTTTAAATGATACTGATGATACTGTGGAGGTCAGTCTCGTGAAAGAAGAACAGAAAAAGCTACCCGAAAATATCATGTTTGTTTAAAAAAGGCATGGTTTGCTTCCTCAAATGATTTTCCGCACCGTTCAACAACTGATAGAAAGAGAGGAAGTAAATGAACCAAGCCTAAAATGGTCAGTAGATTTTATAAATATGAACAAAATCTCTCTCAAATGCTGCAGTTGCTTTTGCAATAGCAAAACTATTTGAATTTAAAGGCTTAAATGAAAAAAATAGCATTTTTGGTCATGTTGCATGAATTGTTTGTGCAGTTTGCTTTTTCCCTCAATGGCATCCTAATGTGAAGCACTGTTGTCACATGCTCTTTGTACATTATGCAACTCATCCCATCGCTACACTGCAGTTTGTCAACCACAATATGACACAAGACGTGAAGGTGAGATGACTTTTCAGCGTGGGCTAGAGGAATAAACTAAAAAAGAGGATTTATAAATGCGGGGAATTTCAGAATTGTGACTCATAGGACATGAAATTAGCTGTCGTGCCTGTTGCGGTTACAGTTTGTTGGCGAGGGTAGGTTTTTGGAAATAAATTCGACTTTGTACAGTATACCCTCCATCGAGACTCGACACTTCAAATGTCAACATTGTTTCAGTATACTAACCAAAACTAGACTGCGTACTATATGTTGACCTTTGACATATTGTTCTCTATCTCTCTGACCTTAATATTTAATTGGTTGGTTCTAAAATGAAAGGAAGCTTCCTCCTGCCTTTGGCCTTCTAGATTTGATGCGTGTGTACGCAATCGAAACACAGTGTTTGTATCTGTGGCTAAAGTGGGTTTAAGTTTCAGTGGTTTGCTTTCCGAGGGCCAACAGGAAGGCCACGTTCAGCAGGGGTTCTTGTGATGACTGGCTCCCTCATGTGGCTGCCTGAAGTAAATGGGAACTGGGTTACATGCAAAGTGAGTCGGAGGTTAATTGAGTTACATTCAAGAATACAACCTGAAATTACTTTTATTTTGATATAGCTTACAGAGAAGTTTATAAATAAATTATATAGAAAAAAATTACTTTTCATCATGACAACTGTTCATCATGATTTTTGTATTAAATTAAGAAATTCCTGAACATTAACAGCACTTAAAAAACAGAAATTAAATACAATTAAAATATTATACACAAATAACCAATAAACCATTTAAATTGGAATGTCTAAACATATTTTAATATAATAAATCTCAAAACATTTCTCTAAAATATGTCATATAATATAAAATTAAACTATATAAATGTTTCAACACATAAAAAATATGAAAATATCCCTTTGAAACCCATAATGGGCTTGAGAACTAACCATACAAACATCTTTTACCATTTACTTTGGTAAATATAAATACAGACAGTTTTGACTTAAAATGAGGTGACAAACACTGAAATGTGAGTCTTGTAATTCTTTAAGGCATAACGAACTGTTCATTTAAACCCTAAATCAAGGTTTGCACTTTACATCCCCATAGAAGAATCTGAAAGATTTAGACTTGTTTGTTATTTGTTATTTAAAAAGATAATTTCCCAGTAAGTATCGTAATCTTGTCTTGATATGCTGTTGATAGGATCTATCTCCAGGCTGATGCTGTCTCCCTTTGTCAGCTCGACCAGACGGATCATTGTCGCTGTACCTGATCCATGTTGCTTGACCCTACTCAGGGTTCTGTCTTGTGTCCCGGGACTTTTGTTCTTGCGCAAAGTAACAGTCGCTGGATTCGGTGGTGTATTAACTAATTGGAAGGTGACCTGGGCGTGGAAATAGTATAGACCACCGACTTCAATTTCGACAGTGCTGTTCTTTGGGGAAAAGGAGCTGTTTTTACATGGGTGGCATATCCATATTTCTTTGTCGTCTGAGGAAGAGAATGGAATATTAGTGTGCATTCTGAAAATCTCTCAACATCTCCCAAATTTTAACACTTTATTCTGTATGTTTAGCAGGAACACTTTGCTTAAATTCATAAAAATAAAAAGTTAGTGATGATTCAAAACCCCAAGAAAGTTATCTCACCTGTGTTGATGTATTTCCTATTAGAACAGGAAGTTGGAGTGGGGCATTTCATAGGGATCGGCTTGAAATACCATACTACTCTTACCAAATAGTATGCTATTCCAAATTTAGCATTAATTTACATTATAGTCATGAATGACGATTTGCCAGTTTTGATTGAATTAGCTTTAAATAGTGTTTGCTTTTATTTTGGCCTGATTAAAAGTTGATAATAGAGGAACTGATCAGTAGTTTGGGGTCAGTAAGATTATTATTTTTTTTTTTAAAGAAGTCTTTTATGCTCAATATGGCTACATTTATTTGATCAAAAATACAGTAAAAAGTAATACGGTGAAATATTTTTACAATTTAAAATATCTGTTTTGTCTTTTTATATATTTATAAAATTTACTTTTACGTTTCTGTGATGGCAAAGCTGAATTTGATTTAGTGCCACAACCTTTCCTATTATTATCAATGCTGGAAGCAATTTCCCAGTATCTTTTGTAACATTATAAATGTCTTTGCGCTCAATATTTTATCAGTTTAATGTGAAAAATATATACATGTGCAAATATTCGGTAACACTTTACAATAAGGTTCATTAGTTAACATTAGTTAACAACATTAGTAAACATGAACAATACTTCTACAGCATTTATTAATCTTAGTTAATGCTAATATCAGCATTTACTAATGCATTATTAAAATCACAAATTGTGTTTGTTAACATTAGTTAATGCGCTGTGAACTAACATGAATAAACAATGAACAACTGTATTTTCATTAACTAACATTAACAAAGATTAATAAATAGTGTAATAAATGCTTTGTTCATTGATTGTTCATGTTAGTTAATACATCAACTAATGTTAACAAATGACACCTTATTGTAAAGTGTTACCAAATATTCTCTTTCTATCCTGTTACATAAACAAAATGAAATTTTATCATATAAACCTGCTATTAAAATGTAAAATAAAAGAGTAGCAATGGAGTTCATTTAAGAAGTACATAATTATTCTTGTATAAGCCTGTAATCGCTCTTTTCATTTTCTTTGATAATTGTTCCATGTGTGGGGGTCGGAGCTGCCGTTCATCCCACATATATATGAAACACACTTCATACAGGACGTGAAGTGAGGTCAGGGAAGGAGTCTTTTAAAGGAACATTTCCACCTCGTTCCTCACATATGAGCCATGCACATTTAGACTAGTTATATTTCCACTGATTCACAACGCCTCTGCGATAAACATTCACATCACATCAGAAGTGTCATTGTGGTCACTGAATCTGGTTCATCTCATGAGCGAGCGCAGGCAACTATCACACGAATGAGACGAAAGTGCTTCGAAAAAAGTTACGACCTCCTACTTGAATGGAGTGAAGGTGAGCCAGATAACCTCATGTTACCTCGCAGAAAATGAGTAGCCTGAGCTTATTTACATGCGATGTCCATATTTCAACATGGTAAACTAACTCAAGTTACTTTTAAGCCACAAAAGATTCTTTAAAAGCAGAGAACCACATGCCAAACTTCCTCAATGCAGCAGAGAAACCCAGTAACACAATGACACAACCAAAAGTCCCGCTATGTTTTCATGATATACAGAGAAGTGAGAGATGTAGAAAAAGTGTGAAAGGGAAAGTGCAAAAGAGGATGAGGGGAAATGACACGGAGGAAAAGTGAGAGCTGTCCACAGGGAGAAAAATATTGCCCACCTCTGATGAGATGGATATAGTCGTTGGAGGATGAACCAGAAGGAAGACCTGAAAGTGCAACCAAATGATTTTCACTTTTTAAATAAAAGCTACTGTTTTAAAGAGATACAAATTTCCCTGAATAGGAATGTTTCCCAGAATGGAAGATAAAAACGTTTTAAAGAAAGGAATTGAGCTTATAGAGACAGAACTGGTACTTTTTTATTTATTGTTTACATACTGGGGGATAAAATAAAATAAAAATTTCTTACCTATTTGTTCGTCAGTCTTGCCATTTTGCTCTTCTTTTCCAGTCATGCTTGTTCCAGACTAAAGAAGAAATAAAAAAAATCATATTTATCTGAAAATGAACAAACAAAAGGTACTACAGCAATAAAACTGAAGTGTGCAATGTTGAAAATACTTCTGTCCCAGCTTAATATGCAGAAAGGCAACTATAAGCCATTAGTAGTTTGATTTCCCCCCAAAAGTGTAAAAGGTATGACTTTTAAATCATTGCTTTGTTAATTTGAGCAGCAAAACCACCAACATTTGCTCAACACCTATAGACTTTATTCAGTTAATTTTTGACAGGAATCAAAATGATTCTGTGGAAAAAAGAAGTACTGTGTGTTCAGTGGATTGTTCTTTTGTTTAGCTGATGAAACATCTTTCTGGTGCAAAACCAAAAAAAATTCATTAGACAAAAACTTTATAAAAGTCGAAGAGTTAAAAAAATTACATGATCTAGGACCTTTATACTGTGTGTGCCTTTTTAAAGACTAAGTCTGTCCCACACAGCCTCGTTTTCTGTGTTAAATTAAAAATGGCATCTATCCTGATTAAGATCTATAGCATAAGGTTGGGATGGGACCATCAGCTTGGCACACCAATGGCAGATGGGCGAGAGTATGCTTGAAAACAGGCTATACTAAAATATTTCTATGTGATACTGTGCAATCTCAAAGCAATCTGGATGGATGCAATCGCAAGTCACTCTACCTTGTCTTGCCATATTGCAAGATATACGGTCATTATCAGAAGAGCTGAGCTCATCAGGCAGCACCAGCCAATCAGGAGGCGGAACCTGGGGTGATTTGCGCTGGTCATCTCCGTGACTAGCAGAGACCAAGAAAAAGGAAACGAATGCATTGTGAAACCAAAGATATATGTTTACAGTGAATCATGTGGACGAAACCCCCATAACAGCCTACTGACCTAAACGCATGGATTTGATCTATATGCACAGTCTTAGAAAGTACAATATCACGCATATACAACCGCAAACGGAGAATGAAGAAAAAACTAGTGAGGTGTGCAAATCTATTTATATCATAAAAGAAACCTGCAGAGATTTCATGTAAAAATTTGCATACAAACCTCTATATGTTTTTACTTACAGGCCCCAGACCCATCTACTCTCGCCACATCAGTTTCTAGTTATGCATGTGTGTATGGCTAAAAAAAGCAGGGGTATATTTGCCTCTCACCTAAGTGAGGTGAATTCCCATGTTACCCACAAAGATACCCTGACCTCACACACAGGTGGGTAGAATGTAACTTACTGAGTGTTCAGTACTTAGAAGCTGGACATTTTCTGTAAACCGATAACACCTCATCTTCTAAAGGAAGTATTTTTGTTTGCTTATTTGACCACTGATCTGACATTTTGATTTGGTGAAGAAATTGATTAGTCTACTCTAATCGACTTCTAAAGAGTTTTCCAAAGCATTTCCCATTATTATTCCCCTCAGCTTTCTGAGAACCCAAAAGCAACACAAAATAAACCTGCATTTACCAGATTGCCAATTAACTAATCAGTTTAAAGTTTAAAAAAGTGTCATACTATATAATAAATCTAGTCTAAATGGAAGCCTAGTTGGCAAATGTGATAATATGTTACCATATATTTAGGATAGGGGATCTAAAGTGACATTTTCAGAATTGGTTATTGAAAATTGCATATTGATCAACATCTAATCTGAATATTAGGAGTGAGACATCCCTCCATGGTGGTTATTGTCCTGAGTGTGTACATGTGCAAGAACACTTGTCACAGATCTATGGCTAAATGCAAATCCCCAATAGAATTATAAAATCATTCAATTAATTGTTCAATTAACATCTTCTATAAGGAACATAAAGAATGAGAATTAAATATGATCTGATCTTATTAATATTGAGTACTACATTATGAGAGAGATTGCTTTACTCACCTTAGTGTGTGCTGTAGTGTGAAATGTGGCTGTAGGACTGAATGAGCATTTAGACATGGTCTCTCCCACAGGGTTTCCCCTTTTCAAGCTCTCATTTTCTAGCCCTGGACCTTTTCTTTCTCTCTCTCTCTCTCTCTCTCTCTCTCTCTCTCTCTCTCTCTCTCTCTCTCTCTCTCTCTCTCTGTGTGTGTGTGTGTGTTTCTCTCTTGTCTTCTTTCGGTGGTAGTGGCTGTGGTTGGAAACATAAGAGAAGGTGGATGGTCAGAACATCACCGTACTTGACAGAAACGAGATCTGAAGTTGCTGAAAGTGATTGGACTTATACTTTGGTTTCAGTGAGTAAATATATAGAGTACCCTTCTGCTTATTTATTGTAACACATACCGAATTTCAGCAGCAACACAACAAAGATGAATGAAAATGAAGATAAAATGTCACTGATATGTGGATTCTGTTTAAGCTCATATGTCAGTCCTAAAGCAACCACTTTCTCTTCAGCTCTACCAGACTTATGAAAAAGAGGAAAAGGTGGTTTGCCCAAGGTGATATTAGGGGTTATGATGTGTGTACATGATGTGGTTTTTCATCCAGTAGAGGAGGTAGTAGGTGTGCGTGTTTACACTGATAAGCAGGCACTTGTTGTTTTTTTCACACTGATCCACAGCGTTTCTTCTTTTCTTCTCTTGGATGTGTTAAACCCTTTGGGACATCCCCAATTCAGTCGCTTGTACTTTCCTATGAAGACATGCATACCACATACGCCTACACAAAAACCCACACAAAGACAAACACTCTTGTACTGTCCCTGTCTCTTGAGTGACTGGTGAAGTGAATAACCATAGCATTATCAACATATAAACAAAACACATTCCTAGAATATATATGGAGGAATCCTTCAGATAAAATCAGTGTACAAAAACAGCACTGCCTCTAATAGTATTTTTAATAGGATGTTTAAGGTGTTAAGGGTCATTCACACTGAGGACGTAAACTATACAGTTTTAATAATCACTCTAATTCTATGAGAACAGTGAAGTCCAAACCACAGCTATAACAATGACGACACTATCGTTTAAATCACGTACATAAGCTGATGAACAATAAAAATATTAATAGCCAATCAGAATCCATCTCATTTTAAAGAGCTTGAACATTGGACCTTAGTCTGGTTAGATGCCATATTGAATTGAACATGGATGAAAACAAGTCTCTGAGGGATAGATTTACAGTCATTATACAGTCTTTATCTAGATCATGTCATTTGAACAACTCAAAAACTGACATTTCGTCAGCTGAACAATCGGTATGTTGTTAAACTACCATCCATTCAACACACTACTTCTATTTCTCACAGCCTGGTTTTCATTCCTGTCAAAATTAAATATGCCCTTCCTCAGATGGTCAGATGTTGTAACTGCAGTGCGATTATGGTAAACGGAATGTTATCAACCGTTGATGTGGATGCTAATAAATAGTTATCATTATAGTTATCTTTACAGAAACCATTCTTGGTGTGAACAGGCCTTTTGTATTATACTTGTGGTGTGGACTTCACCATTCCTGTAGACTTTGAGTAATTATTAAAACTATATAGTTATAGCAATGTGTACTACAACGATTGTTGGCTCTTTGATGAATCACTTTGTTCCTCTTTTCTAAGTCACTTTGGATGAAAGCATCTGTATCTGTATTTATATACATATATTTATATACATATACAGCAAACATTCATGTGTGTAATACCCAAAGTGTTAACTAACAAATATGATAACACGTAGGCTAGTCATTATTCATACATGAATTAATATGATCCATGTCGTAATTAAGGTTAGTTCTTGAGTAGTGCATGTATTAGCTTTTCATTAGTTCATATTAAAGCACATTCAATTTAGGTATTAGTGCATGATTGTTCAGTACTAAAAAGTGTTACCTATCGTCCTTATTGTGAACGAGCCTTGAAGTTGTTGTATGTCGTGACAGATGTCGTGATGGTTGAGGCAGGAAAACTACTGAAAAAAAGCCAGTTTGAACCTGGCATAAGTGTTGAAGGCAAAATAAATGCAGAGAACCAAAACTTAAAATAAGGCATTAAATTTGATATTAATATTGTTACCTTATAAGTTTTATATCAGGGACTATCAAAGCTAAATAACTAGGAAAAAACAACCATCTAAATATCACTCATCTCATTATGGCAAAGTGAGACAGTACTCTTCTGAAATGACTGATTTGGCACTGAATGATTAACATATTAATTTACCATGGTATTTAATAAAAAATTATATATTGTATAGTTTATGTAAATTGTAGATTATATGTACGCACAAGAGCCATGGCACATTTTGTTAGTAGTAGTAGCATTTCATTTACTGAACTGAAAGTGTAGCACAATACCAACTAAATATAGAACAGCATATGTCATATACTGTATTTAGCACAGATACAAAAGAGAAAAGTGAACCATTTTCTAATTAATGAAGGTGGGGACGCTCATCTTAATGAGAGGGAAACTCAAGCAGATGTTTACTTGTGATAAGATCAGATATGGAGATATGAATAGAAGGTCAATTACGAATTGTAGGTGGAGATTCCTCAGTGGGAAACTCTCATACTTGCTTTTGGTACTTTTTTCAGGTCAGTCTTGCTAGCGTTATTTGCCAGAGTCTCTGTTTTCATTTGTTGGGGAGGGGGAAAAGACTGCTGTGCATTGATATGCATGTGTTTACAACAGGTGAAAGAGTCAGAAAGAAATAGAAAAAGATAAAGGAAGCGAGTTTGAGATCCAACTTTGGGAGCATCGTATTCTCTTCAGTATTCCATCTGTGGAAGAAAAACCAGTGAGGTGACATTCTGTATGAGGTTAGCCACAATGATTATGAAATGCCCCGTGCTTTCCCCACCGTTGTGTTGTGCACCTGGTACAAACAAGATCCAAACCAAGACAAAACTGTGGATATGAAAGTAAAACTGTCCAGTTTACATTAGTAGACTCCTGTTGCCTATACACACACACACACACACACACAAAAATGGGTTCTTCAGTGGTTCTTTGTAGTAGTTGAGGTGCTATATAACACCGCTAAGTGGTTCTTTGGCTCGTAATCATAGGGGAACCAATTTATCTATATATAGCACCTATAAAGAACGTGTAATGGTTCTTCAGCGGTTATTTGGGGTAGTTAAGGTGCTATATAGCACCTTATATCTTTAAAAATATAGGTGCTATGTAGCATTTTAAGTGGTTCCCCTATGATTTACGAGCCAAAGAACCTATTTAGCACCATTTTTTTTTGTTTTTGTACTACATAGGCAGTTGCCTTCTAGCTGCTGCAATAGACAGTCCCTCCAGGATTTCGTGGGACTTTTTTCTGATTTTTGCGGCCTAAAATGACTGATTTTGCTGCGGCTTTTCTCAAAATTTGCATGATATTTGCGGCATTTCTTATTGTTTTGCAGTGTAAATATACCATGGACAAAATTCTTCTAACATTGTTATAACTTTTCTGACTTCGAGAACCTTCGTAGGGCTCCAGACTAACATTTGAGGACACCAGTGCCATTAAGTTCTACAGAAGGTGGCACCAGCACCTGACAGTAAAGCACTCACCCTAATCGCACATGTACATCTCGGAGATGTCTATTTGATGTCTGCATTTACATATGAAAGACGTATTTTTTAGGGTGTTTGCTCATCTGCTCATCTCGTCTCTAAGACGTTTCCTGTCAGATGTCAAATAGGCATTTATTAGAATGCATGTAAAACTGCTTCTGAGACGTTTATCAGATTACAAGGCAGATGTTTCCCAGATCTTTAGCAGACGTCTTACAGATTTACTTGTGCTGTCTGGGTAGTTGAGATGCAGATCATTTGTCCAATGTAGCTCTTGTAAATCGGTCATGATGAGAATGCAAGGCTGTTCTTTCCATTTTTCAAACTGAGAAACAACCTTTCTTTGACTGAATGCACGTTGCGATGACGTCACGGGATGCATCTAAGCCCAAAATCTGCAGAAAATCTGCGGCAATTACGAAAATTTGCGAGCTCTTGCGGAAATTGCGGAGTTTGCTTGATTTTGCAATAAATTCAGCGATTGCAGAATTGCAGAATCCTGGAGGGACTGAATAGAACCCCAAAAGTGACTGATTTGTTGCCCTCCACATGCACTTTTAAACATAAAAATGATTTATTGGCATACATGAAGAGCCTTTAACATCCATGGACTTTTCCATTGCACAAAAAAACTCTTTATATAAGATTATATAAAATGTCCTTCACCCCAAAAGGTACTTTAGGGAACCCAGAATGGTTTTTCTATGGCATCACTGTAAAAACTCCCAATTGGGATCTTTATTTTTAAGACTGTATACTCACAATGCACATCATTAAGATCCTTTTGGAACAGTCTTTTGATGCCTTAATATAAGTAACCATAACTAATATCATCAGGTTTTGAAGCAAAGCATGTGAGAAGATAATACTACTAGCATGAACTTCTCTAAACGTGTGAAACTTGCATAACATGGAATAATAAGTCATGCAAAACCTATAAATATCAAGGCATTTTTACAATGCCCCAAGCCTGGAAAAGGCTTTCCTGGGATTGGTGTTCTGAGAAATCCCAAATATCATGGAAAATAGTCTAGATGTTTGTATGTTAACATACATTTTTGTAGGTTTATTCTTGTCTGCAAGCCTTAATGATGCCTGATTTGTAAGTAAATCATTGTTTAGAGTCACCTATTTTTGATTAATCATTCAAACAAACTCACAAATCATGTGACTGATTCATAAGCAAATCAATATTAAAATGTTTTAAAGTACACAATAATAAAAAATATCTGGAAAGGTCAAAATGTGGGAACAATGGCTACTGGAATTATTTGCATACTGTTGATATTGGACTCAAAGGCACCTATGTTTGTTTGTAGACGAACTCATTTACATTTTTAGGGTATATGTTTTATGGAATAAACAGCCAATTGTGTCACAGTTTCTAACAGTTTTTTTTCCAGCATCCATCTTCCACTCAAGCTGACTTCTGTCTGTAGTTGGATCCTATTTCTGGTGAGACTAAATGATTAATTCACAATGAATTTTATTCTATTACATTAAATATTTTTTAAATGGAGTCTGCCCCATGATAAGATCAGATCAATGTGCTACAAGCAGTCTTACTTGTAAATTCTTATTTGTCACCCTGCAGTACGATTGACATAGATCTGGACTGTGGAGATTTCTGCAGCTGTTGGTGACCTGTGGGAGTGAGAATTTGCTTCATAACTGTCAATTCACTGTAATTTTTGCTATAAAAAGAAAGCTGCAATGTTTCCATGTACAGTATCTCTGCATGTAAGCAGTTACATTGATTTGCCTCATCTTAAAACCATGCCAACTGTTTTTTTTTGTTTTTTTTTTCAGGAAATGGAGATTGATTTACTAATTTTTAATAATATTGGATTTGAATATTTTTTCCCAAATATGGTTCATCATATAATTAAGAGGTAAACGCACTCAGTTTAACTTATAAGTCTGCAGCACTGCCACTGGTAGGCTGTCATTACCCTCTTTTAAATTATAAAGGTATTGGAAACTATTGTATGTTTGAAGAACCTTTAACATCAGCATTTTATTCCACAGAAGGTTCTTTATAGTGGAAAAGGTTCTTTAGGTTTTTTTTTAACAAAATTTGGTATTTTCACTGGAAGTTTATTTGGGTTCAAAAAAAAAAAAAAGGTTCTTCCATGGTATCACTGCAAAAATCTTCTTTTGGAACCTTTATTTTTAAGAGTGTTTTTACATGAAGAAACTTTCACTAAGCAGTGCCATATCAGATGCCAGTGTCAGATGGCATTAACCACACTATGCAAGGTCAGGGTTTTTTTTTCTGCATACCATACATTGATATACATCACGCTTGAACGGATCTTCTCATCATTTGACGCCTCTGCACTGTTCCACAGGGCCACTTCCCCTTCTCATGCTCCCAATTTGGCCCACCTTCGTTCATCTTTTTCCATTTTCCATTGCCCCCTCACTCTACTTATATGTCAATAATTAATATGCTGCGTCACTGTTTTTTCTATGCATAGCATAAACAGTCAGTGCTATTTATCAGAGCTACAGAAACGCACAACTATTTAGTGGAAGTTATCCTGACTTTTAATTGCTACGTCAATTTGCAAACAGCTGTTTCATTTAAAGCTACAAAAAAATCAACCTGTAATCTAAGCTATCAGGAGTGTTTTATTTTCACAAAATAATTATTATAGAAATAAAAACATATTTGTTGCCTTTGCTCTATCATCTCAGTTTTCACATTACAATGCTAACTGTCCAAACTATGACCACATGTGCAGATTTTGTTATCTGGGTATAAGATAACTAATGACGATAGAGAGCAGAAACATTATGCATGACTGTCTTTTTCCAACCATGAAATAAATACATAACATAAATGGAAACTGTGGTCTTTGACTGTTCCACAGACCACTGCTGAAGGGGAAATCAGGCATATCAGTAAATGGCACACTAATAGGCTACATATTTACTGTATCTACCCTGTTGAAAAAACCAGCATGCTGGTTAGGTATGTTTTGAAGCCTGGCTGCTGGTTTGAGCTGGTCAAGAGCTGGTTTAAGGTGGTCCTAAGCTGGTCCTGAGCAGGAACTACAGTATATGCTTAGGACCAGCCAAGGACCAGCTTAAACCAGCTCAAACCAGCAGCCATGCTTCAAAACATCTTTGAACATACCTAACCAGCATATGCTGGTTTTTCAACAGGGTATATGGATAGTAGTCTATGTTAATATGGATAGCACCGGTAGTCTGTTAATTAAAATCGACGGTGAATTATTTATGCTTAACCAAAGGCAAACTAAACATATAAGAAATGTGAAATCCATTAAAACTTTTGTGTTTCAATAGCTAAATCTCATGATAGCGTAGTCTAGCTCTAGGCCTGTTTGTGTAAACAATGAGTGTAAAAATGCTATTTTATTTTTACATTAAAATGTACTATTATTACTTTTACTGATATATATATATATATATATATATATAAGATATAATATTGAACTAATTGATCATTCAAATGCCAAATTGATCATTTATTAATGTTAAACTTAGTTCTTTACACTGGAGTTTATGAGAACGCCGTGACGTCATCGTATACTTCCTTGAGCTTGTCGCGCAACACCGGCTAGCATGATGGGGCGATGCTGTTAGCTTCGCTACATCAATGGATTAACTAGTCGGTTTTACACAAACAAGCACAAATTACAGCCACACTGTTAGTAAACTCAGAAAGTATAGTGTATATGCAAAACAACGAATTTCAACCAGGAATAACCGCGTCTCGAGGTAGGACAAACATAGGAGAGCTAACATGTTAGCACAGCTCGAGCGCACTTTAATTTGTCTGTTTATTACTATTTGTTGTTTATTTTATCGATGACAATCAGTCAAAATGCGTGGAGACGTAATGTATTTTTAATAAATGGACATATGTTATCTTAAAAAGGCTATATAAACGCTTGTTTGATGGACATTTATCAGCAAGTGGCTGTTAGCAGGTTGTTTGTAGCAGGTGTTCTAGACTGTTTCAGTTGGCTGTTTTACAGTTAAATGGCTTTTAATGTCTAAAAGCATATGTTTCTAGAATATGCTTCTAGTAAATCAAGAAACTTCTGGAAAGGTGGGGTGTCCGTGACAGCTGGGTATCAGTTGTGGCCTGTGTGTGTGTAATGTAACACTTTTCCTTCGCTGTGACGTAGTTTGTTATAGGATTTTACATGTTCAGTGGTAGACAGCAGGTTCTTTTTAACTTTCTGCCTGGTTATTATTGTTTTCTAGCTTAATACAGACAGTATGGAAGAACATTCAAACAATAACATAGAGGTGACCGTGAAAACCCTGGACTCCCAGAGCAGGAGTTACACAGTTCAGGCACAGGTAAGATGGATTTTTCGTAGTATTCTCATTGTTACATGTCTTTTATAATGATGACTTGGCATTCTGCATTTGACCACAATTTAAGGTTAAGAACAAGTCATGCGACAGCGGATAAAGACAGAAGTCCACTGTCTGCCAATTTTCTTTTGAATTAACAGCTTCTCGTTTTGCTTCGTAGATGACCGTGAAAGAGTTCAAGGAGCACATATCACCCTCTGTTGGAATTCCTGTTGACAAACAAAGACTGATTTATCAGGGCAGAGTACTTCAGGATGAGAAAACCCTAACAGAGTACAGTGAGTTGATTTGCATAAAAACAGCAGTTTCCAAACCCTTCGACATTTTGTGTATACGATTCCATATAAAGCTAATTCTGTCGAATTGCAAAGTGAAACTACATCTTTTCTCAGTCAACTCTGCTTGTGCTATAATAATAATATTCCCTGAATAATGAATAATATTCTCTGTGCAGTCTTGTGACTCTTCTGTACTTGTCCCTGTTCATCCATCTCTGTCTAGATGTGGACGGAAAAGTAATTCACCTGGTAGAGCGGGCCCCACCGCAGACCACCCAACAGGGCTCCGGATCGGGTGGTGTACCAGGGTCCTCTGGGGCGACACAGGGAGGAAATCAGAACCCAAACTCAACCAGTAGCTCTCAAGGGACCCCTCTTGGGCCTACGCATGACCGCAATGCCAACAGCTATGTTATGCTGGGTACTTTTAATGTTCCGGTTAACATTATGGACCCTCAGCAAATTCAGGTAGCAAATTCAATTTTTTATACTCACTATCATTTTTGATTTTTGTTCTTTTTGTTTAATATATTATTTTTCCTCAGATGTCCATTCAGCAGATGATGACAGGCCTGGGAGACAGTGCAAGAAATCCACGTGTCAGTACCAGCACGGGGGTGAGGACCATTGTGAACTAAAGAGAGGCCTTTTGTAGTGGTGGAAATTGCATGCAAAAACAAATAAATTCATACTTTTATTCAACAAGGATGCATTAAGTTGATCAAAAACAAGGGTAAAATATTTAAAATGCTAAAAAAAATTATAGATGGAATGTTTTTTTTTTTTTTTTTTGTTCATCAGATATTCCTGAAAAAATAAATGCATCACAGTTTCCACAAAACTATTAAGCTGCAGAACTGTTTTCAACATTGATAAAACTAAATAATGTTTATTGGGCACAAAATTAGCATATTAGAATGATTTCTGAAGGATCATGTGACACTGAAGACTGGAGTAGCTTTGCAATTTGCTATCACAGAAATAAATTACATTTTTCAAATATATTAAAATATAATTATTTTAAATTGTAATAATATGTATTAATTATTAATATATTTATTATTATATTATATATATATTAAATATATATTTATAAAAAACACACACACACACACAACTAATTTACTTTAATGCAATGATGCCATATAATTCTTTCTTCCAGACCAATGGCTCTGTGAATGTTCAGATAGATTTGGACCAGTCATTGCAAAGTGAGCCCAGACTGCGGCTGTTATTGGCTGAGAACTTGCTGAGAGACACCAATGCTGTGATCCAGAGACTGGAGGTAAGCTATATTCCTGAGAATTACCTTGCTTGGCTTATTGCATACTGTGGTATCAGGAAGAAATAAATGTGCATGCGCATTGCTTATTGATTGTTCGATTATTCCGTTATCTCTGCCTTCTTTCGTAGGGGCAGCCTGAGGATGGCTCAGCATCTCAGGAGGACTCTGCACCTCCACCCAGCTCCTCCACTTCCACTCCATCTCCTACTGTACAGCCCATGGACACTTCTCCTCCTCCGTCCAGTACCCCACCATCCTCTTCCTCCTCCACCCAGACTGAGGGTGCTCCACCCCCTCCAGCAGGCCTCAGGTAGGACCAGTTCAGTCATAATTATAATTGAATTATTTGCTTAATAATATAATAAATCCTGATTTATTAATGACTGTTTTTCCAATGTAGTTTCAGGTTAATAATCAATCTAAAAATAAACAAAAAATTAGAAATTTTGAATAATCAGTTCTGTTTTCTGTTTTGATTGTTTTATAGTTGAACAGTGGTATTGTAAAAAAGCTGCATAATGATTCTTTAAAAATTCTCTTTTTGTGAAGGGGAAACACCACATGGGTTTTGGAATGGCACGAAAATTTGACGACACATTCATTTTTGGATTAACTGTTCCTTAAACGGTTTTGTTTTGCTAAGCATTTTTTGCTCTTATCGAAACATGCTTTTAATTAAATTAAAGTTAATGGAAGTTATGAGTCAAAAATATAAGTCAAGAAGTTAAAGGACTAACCATCTTGCATACAGCAGTTATAATGCCCCTCTGTCACTATTTTAGTCATCATTTATTCTTGTTAATAAGTTAGATTATTTAAACACAGTGGGACATTTTGGGGGTGTGTTTTTAATAGGTCATGGAATGTCCGCTTGAACAGTTTATTGTTGATTTACTCTAAATCTGGTAAAGTTTCGTAGTAGCTCAAACTTCTTCCTCTTACCCTGTTAAGGCTTTGGTATTGTGATTAGAAAATCTGGTGGTTTCTAAAATATGTTTTTGGGAGAATTACAGCCTGGTAATTATGATACATGTGACAATATTTATCAGGTCTTACCTCTATGATAATTCGATAAGAAAATCCACATGAAAAAAGGAAATGTACAGTTCTATTTTTGGTTAAATCTTTAATGTTTCTTAAACTGACTGTGTACCAAATTTGCTAAATCCATTTGAATCACCAGTGAATTGCCACATGAAAGATAGATTCTATTTCTTTCTGAAGAATGACTAACAAATTGGAAAAGAATTGTGAGTTTCTGTCTTTAAGTTTCATAAACACCTGACAACAATGTTCCTTTTGTCTAATTTTACCTTTTGGTTTGGCCCCATAATGAAATTTGTGGGAAATGTACAGACACTTTAAAATCAACCGCCTACAACGTGAGGTGAAACAGAGGGAGTTCTTAAAACTGGGAGAATGAGTTTCGCTATTGAAGGAGTAGGCATGAATTCAGTTCAGTCTACCTTAGACATTGTTGACATTTGACATCAGGTTAAGAAATGTAGGTTTGCCGCTTTGATTAACCTCACTAAGTTAGGAAACTAACATCTTGCTGTATATAATTCTATTTATATATAGTAAACAATTAATATAAAACAATTATATCTAGACTGCAGTCTGAAAGTTTGGGGTCACAAAGATTTTTTTAAATAGTTTTGAAAGAAGTCTCTTATGCTCATCAAGGCTGCATTTAATCAAACACAAAGGTTGTGAAATATTATTACAATTTAAAAACTCTTTTCTACTTGAATATATTGTAACATGCAATTTATTCCTGTGATGCAAAGCTGAATTTTCAGCAGCCATTACTTCAGTCTTCAGTGTCACATGATCTTTCAGAAATCATTCTAATATGCTGATTTGGTGCTCAAAAAACATTTATTTTTATTATCAATTTTGAAAACAGTTTTAGGATTATTTTATGAATAGAATATACAAAAGAACCTTATTCATTTGAAATAGATTTTTTTTTGTAATAACATGACAATGCTGAATAAAAGTAGTAATTAAAAAAATTGTACTGACCCCATACTTTTGAACGGTAATATAATATACTATTATGCCTCATAAGCTATTATAAGCTAGCTTAGCTTACTCTTAAATAACTATGCAATATCCTTGAACAAGTTTTTTTTAAGAAACCTAAAATACCATAAAAGTCTCTGTTCATGTTTCCTCCCTTAGTAAAACAATGATTTTATTGTCCATTTGAGACATTGACTCCAAAGCATGTGATCAGTGTGGTTATATCAAAGATACAATGCTTGAAATGCATTTTTTGTGTATCCAAAAAAAAAAAGAAAAGGGGAAGGTCCTGCGTGACTGAAACATTTGTTGTAGATTTTAGATGCATTGAGCACTTTAGTTTGAACTTTTTTTTTTGCACTTTGTAACAATAAAAGAATATTGCTTGCATTTCGGCATGTAATCCTTTTTTTTTAGGATACACAGCAAATTAATTAAGTATTGAGGTTTTTTTACTCCTTTTGGAAGAATTTATGACTTGAAATCATGTTACATGTGGATTGAAAAGAGTGCAGGATCCTCAATTTTTTTTATTGTTGATATAATACAATACAATACATACAATAACACTCCACACAGATGATGAGTCACATTTTCTTGGTTTCATGTGCAGTTAATCAGCACAGATGCAAACCATCAGTGGGAGTTTAGCTATAATAGGATGTGTCTGCTTAGCCACTGAGAAGCGAAGCTCCCACTACTCCTGTATCCTACTCAGTTTTAAAAGTCAAACAAACCACCATTCTTACCACTAGTGACTTGCTTTTGAAGTGTCAAACTAAAGGTTATGTTTAGTGTAAGCTGTCTTGTTTTGTTGACTAAGCATAGTCTGTTTTGTTTGATTTATTCACTGTATACTTAACCATACTCTTCTTCACTTGCTCTTGCACAGTAATCTATAAACCGAGTAGCAGTTTGTGTAAGCCTTTGTTTTCCTCTGCTATCATAAGTGTATTAAAGTGATGCCCTGATATTCAATGTTTAACACAAATTGCATATTGAAACACTGATTTATGATGATCCTGTTGCTGCCTTTCCATCAGCCACCCAAGCCCAGCTGAGATGGTGGAGATGTTAACGGAGCTGAGGAGAGTGGAGGAAAGACTCCAGCCCTTCATTCAGAGAGCTCACCTCATTCTAGAGGCGGCCACAACTGCAGACTACAACAACAATGTAAGAAGCCAACTCATCATAAATGTTTTCCTCTGTGTAGAGCTCAGGCACCATAATTACTTTGATGTAAATGCAAATTAATTTTGAAAGTGAGGCCATGATAAGTAATTCAGCCAGCATAATATAAAAATGTCTTTTCACATTTTCATTAGGCAATGAAAAATGAAATGTAAAAATTTGATTAGCAATGCAATCATATATCAATATTTAGTGGATTTGTTGTTTCACATGGTACTGCATTAACAGCTTAGATCCTGTGGCTTAGAATGAATAATTCTGTTCAGAAAAATGACAGTAGGTTGATTAATTGGTGTTTGTGCAACATTTCCGTAAATAGGTTAATTATTTATATCACTTTTTCTTTTTGAACAACAGACCCAAGAGAGGGATGAGGACCAACGCATTCTCAACCTCGTGGGGGAGGCCCTCCGTCTCTTGGGAAACGCCCTTGTCGCCCTGAGCGACTTACGGTGTAACCTCCTGAGCAATCCTCCCCGACACCTGCATGTTATCCGCCCCATGTCTCACTACACCTCCTCTGTGCTGACTCCAGCGGGCGTGCATCACCTACCAGTGCAGGTAAGGATGTGGTCTGTGAGACTCGTGCAGCGGGAAACATGTACTGCATAACCCTGAAAGTGAAAGTTTTGTAGAGCACTTTATAGATGAGTACTGAGGTGTTTTTGGTAGAAGTAAATTTTCCAGAGTTGCTGGAAATACTGAGATGCTGGGTCTGTAATGGTAATTTGTTGAAGTAGGCCTAATTAAAAAATGTCAATTAACTTTTAACATTCTGCAGTTGAATCTTGGAACTACTGTGACTATGTCAGCCAATGGCAGACAAGCAGCTGATGGTCAACCTCAGTCTACTGGCCAATCAGATCAGCAAGGCCAGGGACCAACGCCTGCCAGTCAGCCTGGTCCAGCCAATCAGCAGAGTGCACAGCCAGGGCCCAGAGTCATCCGGATCAGTCATCAAACCATGGAGCCTGTAGTGATGATGCAGATGAACATTGATGGTGGGTGTCTTTTGTATGTGTGTGTAAGTGGTGTAACCATTTTTTTTCCCTACTTGAATTTAAATTAATTGTTTAATATGTTTCAGATTCTGGCAATGCTGCACAGGCAAATGGACAACAGAATGCTGCTGGCACTGGACAACCTGGTTAGTTTTTAAATAGTCTTTAAATAGAAAACAGTTATATTTACAGGGCTCGCAAAATTTCAAAATCCCTGGTAGCCCTTCGGGCAGGTACTCTTCAGATTTTGGTAGCCCGAAAATTAATTTAACTAGCCCAAATAAAAAAAAAAAAGACCTTATATATATATATATATATATATATATATATATATATATATATATATATATATATATTAGAAAATCAGACAGGAGTTTAAAGCAATCATGATATTTTCAATACACAAATATCAACAAATATGAAGGAAGGAATTTTATTTCACTATTTACAGGGTATCTGCAGAATTTTTTTAAAATAAATTTAAGGCAATTTATGACCCATTTTAAGAGCTGAACAAGTAAAATGAACACAGTGTGAGCGGGGTTGGACACTGTCTATGGTAACAGAGTATTGATCCATAAAATTACATGATTTACAGTTCAGAAACAGGTTTTCACAAAAACAAAAATCTTATACAACAGCATTTCAGCCTTTATACCATTTTTATGAAAAGGGATAAATCAAGCATATAAATTGTTAATTTAAAACTTAAATAAATGGCTTTCATTCTCTGCCATGAGGTGGCGCTTTAGGAGCGCTGAAATATTGCGGTTTCCCCGGTAACGATTGGACACAAAGCAGCTCCGCGCTCATAAAAGCTGCTTAATCAGGAATTATAGCTAAAATTAAATTAAATTGCCAACGACACGTTTCTGAGGACAGTCGGTTCCCTTCAGATACATTCAAATAAAGACATCCGCGCTGCTTTTGACTTGAAAAGTGCTCATATTTATTCAGCTCTTTTGAAGTTGAATATTTACTCTTGTCTTTTCCCCAACAATGAAAATATAATTACATCATTGCCTTTTGAAGTTGAATCCTTTAGGAGTAAGAACCCACGGGGATCGTGACAGTGATCTTGTAGCCCGACTGGAAAACACAATAGCCCCGGGACGTCCGTCCCCTGATTTATAAACTGTAGAACGAATCTCGCCAGCACCTGACCAACTAATACTAACACTTACCTAAAATATAAAAAAAAAATTACATTTCTTATACCTTGTATACTGTTGCTTTATGGTCTGATTGCTTCGTTCTCCTCATTTGTATTTAAAACTAAATGATTAAATGTAAATTTTTATGGCCTTAAGTATTTTATTTGATACAACTCACTTTAGGAGTTTCCTATTTTTACTCAAAATTTTTAAGAACATGTATTGACCACGGGGAGGTAGCCATATGTTTATCGTTCTTCAATCGTATTTTTTTTTATAAGGCAGGAAACACACATGCAGTGTACATTTATACATTTTGGTAGCCCTGTAGAAGGAGACAAGGTTATTATGTTTTAATTTTTTTTTAATTCGTTTTATTTTAATAAAACACAATAGCCCATTTTTATTTAGTTTTATATAGTTAGTTTCAGTTTTAATTATAGTTTAGGAATCAACAGACGTCGGGCATAATTTAACCTAGCGATAGCGACAAAATTTGCTGAGATTGATAGATGGTAAAAGAGCCTATACAAATATACCCTGCCTTTTTACTAAATAAATTTATAAACTAAATGGTGTGTTGAGATATTTAATATTGATAATAACTTGATACTGTCGTGCCTTGCGCATGGCGCATAAATCATAATCTTTTTCGCCAGCACTTTATTTATGAAGAATTATAAGCGTGTGTATGATGTGACCAACTAATACTAACACAAGTTTTGTATTGTTTACCTATTCTATTTATATCAAAACAAAAATAAATTGCTTGTGTTATTGAGAAAAAAAATCCTGATGTTGTAGTTACGTGTACTGTGCTAGACTAACTGAGACTTGTCATCAAACAGGACCCGGCACTTGTATACTGTTACACCGCCACACAGCATATATTTTTCTCTCGTTAATTATTATTTTATGGTCTGATTGCTTCTATTGACATTTTTATTTTATTTCAGTTTATGAAATTGTTTTTTCAGCAATCGTTTTTGTCTTAGTTTTATTTTTGTACGTCGCTTTGGATAAAAGTCCACCTTCAACAACATGCCAACAACTGACTTTATCGTTATTATCGCGGGAAGACAAAATGATTAAATCGCAAACGTAAATGCCCATCCCTAATAACATGTTCAGATTTGGTGTGATCTGCATCTGCACCATATGTAATGCACTGGTTTGCATGTTGCAGGTGCCCCTCCTACTGTTCATATTCCAGGTCTACCTCCAGAATTCATGCAAGCCATTGTGCATCAAGTCACTCAGCAAGCCATGGCCATGGCAAACGCTGCCTCTACTGGCCAGCAGGGGCAACAGACCACACCACCTGCAGCAAACGTTGGATCTGGCTCCACTCCAGCCCCCGTGCCCCCCTACCCACCTCAGGCCAGAGTGGTTTTCACCAGACCCTCCTTTACTCACAGGATGGCCAACCCCACTTTTACCACAAGGGGGCCCACTATTAACCTTAGAGCAGCTGTGCCACCGATGATGGGCCAACAGCAGGGACAGGTGAATGAAATTCTTATGATATTTCCGGAATATAGAGGTGTAAATTCTAGACAGGAATGAATGTGTTCCACCACATGAATGAATGTATTATGAATTCAATTTTGAAGTGGTTTTGATTACAGTTTTTAATTAACTCTGTACACGACAAGCCTACATATGTGATCTGTGTGGGCAAAATGGGTCACAATGAGCAAATTTTCAAAAATGAGTTATTTTTATTTTCACATTCTCCACTAAAAGACCTTCAAAATGATTAATGATTTGTTGGAATCGGATGAAACATGACTGAGAAAGCGTACAAATAAAGATAATTTTAGATGTTTTATTACTATTCGGAGCAATATTTTACAAATTTTTTTTTTTTACTAAAATATCCATTAAAATATTCCGCTATTGTATTCTGCCATAGCAAACTGTGGTAGTAGTTTCTGTCATATAAATAAGTGTCTATCATATCTAATTATATTATAGTGTATTTTATACAACCCCAAATCAGAAAAAGTTGGGACAGTATGGAAAACGCAAATAAAAAAAGAAAGTAGTGATTTCTAAATTTACTTTGACTTGTATTTCATTGCAGACAATATGAACACAAAATATTTCATGTTTTATCTGGTCAACTTCATGTCATTTGTAAATATACATCCTTTCCTGTCATTCAGACCTGCAACACATTCCAAAAAAAGTTGGGACAGGAGCAATTTAGGGCTAGTAATGAGGTAAATTGGTTAAATAATGATGTGTTTTGAAACAGTTGATGTCAACAGGTGATTGTAATTATGATTTGGTACAAAAGCAGCATCCAAGAAAGGTCTAGTCCTTTAGGAGCAAAGATGGGCCGAGGATCGCCAGTTTGCCAACAAATACGTGAGAAAATTATTGAAATGTTTAAAAACAATGTTCCTCAAAGAAAGATAGGAAGAGATTTGGATATTTCACCTTCAACAGTGCATAACATAATTAAAAGATTCAAGGAATCTGGAGGAATTTCAGTGCGTAAAGGACAAGGGCGCAAGCCTAAGCTGAACAACCGTGATCTCCGATCCCTCAGGCGGCACTGCATCAAGAATCGTCATTCATCTATAAGCGATATCACCACATGGGCTCAGGACTACTTTGGCAAACCTTTGTCAAGTACCACAATACGTAGTTACATCCACAAATGCCAGTTAAAACTGTACTGTGCCAAAAGGAAGCCCTATGTTAACTGTCCAGAAGCGCCGTCGACTTCTCTGGGCTCGGAGGCATCTGGGATGGACCATCACACAGTGGAAACGTGTACTGTGGTCAGATGAATCAGTATTTCAGGTATTTTTTGGGAGGAATGGACGCCGTGTGCTCCGGACCAAAGAAGAAAAGGATCATCCAGACTGTTACCAGCAACAAGTCCAAAGGCCAGGGTCTGTCATGGTATGGGGTTGTGTCAGTGCCCTTGGCAAAGGTAACTTGCACTTCTGTGATGGCACCATTAATGCTGAAAAGTACATAGAGATTTTGGAGCACAATATGCTGCCTTCAAGAAGACATCTTTTCCAGGGACGTCCATGCATATTTCAACAAGACGATGCAAAACCACATTCTGCACACATTACAAAGTCCTGGCTGCGGAGGAAGAGGGTACGGGTACTTGACTGGCCTGCCTGCAGTCCCGACCTGTCTCCAATAGAGAATGTGTGGCGCATTTTGAAGTGCAAAATGCGACAACGAAGACCCCATACTGTTGCCCACCTTAAGACTTGTTTGCAGGAAGAATGGGACAAAATTACACCTGAAACACTTCATCACTTGGTGTCTTCAGTCCCTAAACGTCTTTTAAGTGTTGTGAAAAGGAATGGCAACATTGCAAAGTGGTAAATGCTTTACTGTCCCAACTTTTTTTGGAATGTGTTGCAGGTCTGAATGACAGGAAAGGATGTATATTTACAAATGACATGAAGTTGACCAGACAAAACATGAAATATTTTGTGTTCATATTGTCTGCAATGAAATACAAGTCAAAGTAAATTTAGAAATCACTACTTTCTTTTTTTTATTTGCGTTTTCCATACTGTCCCAACTTTTTCTGATTTGGGGTTGTATATATAAATTAAAGTAGTATAGGTTGTAAACATTAAAATGTTATATTGAAATATAACGTGTTTGTAATGAGTTCCTGTAAACTTGCAATGTGCTGCTCTGGAAGTTGCAGTTTGCTAAATTCAGAAGCTGTCATGCATTATTTTCAAGTTTTATAGAAGTCCTAGCTCAGACTTGTTCATTGTGTGTTGGTTTTATACAGATGTGTGTGTTTCCTTTCAGGCTGGACAGTTCCCTCCTGCTGCTCTGAATCAGATGATTGGTGGACTGGTCGGCCAGCTTCTGTCAGGGGCTGCAGGGCAGATGGGTACAGTTGCATAAAAAACTTTAATTTATAATAATACATACACTGCTTTGTTTGAAAGTATGTTCACTTACTGTATATGTACTCAATACTTGGTAGGGGCTCCTTTTGCTTTAATTACTGCCTCAATTCGGCGTGGCATGGAGGTGATCAGTTTGTGGCACTGCTGAGGTGGTATGGAAGCCCAGGTTTTTTTGACAGTGGCCTTCAGGTCATCTGCATTGTTGGGTCTGGTGTCTCTCATCTTCCTCTTGACAATACCCCATAGATTCTCTATGGGGTTCAGGTCAGGCGAGTTTGTTGGCCTAATCAAGCACAGTAACACCATGGTCAATGAACCAGCTTTTGGTACCTTTGGCAGTGTGGGCAGGTGCCAAGTCCTGCTGGAAAATGAAATCAGCATCTCCATAAAGCTTGTCAGCAAAAGGAAGCATGAAGTGCTCTAAAATTTCCTGGTAGATGGCTGCGTTGACTGTGGACTTCAGAAAACACAGTGGACCAACACCAGCAGATGACATGGCAGCCCAAATCATCACTGACTGTGGAAACTTCACACTGGACTTCAAGCAACATGGATTCTGTGCCTCTCCACTCTTCCTCCAGACTCTGGGACCTTGTTTCCAAATGAAATGCAAAATTTACTTTCATCTGAAAAAAGGACTTTGGACCACTGAGCAACAGTCCAGTTATTTTTCTCCACAGCCCAGGTAAGACGCTTCTGACGTGGTCTCTGGTTCAGAAGTGGCTTGGTAGCCCTTTTCCTGAAGACGTCTGAGCGTGGTGACTCTTGATGCACTGACTCCAGCTTCAGTCCACTCCTTGTGAAGCTCTCACAAGTGTTTGAATCAGCTTTGCTTGACAGTATTCTCAAGCTTGCAGTCATCCCTGTTGCTTGTGCACCTTTTCCTACCCAAATTCTTCCTTCCAGTCAACTTTGCATTTAATATGCTTTGATACAGCACTCTGTAAACAGCCACACCTTTCAGTAATGACCCTCTGTGACTTACCCTCTTTGTGTTCGTCTTCTGGATCATTGCCAAGTCAGCAGTCTTCTCCATTATTGTGGTTTCAAAGAAGAAGAGAGACCCAGAATTTATACTGTAGGGATGGTCATTAATAGAAACTCAAATGTAAATATTCTAATATTTTGAGATACTGATTTTTGACTTTCATGAGCTGTAAGCTCTAATCATCAAAATCAAAACAAAAAAAACTTTTGAAATGTTTTACTTTACATGCAATGAATCTTAAAATATATGAAAGTTTCACTTTTTGAAATAACTTAGAAGAAAAAAATTACTTTTTCACAACATTCTAATTTATTGAGATGCACCTGTATGTAATACTGATGTAAAATACCTCTGGTTAGGGCGTGGTATAATATATTTTACTGTTCTCTGTATCCACAGCCAGCCAAACCACCACATCCTCTTCACAAACATTCTCCTTCTCCACGTCCACTTCCACAAGCACTCCATCCACCACCTCGACCACCACAAGTGGCTCTGGGTCCACACAGTCTAATAGTACCAACACCAGCACTCCTCAACCTGGATCTGCACCGCCACCTCCTCAGGAGAATCCTTTAGGGGGAAATCTGGAGCAGTTGTTAGGGTCTCTACTGGGAGGAGCTGTTGCCGCAGGTGGCCAGGGCCCTTCTATAACAGTCACCATGCCTGGGGTCCCTACCTTCATCCAGGGGGTCACAGACTTCATGCAGGTGAATAGTCTCCTTTGGCTATATAGACTTTTTTCCAGATTGTATTATTACAATACTCATCATTTTCAAACATTGATACCAAAGATGCCATGACTAACTTATATGAAACCATTTACCTTGAGCAACATATCCTGAGGCTTTTTCCCCATTTTGGATCTCAACAGTTCCTGTTCACTTGTCAGAACACTAGATTTCTGCTTTTTTTCTCACTGGTTTTTGTAATGCATGCTAGTGTTTATAAGACAGCTTTATGCATCTCTGTCATCAGGCTTCCCAAACACTTTTCTCTCAGCCTCCTGCGGGACAGCCTCCCACCTCGACTCCTACCGCTCCCACGGCCCCACCAAACGCAGACACCGCTCCTGGGGGCGCCACAGCCGGTGAAGGTCTGAACCCTGAGCTCTTCACTGGGATAGTCCAGGGCGTCCTGTCCACCATGATGGGCTCTCTGGGTACCCCTCAAAATGAAACCGAGAGCATCGCACAGTTCATCCAGAGGCTCTCCCAAACTAGTAACATCTTCACCCCTGGTACTGGAGACGCTATGGGTGAGCTCTTTGGGGTTAATGCATTTCCTTTTTAGTTCATTTCTTTTTTTTATCCAAGCAGAATGAGGAAAACTAAAGAACCTGTGTATGTGTTAAGGTTTCTTCGGTGATCTACTGGCTTTGGTCTGTCAGAACTTCTCCATGGTGGACATGGTGTTGTTGCTCCACGGGCAGCACCAGCCACTTGGTCGTATCCAGCCCCAACTCGCTCAGTTCTTCACTGAGCATTTCCTGCAAGGCCGCGAGCCCACAGAGGCCAACATCACTGTAAGTTGTTCTTTAGCAGTGTCAAGTGCCTTGATTCCCAATGCTGGTCCTGGAACACCCCCAATGCCTCCCTAATCAATTACATCTGATTAGACTCAACAGGTTATTAATAGAGACTCCAAAACCTGTAATGGGTTCGTTACATAAGGGAAACATCTAAAATGTTGAGTGACAGCAGTCTAAAATATTTACAATGACCTCCAAAAAACATTACAGCTGCGTTAGAGTGCCCTAAATATCCTGAAAATCCCATGGTTTTGCTTTGACTAAATTGAAATTCAAAACAAGAAGTCTCTGTAATTTGCTTTGAAAGTGATTTGCCATAACCTTGTCTGTTTTTACAAGTTACTAACCCTGACAGGATAATACAACTTCAACATAAAAACACAGATGAATGTAAATGTGAAGTGCAAAAAGGGATATTTACGTAATTGAATGTGACATACAAGATGTTATCACTGACAGCAGTTTAGGAATGTAACAGATCATTATTTTGAAACTATTTGTAAACAATCTTGTATCAGATTTCTTACTGTACACTTAAGTTTCTAAGGTGTTTATGCAGTTGTTTGATTCTGCATATTTGTCCTCTCCTGTACACTTTTTTGTTTTCCCTGGTCTGATTCTTCAATTTTCCCTATTTTCTGTTTCTCTTTCCATGTCTTATTTTTTCTTTCTGTTTTTATAGGCAGCTGCTGATGACTTAATTGCTGAACTTGAGGAGTACATCACAGAAAGTTTTGTAAGAATCTGTGGATTCTTTCTTGACTCTTTGAAAACGAACTATGAAAAGCTCTGTGACACTGGCAATTACGACACAAAATAAATTCCACTGATCTCTCAGTTTGTAACAAGTATTGTAAATGTAAAGTGGACATCTATACACTATATACAAGCTACATTTATTTTTTAGAAAGAAATCAATTCAACAAGGTTGCATTAAATTGATCAAAAATAACATTAAAGACTTTTATAATGTTACAAAATATTTTTTTCACAAAATATTGTTTTCAGCATTTGGTAATAATACGAAATGCTTCTTGATCACCAAATCAGCATATTAGAATGATTTCTGAAGGATCATGTGACACTTCAAGACTGGAGTAATGGCTGCTGAAAATTCAGCTTTGACATCACAGGAATAAATTAAATTTTGAATATTTTAAAATAAAAAGCAGATTTTTAAACTCAGGAATGTGTTGTGCCAAGACTTCCATTGTTAGTGAATTACTGCGAACACAGTATATGATTTATATGATATGAAGTCAAAGCATGCCAAAGATGATGTTGCTTAGCTTAAAGAAAATGAAAACAAGATTTCCATTCAATGAAACTGATGCAAATTTGAGTTGTATGCTTCCTGTCCATCCCATCTAGTCAACCGTCGCAGTCCGTGATGGGGTGGATATCACCCAGACGAACCGGGCTTTTCTCAGACAACAACTTGTAGGCATCGCCACCCACATTCTGCATTGCACCGGTATGTCTAGACAAGCAGTGTCATGAGATCAGTCTCTATTTAGATTGATAAACACAACATGCATTCACCAAATATTAGCTTATTATTAGCTTGCGGTTTCATTCTTTTATCATGTCCAAGGGCTCTGTAGGAATGCTGAAACAAAATTTCCACACAAACACTAAAACATGAAATGCATTAAATGTGTTTTTTTCTTCAGATCCAATGTTTGAACCACATTAAATGTGTTTTTATTTTCTTCAGATCAAACGGTTGGACCTCGGCTCCTGCAGCTGTGCAACCGTGCTCTCTTTGAGTGTCTTGCCCTCAACCTCTACTGTCTGAACGGAGAACAAAGTGCCCTTACTGCCGTCATCAACCACCGCATTGTTAGTACCCAAAACAACTGACATCTGACTCCTACAACCCCTTTCGTCTTGGTTATTTTTTTATTGTTCATCCTACACCTGCTCACTGTAAATAAAATTGCGGAGGAGACATTTCCATGTTGGTGGAGGCTTGGGTTGATGAAGGAAACTTAGCAATTAATGATAAAGGTGTTAGGGGTTAGACACATCAAAACAGGATTTTGCGGTCATGGAAAACCTGAAAATGTTAGGGGATATTAAACTAGTTATTAAAATGTAATGTAAAATTGAATGTACATATTTACTCATCTTTTCTGTGAGGAAAGTATATGTATGTTCAAATACACTTAATGAATCCCTAACATGAATTTACATGTCGCCTCTCTATTAGAGGACAATGTCAGCTGAGGTCAACCCTAGCCTGGTGAACTGGTTAACCAGTATGATGACCATGAGGCTGCAAGTGATACTGGAGCACATCCCCATCACAGAGGAACAGATCACTCAATACGTCATCCACACACAGGTTTGGTTTCACAGGTTCAACAGAATTATTTTTTTTTTTTTCAGATTCCACCAGTTTTATGATGGTTGGTTAGTGTGTAGTGCTGGATGTTTGCATAGTCAAGATGGTCTTAGTTAATATACTGTGAATTAGGGATGTTCATTTTAACCGTTTAACCGTTAACCTACCGATTAGAAGTTTGACCGATTAATACAATCAGTTAAATGGTTTAAAGTCACTTATTTATTTATTTTTTCAGTAATTTATCAAAATATTTTAAAAGGTTTGCTGCATGGTTAAAATAAGCTACGCGTATATAAAAAAATGCTTTTTAGAGAGAGAAAAAAAAAAACAAGTCGCCTAAGTCGCATTTTATTATTTCATTCAGAAATAGCCGACGCGAATTACAAACATTATAATAAACACTGGAAACATAACTAGGCTATTTTAGTTCCCCTCACTCCACAACAAATCCTTTCAATTAACAGTAGGCTATTTAGAAAAGAACAAGAATTAAAAATGTAAGAAGCTAAAGCTATATTAACGACAAACCAAAAATAATTTTTTTTTTTTTTTTTTTTTTTTTTTTTTTTTAGGCTAAAACGAAACTGAAACCAATGTTGGGCTATACTATCTCCTTCGACAGCCTTTTTTTTTTTCTTTTTTTTTAAAAATCAAATGTTTCCGTATTCGCGATGTATTTGAATGGCAATTAATTAATTAAATTTTATATACCCTTATACTTAACCACACTGTGACAGACAAGACCAGGGGACAGAGAAAACAAGAGAGAGAAAGAAGAAAGAAGATAGGAAAAAAAAAAAAAAAAAAAAAAAAAGGGTTGTGCCTTTTGATGTAGCACAGCCTGCTTCACTCGCGTTAGCCAATGGAGCATCCACGGAGAAACCAAATGTTTGTGCACTAACTTAAGCCAGGTAGGGCATGGCACACGCATAACGGCATACTACATTTAAACTGAGCATGTGTGTTTTTTTTAATCCATATGTGATTGTTTTTTTTTATAATGATAATAGAACAGCCAGCTGCATTAATTGTCAAACTATGGTAGCAAAGCTTAACAATGTGTGCGTGCGTGCAGGCATGCCCGCCAAATAAGCGCTGGAGCAAGTCAGGTGTATTTGATTTTTTTCCCCCTTAGAGCATTAAAAGTGGAAGCAAAATACTGCTCTTTTAGTATCATAGAAACATTAATAACCAGAATTGACTTCCCAAAGTTGGTTTGATTTTAATTTTTCTATATTGTAAATTGTACTTATTCACAATAAAATTAACTAATCTTTGCTCTTGTTCCAGATAGGGTGTAAGCTATATAACGCACTACCAAAATAATTAATTTAGGCTAAAACGAAAGAAACCAATGTTGGGTCTCCTTCGACACAAAATCAAATGTTTCCGTATTCGCGATGTATTTGAATGGCAAAATCTATTTACCTTTTATGTCTGCCTGCTTCACTCGCTTATCCACGAAAACAAATGTTTTGCATAACTTCACGGCGGTAGGGTGATAACGCATAACGGCACAGAACATTTTACTAATTTAAACTGAGCAGTGTGAACCGTTTTTTTTATAAAAGCTCTGTCAAGGTAGCAAAGCTTAACTGTGTGCGTGCGTGCACATGCGGCGCTGGAGCAATCACTTTCCCCCTTCTAAAAGTGGAAGCAAATACTGCAGTCATAAAGATAACCAGAATTTTCTTAAAAGGTTTGCTTTTATTTGTGTTAAAAACTTCTCTTTTGTAAAATAAATTAAAAAAAAATTCCGCTTTCTGAATGGTTTCCTTTCGCGCAGAACAAAAATGAACCGAAACTCTGCATAGGCTACTTGCACAGTTTTTCTTTCGTTTTCTTAAATTATTAAAGTGAAAATATATTTCTTGTCATCCATTATACGAAGTACTCCACATGGCTCCGGGGGGTTAATAAAGGCCTTCTGAAGCAAACTGATATGTTTGTGAAAGACAAATTCTGGATTTGTTTGCGAGAATTTTACTTCCGCATCTAAAAAACACCAAACCGGAAGTGATGTAACAGGAGGGAGCGCAGTCAATTTAAACAATAGGAAAACAATGGATCGCAATGGGAGTTCGGACGCTGAGGAAATTGTAAATGTTTATTCATACTTGTATGATGGACCACAGCCATACAATTATGAGCCTTTTATGAGAGAGAATAGTGTTTTTTTTTTTTTTATTGTGAAGTGAAAGGAATGAATAGCGATTCTCGCTCTCTTTGTGCAGACACAAAGACCTCTTAGTAAAGTTAATTTGATGTCGAGTTTGTGGCCACCCGGATCAATGGCATGGATGCTATGACGATGCTAAAAATAAATATATTTGGTGTATCTGGTGTAATGCAATGTGTTTACGCAGTTTAAGGTTAAAAAAACATGATTTTCCACATACCGTGTCTGTACATTATTGTTGCTCCTCTCTGCCCTACCTTTCTGAAACGCGTCGATTTTTACTAAGCTCATCATTATGAAAAGCGTGGTGTGTTCTGGTTGGTCAGCTATCCAGTGTGTTGTGATTGGCCGAATACCTCAAGTGTGTAACAGAAATGTTACCATATTTACCATATTTGGAAACACAGCATCTCCATGACATGGCGGTGGCGGCGACAACGACAATACTACAACGAGAATAAAAGTTGTACCTTCTTTCTTTGTTTATACATTTGATCAGAGTTATGCAAATCTTCCAACACAGTGACGTAGATTTGTGGGGGTGTGTTTGAATGAGGCGTTTTAGGAAGTCGTGGTTTAGTCTTAACTTTTTAGAAATAATATCTCTTTGGGATTGAGACTTTTAATCTTTGTGACTTTATGGATCTTATTTATGCACGAACAGCTTGTAACACTCCAGAGAGAAAGGAAAACATGAAATTGCGTCATTATTAATTATTTATAATAATTAATAATTATTAATTATTAACCCTTTTAATTATTATTATAAGAATAATCCTGGCCTACCCCTGCTCTCTTGGCCACAAAGCAATTATATGGCTGTGGTCCGTTATATGAGTAAAAATCAGGTGCTGGCATACTTTTATTTTTAAATTCTTTTTAAATCTCATTTCACTCAAGAAATATTACACCATGGATCTCACATGACATTTTGCATTGACTTTAAATGCATATGTTTTCTCAGAGTGAAGAATCAGTAGAGAGGCCCATACAGCATTCTGATCCTCAGAACGTGGAGGTAAATAAACATAAAAGGGTTTGATTGTGATTTACAATGAAATGCAATTGCTTTGTAGACCGGACATATACATACTTGGCTTTGGAAGTTTAACAGACTGTTCTCATGTTCTGTATGGTCTCGTATAATAACGTCTCCCATACGTGGTTCAGATGGGGGACAGCCTCTCTCCAACACCTGCTACTACAGCAGAAGAAGCTCTGGCCTCCTCCCAGGAAGCAGGAGCAGTGGGAGGTGCAGCTAGGGAAAGAGAGGGAGCTGTTGGAGGAGAGGAAACAGGAAGAGATGCTGAAGCCTGGGCAGCTGCATTGCCTCCTGTGAGTTGATTTTCTTTTGTTCACTTCAAAAACAATGTGTCCACCAAAACATGCTATTTCTACAGATTTAGTACCTTACAACAACATTTTTGGAAAATATGACCTACTCGGTGGTGGCATCCTTGTATATCACTTTTTGCCAGTCAGATCATGGAATATTGAATATGAGACTGTATGTTATTCTGAGTGTCCATTTGATGTGCCGTGTTGTTTGCAGGAGTGGGTTCCTATTATCAGACAAGATCAGATCAGTCAGAGGAAGATAAAGGCCCAGCCTCCTCTCTCTGATGCATATCTGCTTGGGATGCCAGCAAAGCGCAGGAAGGTAAATGTTTAGTTTCGTGCAGCTACATGTTAACATTGAGATAATGTACACATTTGCTGATGTCTTTGTATTCATTCAGACTGGTTTGCCTCTCCCGGAAGCATCACGATAAACAAAAATTTTCTTATTGTGTGTCTCCTAGATGGTAAAGTGTGACGGCCCAAAACTGTCACTCTCTGAGGCAGTGAGTCAAGCCGCCAAGTCAGCCGGTGTAACACCCATCTCAGCTCCCAATGCCCTACAAGGGGATTTAGAAAAACCAGAACTTCAAGAAGCATACAGTGAACAGGTACCTTGTGTGAAAAAATATTTTCATATTATGTCTTGAAATAGACATAATATGCAAACATACATGCTCAAGTTCCTATAACTAGATATTTGTTCATTATGCATGTCAGGATTAGGGATGAAATGATACCATTTTTTCAGATCCTATCCAGAAAATTCTGAGTATCGGCCGATTCCGATCCGATACCAGGGCTTTTTTTTTTTTTTTTTTAATCAATGGAGAATTTCTATACCTCTGTGTGTTGACCTGATCCGTCACTCTTTTGTGTGTTAAACACAATCATAATCTATGACAAAAATACTATTATAAAGTAGGTTAGTGGATAATTTAGCAGCAAAAGTTATTCTAGAAAAATCTTGTGTATTATTTTATAAAATCTAATAATTTAGTGAAATAACATTATTTATGGGGAACAAATAAATGTGAATAAGTGTAGGACTAAATGTGGTAAAATGTTACACATTGCTCTTTGTATTGTTGTAATATACATTAATGAAAACAAGTAAATGTATTTATATATAAATATAAACTATAAAATTAAAAGACATTACTTTGAAATGTATTGCACAGTAATGAAGTTAGCAACATATGATAGTGGAGTCCTATCTCTCATATGTTGCTGCCTCCATTACTGTGCTAAACATTAGTTTATTAATAGCCTTTCTTGTTCTGTCCTATCATAAGACAGAACAAGAAACCCTATAAATAATCTTTCATTGTGCAAGTCTTATAATGCAAAAGGCTCCAATACAGATCCGCACAAAGCGATATCTGCATCCCGTGCGCAGAATGATGCGCTTGAAGCAGCACGGGGTCACAGCGCGCAGCTCCGCATAGAGAAGTTCAAAGCACAAAGGAAAGAGATATTGATGCGTAGTGTATTAAATCTGTGCGATAGTTTATTGAGCCTTTTCTTTTAACAGTTTTAAATTTCAGTTACTGTGCACTTTTGGAGAGAGTTTCATTTTCTTGACTGTAGTAACCGAACGCGACACGCAGTTTGAATGCTGAATGGAGGATGACAGACAGCCGCAGCGGAGAGAAGAGTTAACGTGAACTTGAATTTAACGGCTTAAAGGTGCTGTATGTAGGATTTTGACTCTACTAAAGCATAAAAATACCATAATATGCTTGCAGATATTTAAGAAACATGCTAAGTTAACATACTTGTTTATCTGAAAAACAATGCTACAGTCAGTTATTCTCCTTTGAAAATGTGCGAATGTCTGTGTTTGTTATGGTTTGTGAAACCCGCCCACTGCTAGTTTACCCAATTGTATTTCGGCACCCCAGGTTGCCAGTTGGCAGAAAACACAGCGTATTTCATATCATTCGTCGTCATGTGTGCTCGTTCCTGTTGGTGTCGTTAATCTGGCAACCTGCCGCTGAGTCAAGTCTGAGGAGGAGGGGCTGGTCAATCCTACATACAGCACCTTTAAATATTCATCTGTACCTCACATTCAGAGGCGTCATGCCCATTCAAAGTCAGATATTTGAGCCAAGTGGATTTTGAATGCAGCTTCCAAAAGACAAAATATAGCCGATTATTATTTTCTATATTTAATACGATCACACAGGCGTGATTAGAACATTCAGTGTGTCATCTCATCAGCTGCTAAATTCAAATCTGCGTTCGCTGGCTGTCGCTGAGCCAGAGACAGACGCGTTTTTACAGCACTGCGCATTATAACCAATCACACACGATTCTATTGAGCTTATGAATGCAATGACCAATCAGAGGTGTTCAGATGAGTCATCGATAAAATGCCAGTGTTTTCTTCACTCGCTCGCTGATTGAATACCTCTTTCTGGCGAATTCTCTCATTAGAAACAACAAAGTGCAAATGTGTATACGAAACTGTAAGATATTAATTTCATAGTGTAAACTGCTTCATTGATTTTAATGGGAGTTTTTGAGAGTGCTTGAACTCTTGACTGTCAGTGTGTTCTTTGATAATGTAAATGTTCCTTTGCTCTCTTTCTGTACAATGAAATTTTTATGATTAGTAACCTAACTCACAATGTTTTTATTCACATTAACTTTCAATGTTAAAATCACATTAATTATAAAGTCAGTCGTATTAAAAATGTTATGTCATGACACCCATAAACAGACAGGTTTTTATTAATAGATTAGATTATTAGGTTACTTTGACCCACTATATGATTTCCCACGATATATCAACATAATCTATAAAGGTGAGAGAATCAAGATATTTCATGATATAGTTAATGCGTTTGGGAATGTTATTGAAGAATGTCTATATAGTCTAAGCTTTATTTCAATTTTTACTTTGACAATTTTAGTACAAGATTTAATTAAAATGTAATGTTAATGTCAAATTAAAATGAGCAACTACCTGAAATAAAGTGTTTAAGTTTCAGTTTTAGTTAACTATAATAACCGTTTTTCATGTTCTTAAAATATACATTTTTCAGTATTAGTTACCCATAAACTTTTAATACACACAAAACATGGGGCTTTTCCACAAACATAAAAGCCACCATTATTTTATTAAATATCATAAAATGTTATATATGTTATTTATATATATTGTTGTTGTTTTTTTATCAGCTGAAAAACGACATCAAGAAACGAGTAAAGGAGGATCCAGATTACAATTCCAGAAGGTTTCCTAACACACATCAAGTATTTTCTCCAGACTCATAACTTTTGTACCTGCCAGCTTACATGTGTTCACCTCAGCCCAGTTCCTTTTGTGGGGCATGTGTTTTATTTGCACAGTTTTGTGTTGTCAGATGACTTCACACCCCACATTTCTGTCGATACCTTTTAATTGACTGATTATCTGCTTGCTGATTCTAATCAGCAGATGTGCTGTTGTACGTGTTGATCATGTGTGGCTGGAGGTGCTGAGTGCGATCTACACACTGACCATCTGACATGTGTCTTGTCCTGGTCAATTCAGACACGTGTGTTAAGAGCCTGTCTTTAAGCCACCTACCAGCATGCTGTATCAGAACTGTTGTGTTTTTATGATTCAGTCTGATGAATAACAGTGTTGTAACTGAATTCTGAGGAAAGACGTGATGAGAACAGGAGAGAACTGATAATTGATAACTGATAATAATGATGCTGTTGTTTAAAGCTTTGATTATATAACATTTTGCCTTGCCTTTCACCTCCATTACTCTGCTATGGCTTTATGATACATTGAAAAAAATTATAAGAACTGTCATTTGGAACCATGAATGTAAAATGCCCGAGATTAAACAATTTTGCACCGGTTTAGTGCATAAATGCGTTGTTTGTTTTGTTTTGTTTTTTGTGAGTCAAATCACAGTTCATTTTGTTTGAGGTTAATTCAGTTTGTGAAATTTAAGTCATTCAAATGTTAACTTTATCGTCATAGAATAAAATATACCAAAACAAAGCTATTTTTATAATGTTTTATGAAAGTGTGAATTTCCACCCCTTTGGAATGTTTATGGATACTTAAAGGAATAGTTCAGCAAAAAAATGAAAATGTGCTCACCCTCAGGTCATAATGTAGATAAGTTTGTTTCTTCATCAGAACAGATTTGTAAGAACTTAGCGTTACATCACTTGCTCACCAGTGGATCCTCTTATGTAATGGCCTACATTATGGATATTGTGGTTTATTGCTGTGGCCATGTCTGCTGTCCTTATGCTTCCTGCAGCAGGACTATGGCAGGTTCACGCAGGTGATCAGGAATCCTCGGCATCTTTCTCCTGATGGTGTTTTTTAGAGTCAGTAGAAAGGTCTCTTCAGTCCTAAGTTATAATAACTTATTAATTACTGCCTGTAAACCGTACATGTCTTAAAGGGGTGGTTGACTGTTTTTTTTTTAGGCTTGATTGTGTTTATGGGGTGCAGTCTAGCATGTGTTCATGCTTGGTTTTTTTAAAAACGCATTCTTTTTCACATAATTTACCTTTATTCCACACCTCTCTGTCCCTTCTCTGACAAACGCCTCGATTTATTTCCTGGTTTTATGAAGCCCCTCCCTCGGTGGGCTGAGATTGGTTAGCTGGCTCAGTGTGTTGTGATTCGCTAAACCGCCTCTACTGCACGTCTGAACGTCCCGCCCCTCTCCTCAGTGGCATGTGCTTCGGTTGAATTGTAAACAGTGGCGTTGTCTATAATGCTTATCAATTTGAGGCCGATTGAGACCCAGAGGATATTAGTGAAGAGGATCGTGCAGAACCTGTGCAAGCACGGCTCTTAATGGTATGTTTGGTTGTTGTTGTCTCATACTTTTAAATACGCTGCTATTTGTAAGTGCTACTGCTTCTGTTAGCTTTTAATATACGGTTTTATCCTGATTAAAGCTTTAATACAGCACAGCAACCGCACGTGTGTCCATTTATAATGCTTCTCATTGCTGTGTGAAAATAAGTGTATAATTGGAACAGTTTGTTGGAGCTGATCTGACAATCTGAATGAGAGAGAGAGAGATGCAGAGCAGGGCGACAGAGTAACAGTATTAAGAACCGCTGCTTTAATGATTTTGAAACTTGAGAATCCATTAGATTCGTTAGAAGACAGAATCGCGATTCATATGAATAGATTTTTACGTACATGCATCCCTAGTTTTCTCTTCCTCTTCTCTAAAGCAGCGCAGCATGGCCTCGCCCCCTTTGCTGCGTGTTCCCGGGGGCGGGGTTTAGACCCGGGAAGTAACTCGTTGTAGTCCCTTACCTGTTGTTTTTGTAGGCATTAAACTGCCAGAATTTTAAAAGACCATATCTCCATTTGCATTGAACTTTCAGCGCCGCGACTCTGAAGATATTGTTTATACTCAAACAAGCAACATTACACACTAACTAATGTTAAAAAAGTGAAATCGCAATCAACCACCCCTTCAAGGACTGTTCCACAGGTGCGTGTGCAATTATTGTTTTCGGTTCATTGAATAAAAGTATGAAAATTATTGTTTAAACCTGTTCCAATAGATATGTAAAGCTTATATTTGGCTTATACAAAATTTTCTTTAGAATACAGTATCCTGAAAAAGGGACGTTTCTCTTTCTGCGTTTATAAGGAATTTATCTTTGTGACCGAAGACATTACATTTGAGACTAACTATATATATCTTTGTTTTCTGAGAGAGTAGACACAACAACACCACACCTCTTCTGCTTGACATCTGTTTATCTTTGTGTTTTGTTATAGGCCTTATGCAGCTCCGCCCCTTTTCACCACTGTGCTCATTGTCCTCTGTCTTCCTTTTGTATTTCCCCAGGGTGAAGAGAGGATCATACGAATATAAAATCTCGTTTTAAAGCCTTTACGTTCTACTGACATTTATGACAGCCGCTGCAAACATTACAATGCTCATGATAACTTTAATTAACTCTACAATAAGTAAATCCACTTCATCTAATAATCCACTCTGAGCTCATTTTTGTTTTTGCAAGTAGAGTTCTACACTCTCTCAGTTCTACTATTAGAACGGGAGAGAGAGAGAAAAGCATACACAGTGTAAATAAGAGATTGATTGTTTAGTTAGTCATTGATTATATCATTGAGTTTTCGCGTGATAAAGCTCAGTCAGTTGTGCTATAAGAGGAGCCCTTTGCTCGGTTTCTCTACATAATCCATTGACAATATGAAGAAAAGTTTTTTGTCTGTCTAGACCGAACATCCATGTATACTGTTTCAGGAGGGACAAACGTGAGTGTAAAAAATGATAGGCGTGAATCCACTAAATTGCGTGTCTTTGTCACCTTTTTCACCCATGATGTGTTTGCTTCCCTGTATTTTAAAAAGCACGTCATCACCTCCACTGGAGAAAGTTAGATTTTTGTAGTGCAGAGTTTGTATGTGTTAGAGACTGTTCTGCTCGTTTGAGATGAAAACAGTTTGTATCTGAGGAACTGTTTTGGTGTATTTGACCCCTTTGTCTGTTTTATGATACTGATTTTGGATTGCCCTCTCAATTTGTAATCATTATGTAATCGTGCCATCTTTGTCATGGGGATTCTCTCTTTAGTGGAACACTAAAGATCTTAGTCCCAAGTGTAGCGTTCAAAAGGGGCGAGACATCATCCGAGACTTGCTAAAAGAGTATAAAATTGGTTATCTCAAGTCAAGTGTGTCAGAAAATGTCTACCACAGAGGGTTTCATGAATGCATTGACAGGCCCCCTGACAAAGTTTTGCTAAGGGCCCCCAGATGGCTATAGACGCGTTATTACGCTGTTTGTTCTTTTCTTTTAATGGGTTAAGACAGAGGGTTAAAAACAAGACAGTTTTGTTTATTTTGGCCTAGTCGGCCCCTGAACTCAAATTCCTAAATTATCACAAACTCAGTGTTGTTTACAATCTGTGAAAGTCCTTTCATGTTGCACCCTTTTCCCCCAGATAGGGAGTAACAATCAACAAACCATTTCCCATAAAGATCTGTAAAGATTATTTGAATTTTACAAAATTATCTTTAAAATACAGTATCCTGAAAAAGTGACATCGTTTTTTATTTTTGAGAATGCATCTTTATGACAGAAGACCCTGACACTGACTGTACATATCTGAGCGAGTATATGAACGAGTAGACACAACAACATGCCTCTTCTGCTTGTCATATGTTCTATCTCAGATGCTGATAGCTGGTCACTCCCACTGCTGATTGTTCCTATAGATCCAGCTGCACATTAAAGTCACTGAACGTGTCTGGCAGGTTTAAATCATTAGTTCAGCTGCTTCTGGTAGTTTGGCTGTGGCCTTAAAGGGCGGCTGTCACTCATCTGTCTTCTGCCTGTGATTTACTTCATGAACTACGAGAAAAGACATCTGGGACCTGAAGTCAAGGAGGAAATTTAGGTAGGTGCATTTTGGCAGACTTTCTCTCCAAAGCAACACCATGACATATTGTAAAACCCATTTACATAAAACTCTTTGCATATTTTGACTTGCAAATACTCATATAAGTGAGTTGGAGTAAATGCCAACACAATTCATTCTCATTTTACCTTTTATTACAACCAAAATACAAACTAGCAAATCTGGGTTGCGTACATTCCTTATGCCTGTGTGCATCTGTGAAACTGTGATATAAATAAGTAAAGCAGGAGGAAGAACTCGCACATCTCCTTGGAACCATTATTTACTTTGAGAACAGGAACCAATCTACCAAGTCGTTGAAGTAGATTGGGAGTTAAAATGTGACGACGTTAATGATGTAACGTCATGTGTCATGGTCATGTGTTGTATGAGGAAAGAGGAAGAGACAGTGTATGTAATGCTGGTCTATGTTCCTGCCAAGTAAAACATCTCAGACAAGCGTAGGATGCTAGTTTAAAGTGGTAAGCATTTAATACATTTTAATTTTAATTCAGTTTTCAAAAAGTATTAAATTATTACATTTACATTTAATACATTTTAATTTTAATTCAGTCAGACAGAGGAAGTTTCAAAAAGTATTAAATAGCAAGGGAAGGAGAGAAAGATAAAGGGAAAGTTTTTTTTTTTTTTTAAAGTTAATATTTTTAGTTTTAATTCAGAATTCGAAGAATTGACCTTGAATTGAAGGTTACAAGTTTAATTATATATCGCAGTTCCTTTTAATTTAATAATTTGTGAAGAATTTTCACAGAAGCTTGCATTGGAAAATTTTAAAAAAAAATGTATACATTTTAAAACTATTATTTAACTTGTAATATTATTAAGATAATTTTGAACCTCCTGGTGTGTGTATATACACGTATGTATGTATGTAAATAATATATTTACCCTGATCTTCGAATTGAAAAAGTGTTTATTTTAATTGAGCTATTATTTTATCTTGTAGATTATATGTATACATCTGTTATGTGGAATCGCTTGTTCAGGGCAGTACTAAAGAAACAACAAGCAAGATTCTGTGTAAGTGCTGTTTTCTGAAAATCCAGTTCTTCAGGTTTTGTAAAACACTTCTGCAATTTAAAATATGTTTTGTGTTGCATTGTTTTAGGTACATCAGCCCATTTGTTTATGAAAGTGAAACTCCAAAAACCTTGTTTGAACTTGAACATTTTAAAAGTGATTATATCAGGATGACAGACAGTAATGAAGATCAGCGAATATTAACAATTCTTTCATGGAATGTAAACGGTTTTAACCGCAAAAGGTCTGAGGTGCTTCGTCATTTAAGTCTTCTAAAGGCTGATGTGGTCTTTCTTCAAGAAACTCATGTAGGTCCAGATAGAAACTACAAAACTGGGAGCATCAAAATTCAAGATTTAGAATGCGATTACATGGCGGCATTCACCGTATTTAAAGGAAGTTCACGAGGGGTGGCCGTACTTTTCAAAAACAACCTGGGATGTGGTGGTTTCAATGTCAATTGCGATGAAAAGGGAAGATTCATAATAATCTCATGTAAAATTTGGGGGCGTGATTTCGTATTTATCAATGTATATAACTCAAATGACGAAAAAATTAAGCTGACAGATTTCACACAAATTTCAACCCACATCCCACATTCTGCAAATCTGGTGGTCGGTGGGGATTTTAACACAGTCATGGACGCTGACCTTGACAAAACCTCAAATTTACGAAACCGAAGTCACAGAAAGACTTTCGATGCTCTCCAATGTTTTTTGGAAAACTTCAGCTTGGTGGATGTCTGGCGGTGTCTTTACCCGGAAGTAAAAAGCTTTACGTATTTCGATGGGAAAGGTCAGTCGAGATTGGACTACTTCTTTTTGCAAACTCACAATTTAACAAGTGTAACTGCCTGTAACATTCACAAGAGACCAATGTACTCCGATAAAGAAGAGTACGTTTCTGATCACGCCCCATTGTCAATTCAGATTCAGACAGATGGACAAAAATGGCAGTTTGATTCTTGTCTCCTTGAAGATAAAGCGTGTATGGAACAACTTTCAAGCGTAATAGAGAAAATTTCACAAATAAATACCAAAAGGAATGAATACATGTGGCCAGGAGTGAAGGTCAGACTTGTATGTGAGGCAATAGCTTTTCAAAGACAAACATCTCACCCAAAACTATCAAGACATTCAGGCATGATTGAACTTCCTCAAGAGATGGACCAAGGAGGTAGGGCTTTTCTTTTCCTGCTCTTGTTTTTCGATGTAAAATTGTTCAATATTTTTGACATCAATTTCTTTTTAAGGTTGTCCAGGTTCAGAATCATCCAATGAGGTTCTTCATACACCAAATACTTCATCCCAGAGTCTTCTGAACTTCTTGAATCATTTGCACCAAACTGAGAGATTCGAAGACATAAAGTCCACCCTGATTACCGTTCTAAGTGAACCTGTTTCGAGAAAAGAGGTTCTGGACGCTATACTGTCCTTGCCTCAGTCTGAGAGTCTAACAGCAGATGGACTAACAGTACATTTCTATAAACGTTATGCTTGTAAAATTATATACCTCTTACAAGCATTTTTCAACCATATCTTTGACCTCAAGACAATTAAACAAACAGTTTTTGAATCATTGAGCCAAGGCAAAAACGATCATACTTACAGCTATGATATTCAATATCACTTCAGTCTGATTACAATATTTAATATGGATTATAAAATTCTGGCTTTGATTCTGGCAGAGAGGTTGAAGAGCGTTATTGAACATATTTTAAATCCAGGTCAAAGCAAACCACACATGTCTGTTCTAGACAGCATCACTGATCGAATCCCAGTTCAGTTTATTTCATTAAAACTAGATCCAGGTGCACTGAAATGGCCATATTTGTTTAATAGCTTAAAGTCTGTGAACCTACCTGACCGGTTTAGATCCGTGTTGAAGCTGTTTTTGATGGCAGATCACAGATCACAAGGTCTGAGGGTGGGATGTCCACTGACTCCTTTACTAGTAAGCATCTGCCTTCTTCCTCTGATTAGCTCCATTAACTGCGAGAACGTGTTTTTGGGGCCTAAAGTTCAAGAAGAAACCAGAAAGTCAGTCATTGATGAAGACAGGGCGCTGATTTTTCTTTCCAATTCAAATGAAGCTTTGGATAGTTTTGATGAGATGCTCAGGGATTTTATTGAGACGTCAGGCTTTATTATTGATGAACGATGCTCTGAGGTATTCACAGAGCCGGCGCCAGCGCAACACTGATGGGGGGGGGGGCGACTGAGGTAACGAAAGGGGGCGATGACGTAGCGCAAAGTAAAAATAAATAAAAACATATGTGGCCCATTCACGTATTTGTCGGACCGTAAACAAGCCTGCCCGCGCTACTACTACAACTATTAGAATACTGGGTTCACACACAGATAGTGTTTTGGTCGCGAGACAGGTCAGTGGAAGAGGTTTTTTCAGTGCAGTGATTTAGAATGATGTATTATTCGTGGAGAAGCTGCTATAAAAGACGAGAGAGCAGCATTCAAATTCAAACACATCCGTAGCGCATTTACTCTGAAATACAATGAAGTACCGCAGTGGAATGAAAAATGCGTTCTGAGTGAATGACCCTACTAAAAGGTAGCCTACTTAGCGAATACAGATGGCAGAGTATAATAAAACAAAATCGCATCAAATTCGAAAATCTGACATCCAGGAAATAACATGTCTTAGGGCAGCAGTTTTACCACAAATACAGGCCGCTGCTGGCCAAATGGTGCCCTAAGCAGAATTGTATTGTTGTGCCCCCTCCCCAAAATATTATGGAAGTAAAAAAAATAACTATAGGGGTCAAAATAGACCTTTAATAAAATATAAAAGTAAATAAATAAATTGTAATTAAATTGAATTATTTACAAATTACAATTACAGTTACCACCTATGGCTATGATTTTATTAATACAGCTGTCAGATTGATTTTATAGTCCAAAGCATTCAGAAATCACACAAAAGAAAATTAAGCAGCTTTACTACGATAAAACCATGGTTAATTTTTGTAAGGGTTGTGATGTTCACATGTTTTTCTTGAAGAAATTATAGAGGCTGTAGCATTTCTATTGCAAAAAGGTGGCCAAAAATAAAAGATTAAGTGGATATTTTAATTCAATATTTGGTCGATATTAAAGGACTTGATCGTCCTGTGTAACAGCAGCAATTACCAGGCCTTTGGTGCCCTTTGCAGGCATTTGTAATAATATGTAGCCTAATGTACATAAATTGTATATTTTGTATTACTTTATGTATTTTAACAGTTATGCAATATGATTATAAGTAATTAACCGATCATTATTGGCTCATTGTTTTATATAATGTTTTATGAGTCATTTTAAAGGCTATTGTTCGCTTAGGTCTGTTTTTATAACCACACAAAAATAATAATAATTAAAAAAAAATCTCAATACTTATTTGCAAATTATTATTTGAAGTAACAAAACCACGGTTAATTTGTGGTTACCATGGCTACAAGAACATGGAAACTCAAAGAGAATATTAAGGCAGATGCTGATGGTGAAATTATTAGACATTATTAATGTCAACAGCCAAACAAGTTTCACAGGATTATGAACGTACATGAAAATGATGCACGGGCTTCATCTTGGGCTTTTTTCTTTTTCCTTTCTGGGCCCTGGACTGCTGATGTCTTTTCCCGGGCATAGTTTTCGATCATTTATGATAATTTGCATTCAGCCGCAAATATGACGTGAGGGCGGGCGCGAGCGCAGATGCGGGAAGGGCGCGTCACATGTGCTTAGCTACTGCGTTCATTTTTTATCATTATATATAGGCTATCTGTTCATGTTTATATTTTTATTTCTGTATATGTATATATTAATATAGAACGAATTTAATAAAAAAAAAAATGATGCCCTATGCAAACTGCATACTCTGCTTATAGTGAGCGGCGGTACACCACCACAACCACCAGAAATACTTAATTCTGTCTGTTTTACAATGAAACACAAGCTTATTGTGACTGATTCCCTGACATAACACATTCATTGCGGCCCATTTAACAGATGCATCATTTTAAGTTTAACAAACTGAACAGCATCAAACAATACAGCAAGATAATCAATTAACTACGATAATCTAGCCCTCTATTAAACATTAAAAAAAATATTTCATCATACCTTTAGCTTAGTCAGTAGTGCTGCATAATGCCTGCATTTAGCTGAACCGCTTGCGCGGGAAGTTTGTGTGTCAGAGGTAATTAAAATGCGACTTTGTGAAACAGACTGTCCTAAATGTTTGCTATAGTAGCATCATATTAATGCTAGAAAGCCTATTAGTTTGGCAACTGTGTTTTTTAAATAAACCATTATTTCATAAATAAAATCTATTTTCACACTCATCTTGCCCCCTCACGCCCCCCCGTGGCGCCGGCCCTGGGTATTCATAGCAGGTTCATCTGGCTTCAGTTTATGCAAAAATAAACTTAAATTGTTTAAGAGAACGGACGATGGATTATGAGGTTTTGAACATGAAACGACGTGATTCAATCGCTGGAGGACGCTGAGTCTGTTTTGGTTGGCGTTGTTTTGTGCAGATGGTCGCTCATTTCACAGAAATCTAGATCTGTTATAATGACTCCGATCCATTATAATTTTCTCAAATCTTTAAAAGTGGAGGTGAAATAAGTCTTGATAGATAGGCTAATACTTTTATTTACATTGTACTTTACACCACTATAAAAATGTGAAAAGGCTAGTCGCCACCTACTGGTGCAGTGATGTACTGAAAGCGCAACTGAATCTTTTTGTTGAACTTAAATTATTAGAGTCAATGAATCAAAATCCCTTTTACTACTGTAGCTCTCTATTATCTTTCACAAATCTAAGTATGTTTAAGGCTCTGCATACATATAATACAAATACATTTATATTTTTATTTGCAGATTCTGCCACATAATACCAGGTTTGTGGGTTATAGCTGAAAACAGTATGTGCCATTTTACATTTACAACATTTGGAACAAAAAAACGGTGCAAACATGTTGCTTGTTTGTTTTACATTTAATAAATTCTTTGTATTTTTACATGCTTAAAAATGACCTAAAGGACCTTCTAAAATTGAATCAATAACATATGTTGAACCAGTATAGTATTACATAAATCTCTATACACAGATGAAAATACAAAAACCATAATCTGCCATTGAAATAAAATGAAAATATTTAATCCCATGTCAAATCTCAGGCAGGTGGTTTATTGTGATCCATATGCATGTAAAAATGCAGGTGGGTATGTTTGGTATGTTTTCACTGCAACCAGCAGAGGGCAGAACAAGAGGATGAATGATGAATGCATCTGTGGTAAACCAACAGGACAACCTCCAGCTGAGCCGCACCATTGGCTAATATGTGGTATGCAAACAGATGATGTAGATGTTCCTGGTCACATCCTGATCAGAATGATGTGGAAGAGGGTTGGGTGTAGTTTAGGTTTTAGTTTCAGTGTGCAAGCTCATTACTGAGCAACTGAGCTCAATGCAATGTAGGCTTATTGTTTGATTTAAGATGCAGGAAATTTTTTCTAGTTTGATTTAGAATCAAAAATGAAAGATTAATTTTCATTTCTTTAATTTTCATTTTATTGCAAGTTTATTTAGCAACTCTTTATCATTGTAAGAGTTGTTCAATTGGGATCAAAGTTCAAGCCCAGTTAACCTACTTGCATAATCGGTGACAAATAAATATTTGTGAACTCCACCAAGATGCAACTCATAATAGCTGTTCCACAAATAAATATTTTAGAATGTTTATTTTATCCCAAAAAATCAAGAAATTCGAGTGTTATCAAAAGGAACTACAGATCATAAATAAAAAAAGTCCATTCAAGAACAAAAATTCAGTATAGCTGAAAGTCTTGTGTGTGCTTTAAATGAAAGCTCCAGGATTTTGCCGGTGATCTTTCTGATTCCTGTATCTATATGCTAACCAAACGCCCAGAATCTGAAACAGGAAATATAACAAAATTAATATAAAAATGAATTTATTAACACCTCAAACTAAGAAACAAGCACCAAACCTTAAATACACTGACTGAACTGTTAACGGGTTGATTCAGTATTTCCATGTTTCATGTAATAGGTTTTCAGAAACAAATGATGTCCAGTGTTTGCTCACCTCTGTAAAACTGAAAAACAGACTGACTCCTCCAACAAACTGTAAAGCATCGTCAGCATAGGCCTGGATTATAACTGAACATGGTCTACATGTTTGATCCTTGAAACAGTTCTGATGGCAAAGAGAAGACAGAAATAAAGCAGAAAATAATCTTTACAACCACAATAAAACTGTATGTTAGTTCATTGCATATAAACAAGGTGATCTCATACTCAGGTGATCATCTCAGATATTTGCTCAAGAGGTTAAAGAGCCTGTCAGTTATCATCATAGAAGTATGTTTCATTTTGTCCACATTGAGTAACTTAATTATGAACTATAAATAAAAATGGAAGCCTTATACCTAAAATCTTAATGTACTAAAATAAAGTATTTACCAAAGCTCACCATTCACCAACTATTTGTTCAAGAAGTTTAAAGGGTCTTTCTAGAAGCATGCTGTTTTTCACATTAAGTTCAAGTTCAAGTAGCAGAATACACTTCATAATTCATTAATCTTGGATTGAAAAGCAGAATAATAGTTCTTACAGCAACACATGTCTCATTGTAGTTAACTTCAAGGAAGTCACAGCAATCCAGTGATCTTTCCAAATCCTCCTGCATTGATTCAGACTTATTCCATCCTATCTCCAGGAGCAGGTTCTGAAGGAGAACAAAACATTTGAATTTAAAACCTAGGAATGAGGAAACCATTATCACCGTGTCAAAGTAGTACAAACTATAATCACCTGCTGTTCTTTATTAATCGCCAAGCAGGCACATGATACTGAAAACTGCACAATGAATACCATGAAGAGAATGATCATGTACTAAAGACCAGTTAAGGTTGTTTCACCAACATTTTGGACTAATTCAAAAGCTGTTGATAACAAAGGAAATCCTTTCAAACACAAAAGCCAGCAAAACTGGTAAATGCGAGTTTAGGGCCCAAAGTACAATACAAACTAAGACTGATGTGTTGAACAGAGATAAACCTCATATAGACACATTATTTATATGGAGAGAATTTCTTGAATGAGTAACTCGGAAGGATACAAAGAACAAGAGGACTTGATGATGCTTCACAGCTCCACACAATCCCATAATGGCCACGAAGAAGAGAAAAAATCCAACAGCAATGACAGCAGCCATCACCCTGAAACTAGAGACCAGTCCGAACCATTTGCCCCATGCTGCAACACCAATCATTAGAAGACTGACCATCTGAAAACAAGAAACGATGGATGGTTACACTTTAAAGAGTGTACATGCTCAGAAAAGGCAATTATGAATATAAGCATAAAAAGACATTCTCATTAGGTTTTCCAATTTACAGTAGGCTACAATTTAAAGAACTTACATATAGTTATTGCCATTGCTATGGTAAAGAATAATAGGAATATATGTAAAACAAACTGTTAAACTTTTAAACAAAGACAAAACTCATTGTTCATGTGAATAAGAACAAGTCTTAAAGACTAAATTTACGTAAACCGTTAGACACTTACCACATAAATAAGGTTCAAGATACAAAGAGAAGTTTTGGAAGAAACAAATCCCCCACAAGCCATGATGAAATATCTAGTGTACACTTAAACCATAGCCCGCAAATATCCTCTATGTAGGACTTTCCGCTCTGAGGCAAGTCGTCTGGAGCTAGAAGTTGTCTAAGATTTGCTCAGGTAGACAAGTTTAACGCCATTGGTCCGTTCTTTATCTGTATGCAAATAAGCAAAGTCCCCATTTGTAGGCTACTGTTATCCCAAGGTGAAGCAATCATGATAGGAAGTCCGATTCATTCTGGCGAATCGGTTCCTTCGAACGAGTCGTTTGAAAGAACCTGTTCAAAGGCAAATGCCGCAGTTCTGAATTCAGTGAGTCAGTTGTTCACACAAGAACCGGTTAAACCGACTCAGTGGACAAATTGTTCAGTCAGACGTGTGAATCATTTTGTGACAGGTCTCCAATTCTTGGATTCTGAACGATTCTTGTATAGTTTTAAATATACACATAGGTCTGTATGGTATACTATTTTTGTTAGTTGTCATCTCATATGAACAGTCCATGATTTTCAACCACTTTAAAGGTGGGATTATTTTATTCCTCTATATTTGATTAATAATATACTTTTAATTTACTGAAACCCTAATGCTAGTAAGATGCGTATGTATGAGGCACACTTACATTAATGTCTCTTTTGAAAAAATAAAATATATTGATATACAGAATAAAAGTTCTAGACTTCATGGGACTGAAACACCACCAAACAGATGGGGTACAAAAATGGTTAAATATAATTAAATTGTTTTTCACTACTCCCATACTTAGCACAATAACAAATTTAGTATTTTAAAGAGTTAATGGAGTTGTATATTGCCATATATATATTTTAAACGAATCCTAAAACCACAACGGAAAGCGACAACGGTAATTACACCCCTGTATTTTGTTGCAGTTGGTTCAGTCCGTTTGCCGACAGTACCGTGTTAACCCCTTAGGGGAGCGCAGCCAGTCAGTGGATCAATCAATCACAGCACAGCAGAGCTGTCTTATCCATCACAGTCAACTTATATATTGTTTATTAAAACCAAAAAGCTTCACTTAGACTATAATAATGTCTGCACCAAAGAAAGGAGATCTGACCGACACGGAGAAGGAGCTACTTCAAGTTATTGCTGCAGGTAATGATAGCATGATGCTAACAGGCTAACTGCAGATTAACACATTTAACAGTTCAGAAAATGATCAGTTATGATTTCATTTACAAAATCTGCAAGCTATGGTTGCATAAATATACATAATCAATTCTCTGTTTGTTTTTTAAATTAATTCTTGATATGTTGCATGCAAAAACCTGCATATTAAACTGTATGTGACAGGTAACAATATGCAATTATATGATAAATACATATACGTACCAGCAAAAGGTCGTTTAAAATTATTTAAGCATCAATATTTTTGTGTTGCTTGGTGTTGAATTCCTCAAAATATCATGATTTTGTTTAGCATTAAATATGCATTAGACTCTGATGTGTTATTCTTTACATTAAGGTTGGTCATTGTCTGATAACTGTGGTTGAACATTTGTAGGTAATGTGCAAGAAGCCTCTAGACTGCTTGGATCCAAAGATGTCAGGGTAAACTGTCTGGATGAGGTAAGGGAATGAAGTGTCATTATGCATTTTAATAAAGAGGTTTAAATGTGGTTTAATTTATCACTCTGTTAGTTCTTTGTTCTTTTTAAACAATGCTTAGCTTCTGTATAGAATACAGGTTGAGTACATTGACCAATGACCTGTCCAAATCAGATGTCACTGGCACTTGTGGGCTTTCAAAGCAGCTGCCTGGAAATGATATTGAGTGTCTTTCATTACGAATCCTTCTGTTGGAGCTGAAAAGAAACAAATTAAACGAATAAAAAAAATATGAATCAGTTACTTGTTGGATAGCAAATAAACAGTTTAGAATATTTTTTCTTTCACTTTATTTAAGGAATTAATTATTCACCCAAAAGTCAAAGATTGCTGAAAATTGACTCACCCTCAGGCCATCCAAGACATAGATGAGTTTGATTCTTCATCTCAACAGATTTGGAGAAATGTACATCACTTGCTCACAATTCACAGATCCACTTCAGTGAATGGGTGCCGTCAGAATGAGAGTCTAAACAGATGATAAAAACATCACCATAAAATATGATTTTACTTGCTGCTTGAAATGCTGAAAGATGACTTAAAGGAACTGAAAATGTCATATTCACAGGTTAATGCTTTGAGTGTTTGAGTTGTCAGGGTCACCATCAGGTACCCAGCGTTAATATTTAAAATATGATAAATGCTTTGCTGAATATTGCTTTTTTTTTCTTCAGTATGGCATGACCCCTCTCATGCACGCCGCATATAAGGGCAAGGCAGACATGTGCAAACTGCTGCTGCAGCATGGAGCAGATGTCAACTGCAACGAACATGAACATGGATACACTGCTCTCATGTTTGCAGGACTCTCAGGTCTGGATCACAGATGCTAAATTCTTTTGGTGCTTGTGCTGTTAATTTGACTGTATTTTATGCTAGCAATATAAAAGACAGTAAGTCATGTCCAATCTATTGTACAGGAAAGACAGATATCACCTGGATGATGTTGGATGCTGGAGCAGAGACGGATGCAGTGAACTCAGTCGGCAGAACGGCAGCACAAATGGCTGCTTTTGTAGGTATGACAAATATATGGCCTTATGGGGAAAACAGTGTGCTTTACTGGTCAGTTCGATGATAAATCTGAATTTTCAGCAGCCATTACACCAGTCTTCCTAATGTTGAAAACGGTTGTTTTGCTTAATATTTTTGTGGAAAGTTCATTTTTTTAGGATTCTTTGATGAATACAAAGATAAAAAGAACAGTATTTATTTAAAATAGAAATATTTTGTAACAGTATAGATGTCTTTACTGTCACTTAAGATCAATTTAATGCATCCTTGTTGACTAAATCCCCCCCCCCAAAAAAAATTTTTTTTTACTGGCTCCAAACTTTTGAACAGTAGTATGTCAGATTTTGAGAGGATGTAAGGTATTTTTTTGTTTCCAAAGTTGAATAGTAAATATTAGCCTACTTTTTTTTTTTTTCAGGGCAGCATGACTGTGTGACGGTCATCAATAACTTCTTCTCCCGGGCGAGGTTGGATTACTACACAAAACCACAGGGGCTGGAAAAGGAACCAAAACTCCCTCCTAAACTTGCTGGACCGCTACACAAAATTATAATGAGTACCAACCTCAACCCTGTAAAGGTACTTTTTTGTTTGAACCATATCCATATACTGTGGGTATGGAAAGTATTCAGACCCCCTTAAATTTTTCACTCTTTGTTATATTGCAGCCATTTGCTAAAATCATTTAAGTTCATTTTTTTTCCTCATTAATGTACACACAGCACCCCATATTGACAGAAAAACACAGAATTGTTGACATTTTTGCAGATTTATTAAAAAAGAAAAACTGAAATATCACATGGTCCTAAGTATTCAGACCCTTTGCTGTGACACTCATATATTTAACTCAGGTGCTGTCCATTTCTTCTGATCATCCTTGAGATGGTTCTACACCTTCATTTGAGTCCAGCTGTGTTTGATTATACTGATTGGACTTGATTAGGAAAGCCACACACCTGTCTATATAAGACCTTACAGCTCACAGTGCATGTCAGAGCAAATGAGAATCATGAGGTCAAAGGAACTGCCTGAAGAGCTCAGAGACAGAATTGTGGCAAGGCACAGATCTGGCCAAGGTTACAAAAAAATTCTGCTGCACTTAAGGTTCCTAAGAGCACAGTGGCCTCCATAATCCTTAAATGGAAGACGTTTGGGACGACCAGAACCCTTCCTAGAGCTGGCCGTCCGGCCAAACTGAGCTATCGGGGGAGAAGAGCCCAAAGATCACTGTGGCTGAGCTCCAGAGATGCATTCGGGAGATGGGAGAAAGTTGTAGAAAGTCAACCATCACTGCAGCCCTCCACCAGTCGGGGCTTTATGGCAGAGTGGCCCGACGGAAGCCTCTCCTCAGTGCAAGACACATGAAAGCCCGCATGGAGTTTGCTAAAAAACACCTGAAGGATTCTCTGGTCTGATGAGACCAAGATAGAACTTTTTGGCCTTAATTCTAAGCGGTATATGTGGAGAAAACCAGGCACTGCTCATCACCTGTCCAATACAGTCCCAACAGTGAAGCATGGTGGTGGCAGCATCATGCTGTGGGGGTGTTTTTCAGCTGCAGGGACAGGACGACTGGTTGCAATCGAGGGAAAGATGAATGCGGCCAAGTACAGGGATATCCTGGACGAAAACCTTCTCCAGAGTGCTCAGGACCTCAGACTGGGCCGAAGGTTTACCTTCCAACAAGACAATGACCCTAAGCACACAGCTAAAATAACGAAGGAGTGGCTTCACAACAACTCCGTGACTGTTCTTGAATGGCCCAGCCAGAGCCCTGAATTAAACCCAATTGAGCATCTCTGGAGAGACCTAAAAATGGCTGTCCACCAACGTTTACCATCCAACCTGACAGAACTGGAGAGGATCTGCAAGGAGGAATGGCAGAGTATCCCCAAATAAACTTGTTGCATCTTTCCCAAAAAGACTCATGGCTGTATTAAATCAAAAGGGTGCTTCTACTAAATATTGAGCAAAGGGTCTGAATACTTAGGACCATGTGATATTTCAGTTTTTTTTTTTTAATAAATCTGCAAAAATGTCAACAATTCTGTGTTTTTCTGTCAATATGGGGTGCTGTGTGTACATTAATGAGGAAAAAAATGAACTTAAATGATTTTAGCAAATGGCTGCAATATAACAAAGAGTGAAAAATTTAAGGGGGTCTGAATACTTTCCGTACCCACTGTATATGGGCAGCAGCCGCAGCACGTATAGCGCATCTGTGCCTCGGTGACCCAAGTTTGAGTCCTGACTCGTGATCCTTTCCCAGTCTCTACTCTACTGTCCCAATCTTTACTGTCCTATCAAAATAAAGGTGGAAATGCTCATTAATATATTTTAAAAATATATATTTTTAAGCTAAAATGCTGCAATAGTCTTTCTGAACCTGACGACTATAATATTAAAAATCATTAAACCATTAACTATGTACAAAAGATAATTTAAGTTAAGTTAAGATAAGTTAAGACTGGATGTTCTTTTGATTGGTTTGGCTGCAGATAGTGATGTTGGTGAAAGAAAACCCTCTGCTGATGGATGTGGAAGCTCTTGAGAAGTGCCGCAAGGTCAGTTGCATTTGTTCTGCATTATGCTAAGTGTACATTTCAGAGCTGATTTGAGATTCATTACAATAAACTTACAGTAATTGAATTGAAATCTCGCCCAACTTTACCACAGTTAGTAACTCGTTGTTTTCCAGGTTCTGGAGCTGATCTGTGAGAAGTGCATCAAACAGCAGGATATGAATGAGGTGTTGGCTATGAAGATGCACTACCTCAGCTGTGTGCTCCAGAAATGTGGCTCCTTCCTGAAAGAGCGACAGGACAAACTTGAAAGCCTAATCAAGAGGTGAAATATTATATATATGCAACCATTCTTTAGAATAGAAACTTTCTATTCATGAAAAAAAATGTCTGTTTCCACAAAAATATTAAGCAGCACAACTGTTTTCAACAATAATAAAAATATTTTTTGAATAGCAAATAAGCACATTAGGCAAGGCAAGGCAAGTTTATTTATTAGCACATTTCATACAACAGTGGTAATTCAAAGTGCTTTACATAAAAGAAAGTGAAATAATCATTCACAGCAATAAAAACAAGGAATTAAAAATAATAAAACAAGGAATTTTAAAATGATATAGAAATTGATTTAAAATTAAATTTAAAACGTTAGATAGAAAAGGTTACATTCAACAGCTCATCAACAAATGCAAGCTAAACAGATGAGTTTTGAGACTGGATTTAAATGTGGCTAATGTTTTAGACTAATTTATGAAGACTAATAGACATTAGACTAATTTATGAAGGATCATGTGACACTGAAGACTGGAGTAATGATGCTGAAAATTCAGCTTTGCATCACTGGAATAAATTATATTTTGAAATATATTAAAATAGAAAACCGTTATTTTAAACTGTAGTGATATATTTTACAACATTACTGTTTTTCCTGTATTTTTGATCAAATTAATACAGCCCTGGTGAACATAAGTCTTCTTTCAAAAACATTTAAAAAAAAATCTTCCTGAAGCTAAAGATTTGAACAATAATGTATATGTGTGTATAAACAAAATTTACACTAATAAAACTAAACTTACTCTAACTCAAAAATCTTTTCTTAGTCTTTTGAAAGGGCGAGACAGTGATGGCTTCCTGGTATTCCAGGAGAAGTTCATTCGGGAGTGCATTAGGAAATTTCCATACTGTGATGCCACATTACTGCAGCAGCTGGTCCGGAGTATCGCTCCAGTGGAAATTGTGAGTATGAGTTACAGTGACCTCTATTTGCTCATGTAGAAGATACTGGAAGTGTAATAAAATAACAGAATCATAGCCTGAACCACATTCTGTGTATGGGAGCCTCACCAGTCCTGTTCCAACAGGGAAGTGACCCCACTGCTCTGTCAGTGCTCACGCAGGCCATCACGGGACAGGTGGGTTTCATGGACGCAGACTTCTGCACAACCTGTGGTGAGAAAGGAGCAGAGAAAAGATGCTCCATCTGCAAAATGGTAAATATCAGGTTTTGTCTTATGACTTGTGCACTTCTTCCATAATAGAAAAAGTGTTACTTGGTTTGCTGAGGTGCTTTCTTAAATCTGTGCATTTCTTCAGGTGATCTACTGTGACCAGGCCTGTCAGAAGCAGCACTGGTTTAGCCATAAAAAGGTCTGTAAGATGTTACAGGAGCAGAGAGAGAAACATGAAGCTGAGTCTGCATCACGACTACAGAAACAGGCCAAAGGTATTCAAACCCAATTAGTTTTGCATTACTACGACATTTATGAGAAGTATCATGGTATTATCATGTTTTTGAGCATCGTACCATGGCAACACATTGGCCTTGACATGTTCTTTGGGAATGCCCCATATTTCCTGCACTCATGTTATTTAATGTCAAGCATCACAGCAAGAAGAAATTATTCTTCAACCAAATTGTGAGCTTGCAATCTGAATTAAATGTAATGAGATTAAAAAGACAAGTCATTCATTTTGTGATTCATTTCATCCTATATGTTTTTGATTGACAAAAAAAAAAGAAGAACCAAATCATAAGTCATTTGTTTCAAGAATCAAGCTACAATGTTCACGATGTATGTTTTTGATTCACTAAAAAGAATCGAATGATGAAAATCATTTGTTTTGAGAATCGAGTTACACTGTTCATGCTGTATGTTTTTGATTCACTTATGTTTTCACACTAAAACTGATAATAGGCATGGCGTAAAAGAGAAGATTTGAGATTACAAGTATTGGGATCATTCAACTAAAGAATTGGAATACATATTTAAAAAATAAAAAAATACACACTTTTTTTAAATTTAATAATTTAATTTAATAATGTTGTCATTAAAATAGCTGAGGAGTGATGTGATTTAAGCTCTCTCTTTCTCTTCCGTAGCTGAGGCTGATCAAGCATTGGAGGAGACGACCGGCACTATGGAGGAGCTCTCTGTCAGTCAGAGTGAGACCAGCAGCTCCTCAGATAACCAAACCCAAGATGTTACCTCTGAGACGGTCTCTGTTACTGCAGACTGAATCACAAAGAATCAACCATTTCAACCCAGCAACCATCACCATCATCTTCATTGAAGACTCATCTAAGACAAAAGAGAGCAGATCTGTGATGCCGCCCAGAGGTTCTGAAGGTTTCTTCATAATTCTCATTCCGGATGCTCTTCTGAAAGCACATAACGTAGGGGAAAACCACCAAAAGCATTTCCACACAAATGCACAGAGGGAAGGGTCTAAGTGACAAAATGTAGATTTCTTTTTGTTTGATTGTTTTAAATAATCTTTTTACATTATGTTGGAAAAAAATATATGTATTTATGTATGTGAAAATCATGTATTGAGAGTCTTATTTGTGATGCAGGTTTTGCTTTAGGACAGATATTATAATATATTGCTGCAAGACATTGATACTTTTGCCTTAAAATATTTAGTGTGTTCTTATGGAAAAGGATCAAATTAATAGATGGCAGCAGCTTATGTGAGTTTTTATAAATCTGTAGTATTTATCTGAATGCAACAGGTATTTTTGGAGATAACTGATATTGAAATATAGTAAAATGATTTCACAAATCATACGGAAATAGATTTTCCGTCTGCAAGTTACAGACTAATAGATCACAGGTTCTCTGATGAACATATGTCAAATATTAGACAGCACTCACTGTACAAATATTTCAGAAAACACATTAGTCGTGACAATGTTTATTGAGTTTGAAATGACAACGTATGAGCGGTTTTTCATTGATTTAAACCACTTGGCCTTGTCAAATGTTCCATCGTGCGAACAAGAGTGAAGGCAGAGGTCTGGAAATCATCGAAGTTTGACAGTGAGTATACCAGACGCAGGTTTGCTCGAGTCATCTAGATGGTTCCACTGAGACGTGCTTGTACCGGTCCAGTTCATAATGGAGAACTGTATGATGGATTTGGGCACTGATGGGTTTTCTCGATCATCAGAATGACTGCTAGAGAAAACATACAAAGTCAGCTCCTGTGCTACATTTGCTGTAGTTTAAACATTAAAAATATTGGAAAAATACTCTACTTTGACACTGACTCTGTACACCTCTTTCCTGAGCCATGCTGACCTGTAACATTAAAACAATCCTTTAGATACATTTCATGAATCTTAAAAAGCTGTAACTTGTTAGACTAGAGAACCTTAGCTTACCCACTGGTTTTGTGATGGAGTTAGTCACTTTTCTTCCTGTAGGAGGTGGTAGTGCTCGTCTGCCAAAGGCGACAGTATCAAGCACCCTCTGTCTTTCTACACTGAACAGCTTAAATGCCCGTCTCCTTTCCTCCTGCTTCACTTCTGCCAATTATACAGTACCTATACAGTTATTTCTGTGATGGCATTACTCCAGTCTCCAGTGTCACGTGATCCTTTAGAAATCATTCTAATAAATTGATTTAAATCTTACCCCAAACATTAAACAAAATAGTAAGCAGCACAGCTGTTTTCAACATTGATAATGATCAAAAATTAGTTTATCCAATCACATAATTAGCCAATGTGGTGTGTCTTATTCATTTTTACAGCATTTTGAAATCTTTGATCACTTTTGCTGAATTATTCAAATATTGGAAGTTTGTATGATTATGGATGCCAACCTTTTCTATCTAAAAACCGCAGAGATGGCAAATGGTGCAGCACGTATTGGCGATATTCAGGATCTTGTGTGAAGGGGTTCAGATATAAAGCTGAAACAGAAGATGCCTTTTTATCTAAAATGACTTTCTGCCAATACAGATACTGCAAAGAATCTTCAATCATTATAATACTGATACTGTATATTTGTTTTTGGTTGTCTTACAAATGGTGTAAAAATTGAGCTTTTAAAATCTCAATTAACTGCTATTTTAATTTTTAAATACCAAGGAATATTTATAGTCTACTTTACTAGAGAATGCAATGGTTGAAGGACTTAAAGAGAGATGGTGGTCTCAGGTTCTCACAGAGAGTGTGGAGGTCCTGCATGTTCTTCAGCTCTGACACGGTCTCCTCCAGACACTTCATCTGATTATTGAATAAGAGCAGCACTTGTAGACATGTCAGGTGTCTCAATGCCCCTGAGTGCAGACAGAAAAAAAGGGTACAACTTAGAAACTACAAAAAATAAATAAATATAAAACATCTTTATAGCACAAACTGACCTGAAATGGAGAGAATGTCATTGTTCTGCAGGTAAAGTTCTGTCAAGCAGCAGTTAAATGAAGCTCTGGAAACCTCTCGGATCTGTAAAGTCACTTTTAAATATTTGAAATTCAGTTTTTTTTAATGGAAAGTGTATTGCAGTTTTGTAGTTTTACTCATATTAATGAACTGCTTCATAGTTTTAGTGTTAAACGTTATTTTAAGCTTTAAAAACTAGCAATCACACATAAGAGACAGTAAAAATCAAATTTGTCAGTCTAACCTTGTTATTGTTAAGCCACACACATCTCAGCATGGAAAACCTTGACAAATCAGGAATGTAAGTCAATCCTCTAAAAACAGATGGAGAACGAAAGAGATATATACAAAATTTAATAAAATATTGTTCATAAATTAAACATTTATTATTTTTTATGCATATTATAAATTATAATACATTTCATAAATGTAGGTGTCAGGTCCACATCTTATTATCTAAAAACGTTATGTATATATTACATTTATTTATATTTTTCTTCTAAGCACCTTCTGGCGAGATGAAGGTGGGTCACATCTGTGTCACGCTGAATCACGCGCCTCGGCAAAGGATCTTCATTTTCCTGTGGGGGGGGGAGAAACAAGATAAGTGATGCAAAGAGAACAACGGAGGAAATGAACTTTCTATTAAAGTGCAGTCCATAGATATGTACAGTCTACCTGTTTGTATATGTCCATGTCTGAACTAGAGCCTGCTGCTCTGAACAAGACAAGACGACACTCGCCGGTTGCTAGGAGACACACTTCAGTCATGTTTGATTGATGGCCAATCACTGCTCAGAATTCTTCTGATCGCGCACGCTGATAACGTCACGGGAACGGTAATGTAATGCACTGTTCTGTTGTGTTGTGTCTCGGTTGACATATTCAAACTTTTTGATGCTATTCTTCTTTTTTTCTCGTCCATGAGAGGGCACACTTTTCCTTAAAATATTGTTAAGCTTCCACCACGAGCAGCTAAAGTGTGTAACGTTAGCAGGTTTGTTTGCGCTTGCATTGTTTACATTTATTGGGATACAACTAATTCGATTTTTACATGGTAACGTTATAGTAGAGCATTTGGCATATTCAGGTACTGGACATATCTTTATTAACTTGTTATTTTAAGTCTTTTATTATTATTATTATTACAAAATTTCCAAGACGATAACTGTCGTTGTCACTACAGTATGTCATGTGATAAACGCTGTGAGGTCATGTGATTATCTATCTATCTATCTATCTATCTATCTATCTATCTATCTATCTATCTATTATATTATATCACCGTTTTAAAAGTTTAGTATTGAATAATGCCTGCTGTTTCACTTATCCGTAAATAGTAGGCGTTATACACTTCAATAAGTAGTTATAGCTAGTGTTTATCAATCAATCAGTAAATCAATCAATCAGTCAAACATGTCATCTTTCATCTTTAATCAATCAATCATCCAAACAAATAAGTCATTTTCACCTTATTTTCAGTAAACAGATCGGATCAACTTGCCAGACAGATTGATTGTTGATTAACTGCTGATTAAATGAGGAAATAGTGTTTTCTCTGACACTTTTCGTAAGTAATTTTCACAATAAATACTTTGTGGGCAGATTATGCTTGCAACACCCTTTTAAAAAATCATGGATAAAGTTTGCTTACATAAAGTGCTGAGTGTTTAACAGCACAAAACATCTCTAAGTGAGTTAGGGGCTCTCAGGGGACTCCAGATGTTGGAGCACCTCACAGGGTCCAGTGTTTCTCTGGGTGTGGTTTAGAGGAGAGACTGACTGCGCTTGTTTTATCATTCCGCTCACCTGAGCCTTTGCCAAAACTGGAGGCGGGAGCGTATATATACACTGTATATATAACCCAAGACATGATAGTGAGTGCGAATCATTCAGACTCTAGGAGCATCTCTCCACAGGCTGTGGGTTATTTCACATCAACATGTATATCAACGCACCCGAATCGTGCAATTTCATATTTTTATTTTGCTTTTTAATAAGGAGTGGTCTGACTTTGAAGAACGATGCTACGGAGATGTTCTACTCTCATGTGGTCAGTCCGGTGCAGGATGCTCCGAGCAACGCGTCTCTGAATCGCGCGCGCTCCGGTGGAAGAGGCTTCACAGCGCACGAGAGAGGTGAGTTCACGCGCCCCACTTCAAGACACTAGACTGGTTATTAATCATATATTGCAGTCTTTCTTCTTAAGAAATTGTGTTTAAAGCTACGTTTTATTTATAATTAACATTTAAAATATTATTTTTAGTGACATTCCCAATATAAAGTGAGAATTTTGTTTGGTTTGAATTTCTTCACACGTCTTCACTTGATAGATGTAATATCAGTTACGCTGAACAAATGGTAACATCTATTTTTTCATTTAAGTCTATATTGTTATTTAACCTCACTGAATCAACCGAGATAGGCTACATTAATTTATACAGCCACAACAAACTTTTATGGGTTAAATTGAGCTCTTTGAGGTAAAAATGGCAGGTTACTACTTTTTATGTATTTTTTTTAGCAACCTGAAAATAGGCTAGTTAAAAGTTAGCTTATAACCAAATATTGGTTTCCATTATTTGTCTTTGATCAGGTGAAGTAAATGTTTTCATATCTATGTGCTCATTCACAAAATAGAAAGCAAACAGAACAGGTGATTTGATCCATATAGTAATTATGGTAGGGGAGACTGGGGCTAGTTGTCACACTTTGTACACCGGTGAATATTTTTTTCAGAAGATTATCTCCAAAAGTCATTTTCTGTATAGAAATATGTTGAAGACTTGGCCATCTTCCACTGTAATTGCCCAGGAAAAAGATACAGGTCATTTAGCACATGTTGATGTGTAGTGGGGCATGTTGTCACAGTGAAAACCACCATAGACTTTGCTGCAAAATTTAAACGGTAATGAATCATGAAACAGCATTTCAATTAACAGTGAAATTTATTAATGTACAATTAATTTGATGTTCCAATCTAAGGGAGAAAGTTGCTATGCATCTTAGCTATGCATATGGCAAAATACTGAAATTATATGGTTTACACAGTCACTTGGCTCACAACCACATTGAGCAGCAGAGATAAAAGAGTGCCGAGCACAATGTCTGCTGAGTGAATCTTGTCAGACTTGGAGAGTGGAGGTGCAGCTCAGCTTTTCAGGAAGTCTCCAGGGGGAACGGTGTTTGTTTTTTGAACGACCGTAACTTGAAGTAGGGAGGAAGAAAATGTCCCTCCGATCCCCATTCATCACGTCCTGTCATGGAGAGGGGGGCACATTGTAACTGAGGTTTGTTGCTGCTGTGTGAATAGATTTTGGCTTGGGTTACGCTGACAGCAGGCTCTTCTCTGAGGCAGAACAATACTGACAGTATAGCCAGCAGCACCGGCAAAATCTGACAATAAGAGGCTCCGAGTCATCATTCATCTGTACGCTAAACCATTTCCGCTCAGTTCAGATAGGGGCTTAAGTAAAGCAAACCAAGCATATCATCTATATACCACTGTTGTTTATGTCTGTTCACAAACTGTGAAGAAACAGTACCAAGGTGAATGCTATCATAGATCTTAAAAGACTTGTGTTGATCTGATATTGATATGCAAATCTGGCTAAACGTTATTTATCACTTTGTGTTACAGAACGAATCCCTGTCGGCTGCAGAGAGCTGCGATCCACAAAGTACATCTCCGATGGCCAGTGCACCAGTATAAACCCTGTTAAGGAACTGGTGTGCACAGGACAGTGCCTTCCAGCTCAGATGCTGCCCAACTGGATCGGCGGATATGGTAGGAAGTTCTGGAACCGCCGAAACAGTCAGGACTGGCGCTGCGTGAACGACAAGACCCGCACCCAGCGGATTCAGCTCCAGTGTCAGGATGGCAGCACCAGGACCTACAAGATCACAGTGGTGACCTCCTGCAAATGCAAAAGATACACAAGACAGCACAACGAATCAGGGGTCAAGTCTGAGGGATACGCTCATACCCAGATAAAAAAGCAAAAGAACAAAGGGGGCACTAGGACGGAAAGCTAAATGAGGTTGTGCTCAGACTGAGCTAGATTTTTCCCTTTAAAAGAACTCAATATGAACGAGAGAGCTTGTGACGTCAGCTCACAGGAGCACTGAACTTTCTTTGTGCTGCCTTTGAGAGCAAGTGCAGGGCTCTGAGTTCACTGTGAAACCAGATGTCCACTGCAGTCTTTGGAAAGAAGAGAAAATAAAGACTAAATCTCATCACCAATATAATCTCGATCAACATGCAGCCAGTAGTGAAGACCTGTCCATTATAACATCAAAGAGACTGACAATGACAACTGCATATTACATTACAAATATGGTTTTTGTCGTCACTGCCTGATATTTGTTGTAATCACTTGCTGTGGTATATACTGTAAGTCTTTGTGTTTAGCGACAATAAGAGCAGTTCTCAAACCCGGGAACTGCATAGCTACATGTAAATTAAATGTCTGTACATATACATATGCATTTGTTTATGTAATTGATTGTTTTGCAGGACCTTTATGTGTAATATTGTGACATAAGCTGATGTAATATATTTTGCCTTGACTTTGCTCTGACTTTGAAACATTTTTAGTTTGTGCAAGTATTATTCAGACAAGATACTGCACTATAGTGACAATGCTCATATTGGCTATTATGGTGTAAAAGCATTAAAATTAAAACATCTGAAAATGTCTAATAATTTACATCTGCATGAGGTGACATTTTGAAATTCAAACTGAACTATAAGGTCCATTAATTCAATACTTTAACATGCCTAATTTTTGTTTCATGCATGACAAACATAGTTTATATAAAATAAACCAAAGAACGGGTGAGAAAATTATTTGTAAAAATAGTGAAAATTATTATCTAACTAAGATTATCAATAATAATAATTAAGAATAACATTTTATATACCTCTTTCATGTGCAAACAGGCATATAAAAACAAGGTGGTGTTAACAGGCAATTTTTAATAATTTCATTTTCACCAACTGTCAATCATCAGCTGTCATCACAAAAAAAGACTCTGACAAGCCATTTAAAACTAGTTAAATTCTATTTTGAATTAGTTACAACATGCAAGTGTATTAGTAACTCATTTTACTATTGCTTATAGTTTCTTTTTCAGTATAATGGAAATGACTATTAATCATGTGCTATTTATTATTTAGTTTACTGTAACAATTTAAATAGCCAGGTTTTCCCGTATTAATTGAATAAACACTAGTATAATTAATTAATAGTAACATCTAATTTTAAAGTGAACTATGAAGTCATTCTGACTCATAAAAAAAAAGTGACAATTAACAATTGCGTTACTAGTAACTTGTTTTAATACTACTATTTAAAAAACAATGCTTGTAACTAGGGATACTAGTAAATGATAAGTAGATATGCTACTAGTTAAAGAAATACATGTCAAAACGGCTTGCCATAATTTGGTAAAAGCTAGAAAATAAATCATAAATAATATTTAAAAGTCATTGTCCAGAAAAAAATATAGAGTTTATTTAACACGTTGACCTGCTATGCATGTATTTTGATTCGGAATATCATTTGATAAAACATTAAGTTATGCTATACAATGAGATGAAATCCCATTCCCAGCAGCTGCAGTGCAATGTCTCGATGAGTGGATAACACTGATACAGAGTAACCGCTGGAAAGCTGCAGCACTACTGCCGCGAAACATAGCTCAAATCACCCGCCGAATGGCGATGCAGAAAGTCGGTTAACAGGTTCTTCCCGTGAACACGGCTGCCACAAGTGAGGAGCTTATTAGGACGCTGGAGAAATGCAGCAGGAGCGCTGTTCTTCCTCCGACAGGCCTCTGGATCCCGGCTGTCTGCTGGAACGCGACGCCGAGCGGGGCGCGGACCGGCTCGGTTGCGCGGCGGTGGATTTCCCGGTAGCTGTAGTTCTTCCCGCCGGTGGCTCTGGGGAAAGAATGGGACTGGCCACACCGAAACAATTCTGCACCATTCTCAACAGACCTCTGATAAGCCACACGATTCAAGCTTTTGAGAGGTGAGACTTGATATTCCGTGTCAGTGAGCACATGAAACTGATTTTATTAACCTAACGTTACATACTTGACACGTAGTTTGTTATTAGCAGACGAAAACAGAACAATAAATCATTATGCCTGTCACAATTACTTCCGTTAGTTTGACAACTGGACTTTTTTCCTCCCAAGTAAACAGGCAGAAGTCCAAGGACACCTACTGCATGTAGATATTGTCCAGAACAGCGTTTTCAATCCTTATTAAGAACATCTGCAGATGCTGCAAGACTTGGGAAAGGCTAAAAGCACTTGACATTGACTTGGCATATTTAATAAATTGCACTGTGAAGTAAAAGGTTGCTGTGAGTTTCATATTCAAAAAGCTGTCACTTCAATTTTCAGGGACAAAAGCATTAACTTAGAACTGTTGTAATTCATTTTTGGAAGATTACATTTCAATGCCCAGACTATATGACAGATGTTGCCTAAATAAACATACCTGAGATATTAAATTGCACTTCTCTCTGTGTTCTAATAAATGTAGTTCCATACACTCTAGTATGCAAAAAACAGCAAATCAGAAGAGTAGGATGTAAGTAAACAGTACTGTATACTGATGACCTACTGTAAGTTATTTAATTTTATCTTATTTTGTTTTTTATTTCATTTTTCATTGTCGTATTATGTATGTTAATGTATTCCTACTTAGTTCTTTCATAGTTGAGAACTTAATTAAATTCAGTACACAGGTTGCATTGAAAATCGCATACCGCGATAACTGAGTAGGTGGTTCTTCTATTGAATAAGTACTTACTTCATGTATGTTCTATATAGTATGAATGTGTGTAGAATATAATGTTATTGGCATAAGTACACATGGATACTTTTTGCTTACTGTTTTGAGAATACTATGAATTTAGAGACTACTACTCTTGAAGGGTCATTCCAAACCGAAGTGCTCATAAATGTACTTCGAAGGGGACAACTGATGGACACTAAGCTCCCATGATTCTTTGCACACGTTTAATTTGTTAAACCTTAATTGGCTTGGCAAGATGACGCAGAAGTGCGTTCCAAGGAACAGTTTTATGGTCCCCTACACCAGGGGTTCTCAACTCTGGCCCTCAAGACCCATTTTTCTGCTGAGTTTAGCTCCGAGCTTTAGCTGTGTTTAATTAGGGCTGGAGCTGAACTCTGCAGGAAAGTGGATCTCGGAGTTAAGAACCCCTGCCCTCTGAAAGGAATAGGGATGAGTGTGAGAATGTTACTATCATTAAAAAACACCCAGAACACCCAAGCAAATGTATAACTAACAATGCGCTCAAACGCTCAAAACATCTTACAAAGGGTCATATGCAAATCTAGCTGTTTTTGTAATTTCGTTTGATGCCACAAGAGGCACTTACAGCCAGTGTTATTATCATTAAACTATTATACTAAAACTTATTATTTATTTATTTATTGTTAATTGAAAGACAGCAGAAATAAAATGTAAATGTGTAAGGAAAAACTTTAAAATGAGAAATATTGCCTTGGCAGATAACTGACATTACTAAATAGAAATAAATAAAAACTAAAACTTGAACTATAACTAAAACAAAAACAGATGAAAATAAATGAAACCTAAATACAAACACTTGTTTGTGTCAAAATCCTCGTCTTTACAAGTATCCTCGTAAACACAATCATTTAGGTCTTAAGTGAAAGCAAACAGTTTAGAAAGAAAACACGTGTAACAGAATATTGGATCTGAGCAGCTCTTAAAGTGACAGCAGTCTAATATTCCTGCTGTCTGTCACCTATGTTAATCAACCAACAAAAGAGAAAATATTTTACTGCTCTTGACTAAATCACTTTTGTAACTAATAAGAAGAAATATATGTAATTTAAACAGTGAGGAATATGCATATGTAGGAATATGTTTTTTTATGTATATTTGATTTCTATGGCATCAAAAATTAGACCTTAATTTAGATCTTATTTAAAGCAAAAATAACTGTATCGTGAATGATATATATCATTACCGTGAAATAAAATCACTCATATCGTGATATAAGATTTTGGTCATACCACCCACCCCTACTTAAATGGAATTATTTTAAAAAACAAAAACTAGAAAAAATAAATAAGCACATAATGAAATTACTAAAAATTCAAACAAAGTTTATTCAAAATATTAACAAAAACTATATTAACATGTAAGTAATACTAAAATAACTGCTTAAAGCAGCTTAACATACAATTTGTTCCCTTACTCTATTGTCACAGCGATTATGTTGTTTCTTTTGATAGTATTTCAAACTTGACAAATGAAAGCTGTTCTATCTGTAATTTCTCGACAGGTTATCATGGATTGGAACTGTTGTCGTTGTGGTTGCTAAGGAGAATCATGACTTGATGCTGAATATTGTCCAGAAATGTAATCACACAAAGGTAAAAGTAGTCCACGGGGGAACCACCAGACACAGGTCAATCTTCAACGGACTTCAGGCCTTCAGCAGCACTACAGACTCACTGACGCCCAAACCAAAAGTGGTCATCATCCATGATGCCGTACGGCCGTTTGTGGAAGAAGATCTTCTGTTGAAAATCACACTAGCAGCTAAAGAGCAAGGGGTTCGTTTTCTCTTCTTTAGCCAGATTTTGTTTCAAAATAGTGCATTTGTATGGCATTTAATAACAGTTTGGAGAAAAAAAATGAAAACCTATGTTTATTTCTGCCCAAGAGTATCATATATCCTACACTATAAAAGCCCCAAAATTGAGGTAAATTATATACAAGTTAAGATTTAATTCAAATATACCTTTTTTTCTGTGGCTGTCATTTGGAATAATTCATTTTAAAACACTCCCTGAAATGTTTGTGGTGATGAATGTCCACACTATCTGAACACTCCCTCCCCTAATCTGCTGTACCACGGTCTACATATCTGTCAAATTTATGAGGTGAGTGAAAGTCAGACCACGTTAAGCTGTCGAAAGACCATTCCTGATGCAGGCTTCAGAGATATGTGTAAAGCTGTTATATAATAAATATGGAAAAACTCCAATCAGAGAAACTCTTTTTAATATATGCTACAGAACAAGAATCCGCTACATATATCCCATCCTTCCAAGGCAAACGTCATGAAATCTGCATCAGGAACAGAATAACTCCGCAGAAGACGAGAAATCCAGCTTCGTTTGTGGTTTGACTGCATCACGGGCTGTTCCAGTGTCCATAAATCACTAAGATAAACATATTGTTGACACCTCTCAGCACTACTCCTTACAGCATGAAACCGGATAAGATGTTTTAGCAATGTTTTTGCTGGCTTTGATGCGTGAGGTTGAACATTTCTGTGATTTTCTTCTAAATCTCCTCTCCAAGGCTGTGACAAGGGCTGGAAAGCAAAACTCATATGTTTATGAAACACTCAAAAGAATATGAGAAGGATAGTGATTTATTTCCTGACCCTAATGCACCATTGTTTAGTAATCATGAATAAATAGATTTTTTACAGGGCATGTTTTTAATTTTTTAATTGTCCTATTTTCTACCTTGTTTTTTCAGGCCTCGGGAGTGATACGTCCTCTGGTGTCCACAGTCATTGCAATCACGTCAGAGGGCTACCTGGACCACTCGCTGGAGAGAGCAAAGTACAGAGCCAGTGAAATGCCTCAAGGATTTCTTTATGACATTATTTTCCAGGCCTACCAGCGGGTATGAGCAACCCAGACACATTTATTGGTTGGAATAAACCTCAGATTCAATGTGCAAAGTACATTAAAGTTGACTGTCACCTTGACATTCCCACAGTGACTTTTTATGGTAATTATAGGCATCTCAATATGTTTATAGGTTTATATACACTTTTAAAAACAAAACAAATAAATGTATACAGAGAAGTATTTATTATTATTATTATTATTTATATTAGATTTATGCACTGATGTTGCCTTTTTAACCCTTTTTTTATTTTTTTCTATCTAAAAATCTGTTTTATATACATTTTTGTAAAATAAATATTTTAAAATGTATATTTATATACATTTTTTAATGTATTTAATATTTTATTATTTATATTGATTTATGTACATTTGCTTTTTGAACCCAATTTTCTATGGGACTGTTCTATTTCTGTTTTTGTTGTACACATTTTTATAAAATCAATATAAATATAATTATAAATAAATATTTGTTATATGTATCACAATTATTTTATATATGTATCTATAAATATATATTTATCTAAGAATTATTTATATATTTATTCTTTAGATTTATGCACTGCCTTTACTCTTTAAGCCCGATTTTCTGAGAATTTTCAATCATAATAATTCATATATACATATATACATATACTTTTTTGAACCCAGTAGCCTTTGTGACCCTTCCATCACATTTCTCTATTTTTTTTTATGTACTATCTAATGTGTTTGGAGCTTGGCACTTATTACAAATATTACCTCACTCGGCTCACTGTGACAAAGAAACACTCACCCCCGGTTTCACAGACAAGGCTTAATCTAGTCCCAGACTAAAATGCATGTTTGAGCTGTCTCAACTGAAAATATCTTGCTCTGACATATCTTAAAATATGTCAGTGTCACTGTTCTGTGTCAAGATGCACACCTGTAATGTTTTCTTCTAAGGCATTTTTGTTGCTTAAATATCTTAATTTAACTAAGGCGTAGTCCTGGCTTAAGCTAAGCCCCGTTTGTGAAACCGGGCCTCAGTGTTCAAATCTTGGACCAACTTGCCTCTTTTGTTCATTGTCCCTGAGATTTGCATAAACCCACAGGTTCTTCTGCTCTAAGGCACTGTGACTTTTATTATTATACCCATGGTAGATAGTTTTGTGTCAAAATAATAAATCATAATTGTTTAGTCTGGCCTAGGTTACATAGCTAACTGCAAGATCGCAGTTTTATTGCAGTATTTCTTCTCAAGATCAACTCAAACAATGCTTTCACAGAAATTCTGCTTTCTCGTCCAGACTAATAACGTTTCTCACGTGGAGTGTAGTGTATTTCATCCTTTTTTACGTCATTTATTGCTGTAGGACTGTGATCTTTGGATCTGATTAAGCCTTTGTCAAACTTTCGATAACAGTAACAGATAGAAGTGTTAAAAAGAAGCTTTGAGATTTATAGGGCTGCTGAGAAGACCATTTTATGGGTGCTGAATTTTTTGCTTCTGGAAAACTTTGATTTCACAGTCTTGTTGTTTTTGGCTGAGATATCGAACATTAGCGTGAGTTTTCTGTGTCAAGTCACAGCTGTCTGTCCTCAGTTAATTCTAAATAAAGATGAAACCATGACATGAAGAAATACAGAGGATGAGGCAATCTGAAGAATGGGTAATATCAAGCCCGCTTGGGTGTTACCTGACACTCCGGCTCTTCTGGGGCTTTTCTTCTCCAAGCCCAACGTGAAGGGTCTGCAAAGATTTATATGCTTCTCCTTGCTTTTTGAACAATTTTCTATGAGACTCTGCCATCACGTGACATAAGGCAGTCCATACTTCTTTTTTATGTAGCATTCAGCGCGTTTGACGCTTTTTACAATGGGGGTTATTTCAGGTGGGTGTTTTGAGTGAGGGTTTTTGGATGTAGCCGACGGCCATGTGTCAAAACCCTCTCTGTGGTAGCTTCGAAATGACTGATGCCATTTCAGCATGCCATCCCATTGAATCTCGGAGAGCTTGAGCTTCACAAAAGAAGAGACATCCAACCCCGTAAGGGTCTAGCTGTGCGTTGATGAAAAGGGGGGAAAAATGCCAAAGGTTAAATGATTGCAGGACTTTCTCCTTTAATTTGCCTTGAAATCACAGCGCCATGTAAGCGAAGCTCTCCTCTCCACCCGGGATGAAATATTGCTGTAGATATTGCCCTCGTAACGTCTCGGGTGGCATGATTTAGGTTGTGTAATCCAACCGCTGTCGCTTCAAGAACTCTATTCAGCTTTTTTAATGTGTTACCAGAATCAGGGACATTTTGTAAAAAAAATCCCATGCCCAGATGCTTGTTTCTATAAGAAACAGTCTTTCATGACCACAAAAGTTAGTTCCTACACAGGTGTTTGACTGGAGGTTTCTATGGTTCTGATTTACATCATCAGCATTTATCAAACGAGTTTCTTATTTCATTTTGTTCTGGTTTTTGTCCTGGTTTCTCCTTTGCAGTGCAGTGAATTTGACTTTGAGTTTGGCACCGAGTGCCTACACTTGGCCCTGCAGTACTGTGGCACGAATGCAAAGCTCATAGAAGGACCACCGACTCTGTGGAAAGTAAGGAACGAAAGGTTTGACTTTTTGTTGTCATACGTATAGGATTTATGTCATATATGGTGGATCCAAAAGTCTGAGATCACTTTGATTTTTTTTTAAACCATTTAAACCTGGAAAACATCTCTACATCTAGAATTACTAGGTCACTAAGTCTGCTTCCACATAAATGTGATGCATCATTTCTCTACATTTTAACCTTTTGTCCACACTGAGACAGCATTTTTGATCACGTGATCAGTGCTGTGAGATCCAGCAAGAAGCGCACGGCGATGAACACAAATGTCAAGGTGATTTGGTTTAAAGCCAGATGCAACAGTCCTGATGTTTTCAATAGCACTGACAAACAGGAGAAACACTGTTTCATGAAGAATCCTGTTAGAAGGCTTTTCCATGAGTTTACCATGGATTTACTGTAGTACTGCACCATGGTATTGTGGCAGAAATATGGGATATATATATGGAGTTTTATTATATTTATATAATGAAATATATATTTATGTAGACACGTATTAAAGGAGTACTAGTTGTTATTGAGCTAGAGCCTTTGTGTATATTTTTATACTAAATGTATTTAGGCTACTGTTTTTCATACAAATACCATAGAAACCATATAGTTACATTTTACCATGGTAGTGAGGTACTATGTGTGGTTTTACATTTTGTTATCATGATCTAATTGTGTGATACTGTGGTTATTTTTTTATAAAATAGAGTTCAGTTAGAATATTAAAATTTTATAATATAAATATGAGGTTGTTACAGGTTGTACAGATATTGCTGTTTTTGTTAATGAACAAAAATTTACATCTGCATCGTGCCATCAAAGTCAGGGAGCACAACCCTGTTTCATGATTTAAAACAATATCACCCATTAGAACATGAAGAAACTAAGAAATTAATTTCTATATTAAGATATTTTAAGGAAAAAAGACTGAAAAAGGATTTTACTCATGCATATTGTCTTACCTCAGATTTGTGAAATGTTCCCGTTTGTCAAGAAACTTGAGAAATTCATGTCAATTTTCATTTCTCCTCGTTATACTGATAATCTGCTGTAATGAAAAGGTTTGTATTGCATTAGCAAACCGTACAGCAGAAGAATATTTACTAGTGGTCTCAGACTTTTGGACCCAACTGTATGTGTATATATATATTGCAACAAATAGTAAATGAATCCTAACAGTGAGTACAACCACAAAACTAATGTTCAGTCATATTTGGCACATTTCTTTTAAGCACAAACTGTTGTTTCTCTTTTAATGTGATGTTTTCCTTTTGTACTGTAGGTAACATACAAGCGAGATCTAGCAGCTGCGGAGGCTATTATTAAAGGTATTGTATTTAAGTTGTGCAGTAAATAAATAAATATTTCACCAGCCACTGATTTGAGTCATTGCTGGGAATACAATATTGCCATTCACTGTTGTTATTGCAGACTTGATGTTGTTTGATTATACATTTTAACAGGGCAAGTCAAAATAGACAGTTTTCCACAGTCGGGATCATTGGGCAAAAACAAACTGTTAGTAACGTGTATGTAAATATACAAAGAGAGATTGTGAACAAAAAAGGCTAACCACCATTTCAACATGTCTACATGTTGTCTTTTTATACAAACAGTCTTTTTAAGAGAAATTATAGAAATGACCTGTAAGGTATGAGTTGACCCAACAAAGGGCCAGTTCTCTGGTTTGGACAGAAATCGAAGAATTGAATAAAACTTATAATTTTCATAAATATGTGGTGGTTTAGTTGCATGTGTGTGTGTGATTTTAGCAAAGTTTCCATGCACTTATTTACTAAGATTATGACCTTTTCTATTCAGCCAGTGCACTAAGCTGCTGTTGGCTTGTAACCCAGTTCCAAAATGCCGAACAACAGATTGCCTAAAAATGTTTTAAACTTGGCTGAGTATTGGGTCTCCTACCTCTTTCTGAGTTCTGTCCATGCAATAAAGCATCCCTCTGGCTGTATTTAAAGTTTGCTTTGCCTAGTCCACTATACTACTTTAATGAAAGGTCAGGAAAAAGCCATTTATCCATTAATTTGAATACAATGATTGTTACTAAGACACTCTGATTAACTTTGATACCTCTTCAATATGAAAGAAGCTTATACTGTTCTCTTGAGATAAAATGCCTGATGTGGCAAATTGTATTAATTTTTTTCTTTATTACATGAACACTTATTTTATTTTACTTCACTTTCCAACACTTTTAGAGTAGCTTCTCCAAAACTGGTTTGCAAACAGGGTTAAATTACAGTGACTAAGGTTACATCAAACATACTCTTGCACTTTATTATCTGTTTGGTCTTGAAGCATTATTTTCATTTTCTCTTCAGAGACTCTTTCAATGTCAGCATGTATCATCGCAGGAGCTGAAGCAGAAGGCGTTGAGTTGGCCAAAACGCTTCAAAAAAATCTGAACATGGTATGTTAAAGATGACATCCCTCGTCTTACGGTTTAGTTAAAATAGTCTTTGCTTAGGAATGTGTTGCATATGTAGATGTTTAAAGCTGTTGGTCTCCATCTCAACTCCTTTTACCCCAATTTCCTACTCACCCCGTCCAACAACCAAGCTTTCACCTGTCCTGCAACTGCATGACGACTAACAGATGGTGAGAGCGATAACCTAGCCATACCGGATGTACTTGCTGAAATGGATAAGGTGTCTTGTACAAGTGTGACCACCTTCCCATTTATTCCACACTGATTTTTGGAGCCGGTCCAGCTGGAGACATGTCTTCACGTTGTAGCTCTCGCTGTAGGAGATCCATCTTCCAGCGCACTGACAAAAAGGAAATATGACGTGTTTTATTCAGGCTCTGTGCTCTTGAAGCCCATCCTCCTTTGTAGCCATTCCAAGTTCTTCATCAAGCACATGTCGTCCTCTTGATAATGTTGCAAACATGAGAGCAGACAGCGTCCCGTACGGCTGATTGGTTCCAGATGTTGCCGCTCCCCCAGGTGCCGACCGGGGTCAGTTCTCCCGAGCCATTCCTGCGACTCGAGGGAGATGAAAGAAAAGGAGGAGATTAGAGATGAGGAATCAAATTTGTCCCAGTGCCATTTGTAAATCTAAGCCCCATTACAGTATCTCCATTACAGCGAAGTGAAACTCAAAGTTGGGACCATTCCAGGCGTGCAGGTGGTACGATTGGCTCTAGGTACTTGTTTTGGTAATAAAGGACAACAGAGAGTGATAAGATGATCCTTTTAGCGAGATGTAATATTTACATCCATGTATGCGACTGATAAGAACTGGAACGGGTTGCTGTCTACTTTCATCAAAGGCTCAAGTTCACTAGGGTCGAACACTTTTTGCTTGGACACAGAGGATTAGAGTCCGAATCCGTGCGCCATAAGGTGCGGATCTCGAACGTGGCATTTCGTGTATGACTGATAGTGATATTCGCATTCCTCAGCTGTGGGATTTCGAGATAATTTAGAACTGAGAGCATGTAGGTAGTGTATATATCATTTTAAGCTACATAAGTAAATCTCACACGAAAGAAAATCCACTTTAGATCCATCGGAGACTATAAAATTCCATTGACTACATGTAATCCTGGCATTTCAGTGATACTGCATAACTCTTGACTGTAATGTATTCCTACGTCAACCTCGGATTAAGCCACAACATGATCCGACATGATTCCCAACACGTAACTGCGGTTAAAATTGAGTTCCTTGCCCGGTAAAAACACATTTCTGTTTTTGAATAGCTTACAAATCCCTAAGAATGATCATAAAGGTTGTTTGTTTGTAAATGTGCGGAAATGAAAGCAGTACCAGAATTTTTGCATGATCTGTAACGTCTAATGAGAACCAAGTGTGTGGCTTGTTTTTTGGTTTTGGTCATTATGATGCACTTATTCTTGCTTCGCCACCATTTAAATAACCTGTGAACAGTATCTCGTGTGGGCTCAACAGCTCAACCTGGTTCAGATGTCGAAATGATCTCGTAAATCCACAGTTCGGAGCGAGCTTGGTTTCGTCTAAAGCCGCGGTTGGTTATCTTTCAAGAACGAATAAGTCCTTGCATGTGTTTCCAATAACAATTTCATATTTCCAGTTTTCTCGTCAAGGTCGAGTCTGTGCCAAACACTTCTGTTTATTTCTGTTTATTTCATCTCTGTTCAAGATATTCGACAAGGCCAGGGACAGGATATGATTTGATATGAGGACTAAAATTTGATTTCATATGCAGAGCATCTGTGGTTGTGTTGCTTTTTATGAAAAGGGATGAATCATTAGATCTTAATAAATAACATTTTTGTCTGCCGTGATGGTGAGATTGCTTGTTTTATTGATTCTGGGTTCGTTTCTCCTTTTCTCAGATGGAGACAGACGTCATTCCATGTGCAAAGGAAAGTAATACTGAGTACCTGTCCAAAACCCTAAACTTCATTCACATATCTGTACGTCAACTATACACACACACAAGTAATTCAATGTTAAAGCCGACATAAATCAAATTTGACTTTTTAATGTGTTTTCCTGGTCTTATTGTGAATGACTCACCTGTGCATTTTATTTCAAAAAGAAATAACAGCTTGTCTTTGTAATATTTAATCAAAATATGTCTTTGATCTCACCCTGAACACCTTTACTTTGTTGCTGACATCAATAAGACAGTCTAGTCTATTGGATAGTGTTAACTAATAGCCAAATAACTTTTTTGCAAACACACATTTGATCTGTATTCATTATGGATTCTCAAACTACCATTTAAAAGTTTGGGGTCTTTTAAAAGAAGTCTCTGATACTCTCCAAGGCTGTGTTTATTTGACCAAAAATTCAGTAAAACCAGTAATATTCTGAAATATTATTATAATTTAAAAAAGCGGTTTCATATTTTAATATATTTTAAAATGTAATTTATTCCTGTAATGGCAAAGCTGAATTTTCAGCAAGCATAGCTCCAATCTTCAGTGTTAAATGATCCATTAGAATAGATTGAAAACATTTGTGGAATGCCTATTTGAAAAGATTCTTTGAAGAACAAACTTCAAAAGAACAGCATTTATTTCAAATAGAAATATTCTGGCACATTATAAATGGTTTTACTGTCACTTTTGATTTATTGAATTTGCTCTTTCTGAAAAAAGTATTAATTTCTTTCCAAAAAAATCCCACTATGTATGTATATATATATAGATATAAAAACATATACCACTTATATATACTTATAATTATATATATATATATTTATTTTTCTTTGTAAAAACATAATGTAAAACATTTCTAATAAATCCACATAATAGGTTCTATTTGGTCTGGGTAAGTCTTATTCACAGTAAGATTTACAGACATAATTTTTGCCCCCTCACAAATTGGTTTGTGTGACATTAATGTTATCTGTGCCTTTGTTTTAGACGACTGCATCAAACTTCTTGGGGACCCTGGACATGGTGAAATGTTTTGAGGACACTGACCACGCTCGCTTATACCCAGTAGTTGTTGTTTGGGTAAGTTTCCATACACCACATTGACTTTTTCAGTGTTTAGTTTAAAAGATTTTTTAGTTTTAATGCAAGTAGAACACTTTTTTTGATGAAGTACACTCACTCAGGGACTTGTTTAGTAAGATTTTACCAGAAAAGATTTCAGAATTTTTACCACAAGTTAATTTAGAAAATCTTGTATAATTGTAACTGCTGTATTTTTGTTTGCTTGATTTTTATTTTGTTTTTATGTTCCTGGAAGTTATTTTAACCTTAGGTTGTTGCTATAATGCCAAACATATCATTCATTGTGTGAACACACAGAGAAGTATTTGAGAAAATTTGATCGTGAGAGGTGAGAATCTAACCTTAAACTCATTTTGTCGTTTTCATCATTGTGACATAGAAACACACAATGTGCATCAGATCACAGAAGTGCTAAAACTTACTGACATTGCGGTGTTGGCAGTTGGAAAAACTCTTGATGTTTTGTTTCTTGGTTCTTGTCCAGCATTTGTACCTCAGAACATCTTAGTCTTAATCTCTGGGAATGTCATCACTCTCACATTGATTAATTTCTGAAATGTTTCGAAAGCATAAAATCTCTGCTCCTGCAGTTTTGATCTCTGAATCCAGGGATCCGCACCCCAGTGTGGGAATCCAGCCTTCCCAGAATCCATATGTGCTTCCTTTAACATTCCCTCTGAAGGCCTGTTAGATAACCTCTACTCTCCATCATTATGTTTTCACTCGTTGTTTGGATTTCACAGATGCTTTGTTCTTATCATCACCACAGATGTAATGATAACACGTGGCTGTGAGAGCGTGTGATTGCGAGTAAAACCTCAAGCCGTGCTTTAAGATTATTTTATAAAGAGCTGTTCAGAGGTTTGCTTGACTTTCTTTACGTTACATTTGGATCTGCTTAACATTCTATAACATTTCCTGTTGGGCTTCGTTACCTTTTTTGTACTTGTAGAGATACTTTATGAAACTACGAAAAAGCTATTAGAATCAGAGTAAACAGCATTTCCCCAATTTATACTGGGGTATGACCTCTGTTAGAAATATGTTTTTCTTCAAGCAGTTTGCAAAATGAGCATGGCGTGTTTTATTTGGTACGGATGCATACAAACCACATCTTCCTGAAACGGTGATGTAAGCGAACGGAAAAATAAATTGCATTAATTTAACGGATCGGTGAATGCTGGGTCAGTTGCAATGGAAACTTTTCTCTAAGAGCTGGTTCTTGCTGTTTTGCATGGGAGCTCAACCTGTCCAAACACACAGAGAGCGCTGAGTGTTTATTAAGAGTTCTATGGGGTACTTTTAAAATGAATGGGCCTGTCCCACGGCTGTTTTCTTAGAATAGTTTTTTAAGAATAGGGAATATTTAATTCAGTTGCAGGTTATTATGCTATTATTAATTCCCATTTGGATTGAATAAGTCACTGTAGATGATTAGATAAGTAAAGTAATGTTTATTAATTCCTTTTGATCAGAAATTTGCCATTTTTATTTTGGCAGCCGAACCCCTTTGACCTAAAATATTTACTTAAATTCTTCTTGAGAATTTAAGTTAATATTTCAATAATTTGACAATGCATTCACGTTCACGTTTGTCTGATGCCAGTTAATGATTACATGAAATGCAAGTAAACAAAAAAAAATCATATTTTTAGTAAGTGTTTCATTGTTTAAAAATGTATTTATTTATTCAATTTTAGATTTCAAATCAATATAATTTTGTATAATTTAACAGCACATTTGCTTGTTCACATTTCTCTAATGTCAGTTAATGGTTACATGAGATGCAGATAAACAAGATTTCATCTTTTTTTTATTTTATTTTTTTTATTTAAGTTTAGATTTGAAGTTGATATTTTAATAATTTAACAACACATTGGCACATTTCTCTAATGTCAGTTACTGGTAACATATGGAAGCCCGTTTCCGCCACTGAATAAAAAATACATAAAATTATAATTATTATAACTTTTTTCTCGAAAATGTGAGTTTACATCTCGTAATTCTGACTTTTTTCTCAGAATTGTGAGATATAAACTCGCAGTTGCGAGTTATAAAGTCAGAATTGCATGATATAAACTTACAGTTGTGAAAACTCACAATTGTGAGATTTAAACTCGCAATTCTGACTTTATTGACTTTTTCTCAGAATTGTGAGTTTATATCTCGCCATTGTGAGGTTTTTTTTTTTTCTCAAAGTCAGAATTGTGAGATATAAACTCACAGTTCTGAGGACATACCTCCAAATATTTTTTTCCCCCCCAGAAAAAAGTCAGAATTGCAAGAAAAACTCGGAATTGCAAGGAAAAAAAAGTCAGAATTGTGAGAAAAAAAAGTCAGAATTGTGAGAAAAAAACTCGCAATAACCTTTTTTTAATTAAGTGGCAGAAACAGGCTTCCATAACAACATGAGAATGCAGGTAAACATAAAATAATTAATATTTTTGCTAAGTTTTTCGAAAATTTTATATATTTATATATTTTCGATTTTATATAGGATTTATTTAATTTTACATATGTGTCATTACTATGCTTTTCATAAACTTATGAACTCCCTGCTGTTCCCTCATGATCCTTCAGTTTGTGAAACCCTGCTATAGATAAGTGGAGATGTTTTTTATTCTTTTTGTTGACAGGTACAGCTGAACATGACAAAGCAGTCTGTGGACAGCCAAAAGACAGACGAGTTAACAGCCTTCAGGAGTCTGGCCTCTGAAGTCATACAGGGAAATGTTCTGCTCTATGGAATTCAGATTGATCAGCCATCTGGCCTGAAAATAAGGAACATAATTTTCTTAATGTCTAGAACATCCGGGAAAAAAATCATTATGTCTGTTCAATGTTTCATATTATATTGTGTTCATCTGATAACAAAATCTGAAAATATAGCTTTGTTTATAAGCTTTATCTGAGCCTGATCTGGTAACCTCATAAACACCTGGATGTAAAAGGATCAACTTCTAGCGAACATCATTCATAGATTGGCTAGAAAATCTCTCCTTGTCTCATTGCATAGATAATTAGGCACTCTATCTAGATAGATATAAAGGTAAAATTAGCACATATATATAAATAATAATCATGTCTATCTAATTGGACTATTAATCACAAGATCTTCTTAATTAATTATGTAACTAATCTATTCACTATAAATTAGGCTTGTATTAGTTTGATATTGACATTGTGGATTTTAATATCACCATCTTTTTAAAAGAAAAAAATTACATGGGTGAAAAAAAATCATAGAGAGTGATGTGTGAATTTGCCCTGTTTGGCTGCGGCCCCCATTAAAAAAAGCTCAGACAGCAGACTGTAATATGTGTTCGTCGTGATAAAATGCTTATTTTTGTGAGATAGTGGAAGTGCAGATAAAGACCATGCATAAATCACGCTCATAGGTCTCGTAATAATGAGGATAATTCCTCCCAGATGCGCTTATTCATGCTTCACAAAATAGCTGCCAAGACTCGCTTTGTGAGTTCTGACCCGTCCAACTACCTTCATACAGAATGTGATATAGGTTTTTTTCAATTAGAGGTCATGCCTCCTAATTCAGTATATTATCCAGATCGTTTTTGAGATGCAGTGAAACCGTCAGACGTTTTCTGCTGCTAGTCACGCCTGAGGGTTTTTGGATGAGCCGAGGGTTAAATATATAGACTTTCCATTGCCTAATACTATACCGAATTTATTCCACTGGCATCATTCATGCAGTCAAAATCAGGTTTTGATGATCACCGCTGGGAAGCTTTAAAAGGCTCATATCACAAGCAATTTAGTTTTCATTGATCTTTTAAGATGAAATAACTTGCTGCATTATGAAAAAATATTATAAATACTGATTTCTGCATAAATTGGCCATAAATATAACAATAGCTTCACCTAGGGTAAAGCACTGTTGCTCATTTCACATATAAAGTTATGTTTCTTAAAGGCATGGTAGGAAAAATATATAGTTAAAAGAGAGTTTTACATTATAAATGGACTGCAGGGTGGAATATTATTTTAAAATAGATAATATTTTATAGGTTTCATTATAAAAATTGCCCATGATGATGGCTATATTTGTAAAATGGATACTTTTAGAGAATATTGTATTAAACATCTGTACTTTGACATATATAAATGGTCATTTCTTTTGTCTGCACTAAAGATGATGTAGTTTAAGAATAGTTTAGTTAAGGTTTTGTCGCTGTAGTCTTCCAGGATTATTTGATTAGAATCTTTGGGTTTGTTTTTCCTAGCCAGATGTTTGTACATGTGGAGCACTTAACTTGTGGAGGGTTTGTTGTTTTGAGAACACTGGCATCTAATAAGGATTGGTAAACATCTTCTCATAAATACACATTCAGTCTTCATTAAAAACATTGCGTCTTTTTTATCAAGAACTTTTTTTTGCTTTTTCTTACTTCTGCTTCAAGAATGTAATATACCTTGACTGTGTTCAGTTTGTTCAGTGAAGCATTACTTTTAGGACAGGATTTGACTTCAGTCTTTCAACACTTTTCAGTGAAGCTTGAGAAGAAACCTCCATGTCATGGACCTCCAGGTTGTTTAAGTATTTCTCGCTAATCACCCTCCACGTAGATATCGAAGAGATGTTTGCGTGATTCATTGTGTGTAAACAATGACAGGCCTCGTTAAACAAATAATTTCTTTCAGTCTTTCCACGGTATGTTTGTAATATGCAAAGTTTTCTTTATTAAATCCAGACTGAGGCAAGCATGACGCTAACAGCCACATAGCAGCTTTGTACTGTAAATGTTGATAGATGGATAGATGGATGGATAGATAGATAGATACTCACCAAGGCTGCATTTATTTGATCAAATAAACAGGGATATTTTGAAATATTATTACAATTTAAAATTTAAAAATGTTTTCTATTTTAATATATAACTGTATATTTTAACTGTCTATTTTAAAGGGGGGTTACAATGCTGTTTCATGCATTCAGAGTTGTTTACACTGTTAAAGAGTTTGATTCTCATGCTAAGCATGGACAAAGTTTAAAAAAAAAAATTTGGACGTATAACAGAGTATTTCTGTGCCAAAAATCTCACTTCCGGATTCGTACAAGTTTCGGAGAGGTTTTATGGATCGTTGTTCTTGATGACATAAATGACGGTGGAACTCCTTATATGGGCATTTCTCCCGGAAGAACGCGTCCGTGCACGCATCGACCAGAGTGATAGCGAGAGCGCGCCCATCAACGCGCTTCAATCGGCAGGCTGGCAGCACGGGACTCGCTCGGGAAGAATGTCTCTAAAGAAGTGTGTTTTTGGTTGTGAGGGAAAGATAACCTTGTTCAGCTTCCCAAAACAACCCACCGTTACGTGAACAGTGGATATAGTTTGTTTTTCTGGGGCAGCAATGGAGTTTCTCAAGTGTTTTGTTGACGAACGTTTTATAAACAAGGCCCAATTCGACGCTGGATTTGCACATCATTTAATACTGAAAGATGGAGCGGTCCCAGCTATAAAAGATCCCGGTCATGATTCAGAACTGCAGACGGTAAGTGAAACGGCATCAAATGTCTGTGTTTTGTTGGCGATCGGCGCTCAAGTGCTCGTCACTCTTTAGCTCTGCCCACACGGCACGCCTCCAGGAGCTCGGCTTTTTTCGGAGAGAATCGTAAATCTGTATCTTTCTTTTATAAATATGATAAAACTAAAGACTTTTTGGAGATATGAAGGATGCAGTACTACTCTATAGGTACTCAAGATTAACATGAGATTGGGTGAAACGTGTGCGTTAGGTCCCCTTTAATATATAACTGTAACTTATTCCAGTGATGTCAAAGCTGTATTTTCAGCAATATCCTATATTTTCTAATATCCTGATATTATAATATCCTTTTTCAGGATTCATCAATGAATCAAAACGTTAAAAGAACAGCTTTTTTATGATGAAACAATTAAATATATCACTGTCACTTTTGATCAGTTAAATGTGTTCTTGCTGAATAAAAGTATTAATTTCTTTCAAAAGAAAACACTGACCCCAAACTTTTAAACGGTAGATAGATAGTCTTTATAATTAACTATTTAACAACATGTGCCTTGGTGTCAGTAAGGTGATCTGACGGTGACAATATAGGTCATTTTTGGCCCTATCAGTGCCTGGCCAGTGAGTGACAGGAAGTGTCACAGGATCTCCTTCGCACACAGGTCCTGGTGGCCTGTCATGCGCTGAAAAGGCTTGTCACAATGATATATAGCCGCTCTAATCCCTCCTGTGAGAGCCCAGCAGTTTACCCACCCCTCACTTCCTTCTCCTCAAAGCGTCCAGCTGAGGAATCTAAACCTGAGAGGAGATTAGCTGCTCCTTAGAAAAGAGAAAGAGACTCTCTTACCTGCCCAGATCCACCCGTTTTTGAAACTGGATACCTGGTTTAGCCCAAATTTGGTCCATCTTGCATTTTACAATTCAGCCTTACTGGCACTGAAGCCTGATGCAGTTTTTAAATGGCTTCTTTTTTTGGAGGCTCGATTGCCAAATAATCAAGTTAGATTTTCTGAAGATTAATGATGTTTTGGGTATCTGCAGGTTTCTATAGGAGTCAGTATAGTACTGTGATGATTGAGGGACCACAAAAAGGTATCGGATCCTTAAATCGCTCTAAAATAACCCATGCTAAAATGATGTCAGGGTGGAGCGTACCTCAACGTCTCTTTTTATACTCGTCTGCCTTTGACAGCGCAAATGTATTTGGCCATACCCTCCGCTTAGTGTCGGATTTACGTTCCAGTAGTCATTTCTCATTCTCCAAATATTCCCCTTCTCGCCATGTCTAATTGTTTTTACATTTTCCTCATCATTCCGGCTGGCACAAATGCACTGCGGGAGGAAAAGTAAAAAAAGTCTGTTTTTTCTTGTCTGGTCTTGAAAGATCCCTGCTGACAACTCCAGGCCCGAGCGCTTCTCCTTTGATATTGTACCGCAGTGTTAAACTAAAAGATCTGTACTGTGGCAGCATGTGTTGTGTATTCTTGATATTTAATACTAATGATGCAGTAAAATTTCTGAATGAACACAAAGTCAGCCTTTGTTTGAAATAATAGACCATATCAGTCCTATTAATGATATCATATTAAATTTTAATAGTGATTACACTAACAAAAAAACTGTTTAATTGTGCATGTGGGTTAATGTAATATATTGAATTTAAAAGAATAATTCACCCAAATATCAAAATTTGCTGAAAATGTACTTACCCACAAGCCATCAAAGATATAAATGAGTTTCTTTCTTGGAGAAATTTGGTGTTACATCTCATACTCCTCAGTGGAATCTCTGCAGTGAATGGGTGCCAGTGAAAAGTTGCATGTTTGTAAGAAACAAATCCATCATTAAGATGTTTTAACTTCATCACTTCATGGCTAAGATATGAGTCATCTCATTAGAATCAGGAGAGAAATATGCACAGATTAAGCATTGTTTACAAGTTAAAACAGTACAAAGCCGTTCTAAACAAATATGTTGGTGGATTTTGATGAGAGAGAACAAAAGAGGATGAATTTGGAGAAAGTGTTATTATTATTAATTATTATTATTATTATGGATTATGGACTCGTATTTTGACCAGAAGCTAGGGTTTAAAGTTAAAACGCCTTGATGGATTTGCTTCATAAAAACATGCAGTTTTTCACTTCATAAGACATTAATTAGTGGACTGGAGTCGTGTGGATTGCTTGTGGATTATTGTTATGCTTCTATAAGCTGTTTGGACTTTAATTCTGACGGCACCCATTCACTGTAGAGGTTTCATTGGTGAGCAAGCGATGTGATTCTAAATTTCTCCATATCTGTTTTCAATGAAGAAACAAACTCAACTACATCTTAGTGTAGTTGTAGTAAGGGTGAGTACATTTTCAGCAAATTTTAATTTTTAGGTGAACTATTCCTTTAAACAAACTCAATTTCACACAGAGATCCTGTATTTTTTACACATACTGTTGTGATGTGCAGGAGACAGTGCACAGTGACCCCAAAATAATTCTCTGATTTTTGGGTAACATAAGCACACTTGTACTCATAATATTTTGCACAAGTTGTTGGTTAGTTTCTGTAATTGATGAAGGTTGTGGTTTCTATTCAAAATTGCTGACCAAGTTTCTCTTATGGATGATTTTCGAACGTTGCAGTGATCAAAATTTTGGTGACTCACTGTGTAATGCCTTGAGAGCATGCCTCCAGATGCATGCTGGCGTGTCTGATCGCACACTGTAACCCACTGAAACTGTTTATTTAGCATTGATTTGGCAGATTACATGAGCCATTGATATGCTCAAGATCCTGCATATGCATGCAAACTCTCCTAGCGAGACAACATTCCATTCAAGAACATTCGCAAACAAATTAGATTAGAAATTAGAGGCTGATGCTTACCAGGGGCGACCAAATGGGTTTGTAAACATTCAATCAGCAAAAGGCCATGGTGGCGTGTTCTACCCCATGCAGCCTGTCCACGGCAGAACACTTGTTTTAGATTTGAGGCGACCACCCACTGTCAGGTATTGAATGTCCACTGCGCAGTAATCTTGTTTTGTGCTCGGGAGTTTTTCAGGATTTAGCATGAGCCTTGTTGGGTTGAGTCGTTTGAAGTGGTTCACCTCTGACTTGAATCTTTTTAGAAGTTCTTGTTCTTTTCTTGGTGGTAAGTCAGGTCGAGCCGTTGATGAACGCAACCTTTTGAGTGAGCTTTATCCTTCCTACACTGGAAACCATTAACCGCACCATATACGTATGTTAAATATACAGTGGACTCCAGAAGTTTAGATCACATAGATCCTGTTAGATTTAAAGTCTAATTTAAGCATGGAATTCAAATCAACTTCTGGAGGTTGTGTCAATAAAGCAAATCCTATATTTCTGCTGCACGTCACTCAAAAATTTTAAGCAGAAAACAAATGAACAAAACAAATCTTATTATTCCAATTTTATATAATGTTTTTGAAACAAGTCTCTTATGCTCACCAATGCTGCATTTATTTAATCTAAAACACAGTAAAACAGTAATATTGTGAAACATCGTTGTATTTTTAAATAACTGTTTTCTATTTTAATATATTTTAAGATATAATTTATTCCTGTGATGCAATGAACGCTGAATTTTCAGCATCATTACTCCAGTCTTCAGTGTCACATGCGCCTCCAGAAATAATTTAATATAATGATTTGGCATTTAAGAAACTTTTTTTATTGTAATTATTAATGTTAAATACAGATGTGCTGCTTCATATTTCTGTGGAAACCATGATATATTTTTTTCAGGATCATTTCGTTATTTTTTTTATTAGTATATGGGCAGAGGGGTATTTATATTGCATCTGTATAAACCGTGCAGGAGACCTCCATTGGAGGGTGGTTTGTTTTCTGCTAAGCAATTTTGCAGTCTCTCACACTTTCACCTTTACTCTTCTACAAATGAAGACTGTTTAGTCTATGGTAATTCTTGTTTGGACAGCTCGGTAACAAATGCCAACAGTCTTTTGTTTGAGGGAAAGGTGAAATATTTACGTGAAAAGGCATGTTCCTAATGCATCAAGAAGAGGTGCGGGCACTTGGCGATGGGTGAGCGTAGAGACGGGAAATAAGGATGTAGAAACTGAAATGCTGAAGGAAATAACATACATGACCCAGGTTGATCTCTGGCTAGACCTTTCTGTGTATGTCACAAGTGTAATGAGGTGAACTCGAGAGGTTTTGTTGTTAACAGCGGATGTTTGGTTTCTGCATGTGGGCCTTGGGGTATCATGACATATTTGACCATTTTCAACAGATCTGTCAGTGTAAGAAAGCATTGTGGTCTATCATTGTTTGGGAACATATCTGTCGCCAGTTCAAGTACAAACATAGAAATCGCTCCCTCTGACTTGTTGAAATAGAGCAGTATTCACAGGTATGGAAACAAAAGCTTCCTGTATTTTCTTCAACCGTTCCCGTGAATGTGGTAGGTTACGCCCGAGGCTGTTCTAGGGGGGAAAAAAAGGGAAAGAGAGAGATCCAGAAAGACAGTTTACTGAGGAAACCTGTTTAAGACATGAGAAACTATAGACGCCATTCTCCTTGTAACCGCACGACGGAAACCTTCATTATTACTTTGATTTTCTTTCAGTGTACCTTGACTTGTTTATCTGAGCAGTTCCTGAATCAATATTGTGTAATGCAGTGCTTCAATAGGAATGTGGACGTGACGTCCAGTTTAAGAGAAGAGATAATGACGCTCGGATCCTTTTGAATTGAGGTGAGACTGAATGAGAATGATGGGGTCGTGTTGAGGACACATTTTGCAGGCACAATCCCACAAATCTGTCTTTTTTAAAACTGTGCTGGTGGTACATTTTGAAAAATCAGTGAGCCGAATCATCTTTCGCCTCTGGCTGGTGTTTTCTTCAGAATAAAGTGGTAATGGAAGAGATTAACAACTGTCAAGTGTTTCTAAAACTATAAGCCAGTGTATGATTTTCAATCCAAACCATTTTGACTTTCATTATTTAACTGACATTTCCTGTACATTAAGTTAATTGTACAGAGTCAATTGCTAGCTTTTCCCTGTTGATATTAGATGGCACTTTCCATGAATAAAGTTAACTTTGTTTTGCCATTTTTTGAAGCATTAAAGCATATATGACCTATTATGTAACATAAAATTTATTTTGTATTAGTACTATTATCTAGGTGATTTTGCCATGTCACCTCAGAGGTCTTGACCTTTTCTGACTGTTTCCAACAATTAAAATCATTTGTCTTAATTTTGATATATTAAAAAAAAAACATAACCTTGTTACCAAAGTTATTATAAGATAAAAATGTTCTTTAATTAATGAGACGTGCATGTTTATCAATAACTACAATTATTGTATGCTAAAAATAGGCTATATTTATTGTATGCCTATTGTATGCTAAATATACTCTCTCTCTCTCTCTTTTTCTCTCTCTATATAAATATATTTATAAATTTATCAGTGAAACTAAATGTTATATTGATAATGTATTTTTAATAAATGAAATATGTGTTATGTTATTTATGTAAATGTTATTTACATATATAACTAAAACTAAAACCATCATAAATTCTGTTGCTTAAAAAAAATGTAAGCTATAATGAAATAAAATATCTATATATAAAATAAAGTTCTTATATTTGTTTTACTACATGCCAAGGCATCATTTCTAATTATTGTCTAGTTAAATTAAAAGCAGTGAAATAACTATAACTAAAACTAAAACTGGAAGAAAGGATAATGAAAATGTAAAAAAAAAAATGAGTAATGAATGAAAAATGTTAATTAATTTATTGAAAATATGAATGTTTAACAGTTTTTTTCACTGTTTGTTGAAAGAAAGAGTTTCAGGCTCTGCTTTGTACCTTTTTAATGGAAAGTGGCAGATTAATTAAAACAGTTTGAAATTTAAGATTAAAGATTAAGTTAAAGATGTATTGTGCTAAAAAGTGTAAAACAGAATTGATCTATTTATTCATACATTAGCATGGTTGTCCTATCCAAAAAAAAAAAAAAAGAAGGCCTACCCAGTACAATCAAAAACTCAGAGAGAGTCTCTTGACCTGCAGTTATTCGCTAAGATGGTCTACTATTAAAAATGTCCCTTTGGATACAGTTACAGTTGAGGAAGGTGAACCGCAGAGTTCAGTCTCATATCACATCTCTGAAGTTGACAGTAACTTGGGCTCGATGTCTCTGTCAAGCTCTTTGCCTCTGGCTACTGTCGTATGATTGGCAGTCCGGAGGGACATTCAGGAACTGCCGCTATTATAATTTCCCAAAAGGAATGCACGGTCAGAGTAAGAAATGTAATACCATGTTTTCAAAGGGACCCAGAACCTGCATGGGTCTTAATGGCAGAATAAGACATTTCCCTTTAAAATGCATTTTAGAGTGTTTAATCGGGCTGTTTCCTGTTTAATTAGCACCACAAGTTAATTAGTCTGTCACTTAAGATCAGCTTTTGGTCAAAACCTTTCACTTTCTGCTGCCTCCTTGTGGTGGACACACTGCCCTTTAAATCACAATGCACATTACTGCTGAAAAATTCCACTTTGGCTGAAAGTGTTGGTAGTAAAAGTCTAGTACTTGTCGTACTGATCTGGCTTCAGCGCTGTGACTAAGTATTCTTTCCAGTTCAGCTGGCATTAAAGGGTTTCGAAACCGTCACGAAGGTCATTATAGAGAGACGCTGGCAGGCCTGTAGTGGAATAAGACTCACTTGCTGCCTGGAAAGAAAAAGACTGAAGGGTGCAAATTGTCATTGTTAAATTCCTAATAGCTGAGGCCCCATCTTCAAAGAGCCCGCCGGTGACGGTGTGAGGTGGGCCGCTCTGTGCTGCTGGAAAGACTTTCTGGATCTGCAGGATTTTCAAGGACAGTTAGTGAACGACTCATTGTGTGGTCCTCTGCTGTACAAGTTGTCATCTTAGTAATTTACGAGTCAGTTTTCTTTAGCATTTTAGGTAAAAAAAGAGTATAAGAAAAGTGTACAGTTTATAGTTTTAGTAATTGCAGAACAATATCAGGTTATGCAACAAACATTGGCACTACTGTGTTAAAAGACATCCAAAGCTCCAGTCAAGTGTCTCTCTCTCTCTCTCTCTCTCTCTCTCTCTCTCTCTCTCTCTCTCTCTCTCTCTCTCTCTCTCTCTCTCTAAGGGAAGCTAAGGCCAAGTACAGAGAATTTCATTAGTTCTGCCAATTTCAGGTTAAAATGAGTTTGAATGGCCTTTTTACATCATTGGAAGAGTTTTCCACTAATGGGACCATCATTAGGGGGAACAAATGAAAGAATATATGGCGGGCCCAAGCCGTCAGTGCAACCGCCATCCTGGTGGCATCACGAAAAAGGGGCACAGCTGGCACATGCATTTACAGTAACTCTCTGGCAGTCTGTTTTTTAGGGATACAGCAACTAAAGGGTTAATCCAAACTGTCAATACTGTGAAAGACACATACACACACACATATGCACACAACAATATATAAAACTTTGGTAACACTTTCAATAAGGTTTCAGATATTAACATTAACTATATTAATTCATATGAACAATATTTATATAGCTTTTATTAATTTTAGTCTCTCTCTATCCTCTCTCACACACTCACTCACTCGCACACACACACAAAGAACAACATAAAACTTTGTACCACTTTTCAATAAGTTTTTAGTTTTTAACATTATGTAAGTTAACATGAACAATATTTTTATAGCACTTATGAATCTTGGTTAATGATATGTTCAAAATTGACTACTACATTATTAATTAAAATGTCTGGTTAATGTACATCAGTTACTGTACCATGAACTAACATAAAGATTTTTTTACTTTATTTTTTAGAATTTGTTTTCTTAAGAAATATAGTAAAACAATGGTTGTTCATACTTAGTTGGTTAGTTTCGAATAAATTAATGTTAAAAACGATATTATTTAACTATTCTAGTTAACATGAACAATAATTTATATAAAAATGTATTAATGTTAATTAATGTTAAGTAAAAAAAAATATTAATACATTATTAAAATATAAAGTTGTATCTTAACATTAGTTTATGTACTGTGAATTAACATAAAAATAATATTTTTAATGTTAGTATTAACTAACATTAAATAAGATTAATAAATTATTTTAAAATATATTGTTCCTTTTTAGTTCATGTTCGTCAATGCATTAACTAATGTTTTATATATATATATATATATATATATCAGTGGCGGCTGCTGGTCTTTCAAAGAGGGAAGCTCAAGAAAATAAATCAGTATTTATTTATTTAATTATTCATTTTATTTTATGTAATTTTTTATTTTTTTTATTTTTTGCATTATAGCTTAAGAAATCTCCTAGGCCTTATCTTTTTCTGTCAGTCTTAGAGACAAAAAAAAAAAAAAATCCAAGAACCAGTTAATTTGTAGTGCACTGACAACATAGTTTTATATAATTAGGTTAATAATTATGTTAATTACAACATAAGAAAAATCTAAAATTTTAAATTTAAAGTTGTATCTGATCATTAGTTTATATATGTGAATTAACATAAAATTAATATTTTTTAATGATAGTATTAACTAACATTAAAAATATTAATAAATGATCTAAACATAGATTGTTCATTGTTAGTTCATGTTAGTTAATGCATTACATAATGTTAACCAAAGAGACCTTATTGTAAATTTTTGCCAACACTTTTTATGATCTATTACCATTTTTAATAATTATTTTAATGATCTATAAGCATTTGTGAAATAGTTTTGCCTGCATTTCATCTTAGTCTGCATCTGTGAGCTGAACTGTTTTACTGTTACATCCATGAGATGATGTAAGTTCAGATGTCATTTCACAGGATGTCATAGGTCAGTATCAAATGAGTTTCAAATTATTATTTGCAGCACAAAAATGTATAAGTCCACGTGTAAGATTTAAAAAATATATTTTTTATGTTGTAATTAATATTATTATTAACCTAATTATATAAAATGATGTTGTCAGTGCCTTACAAATTAACTGGTTCTAGGATTTATTTTGTCCCTAAAACGGGCAGAATAGGATAAGGCCTTAGAGAATTCTTAAGCTGTAATGCAATAAATAAATTAAATAAATAAATAAATACTGATTGATCTTTATTTCTTGTGGTTAAAAAGATGTTTTAAATGTCTCTGTCTGTCTCTCTCTCTCTCTCTCTCTCCCTCACCCACCCTCACCCAGCTCCTCACTTCCACACTCAACACACACACACACACACACACAGACAGAGAAACACCCATCCACCCCCACACACACCATAGTGCAAACACATCAGATGTCTGATAGATTTTTTTATTTTCGGTTATTCATAGACCTTTTGTAAAGTCATGAAACTAACCATACTTCTTCAGAATGACTTGCTCTATGTATGTAAAAAGTTTTGAAGTGTTTGGAAGCTGCACTTTAAAGATATAAAATGACTGCTCTCTTTTTTACTGTAACTTTAATAAATCGCCATTAATACACCGTTCAAGGTATCCTAAATCCGTTAGCAATTTAGCATCTTCAGTATCTTGGCATCATGTTGACAAAGTTTGGTGTGAACTACTTGTTTCTGCTTGGAGGAGTATGAATTTATTTACAGCCTGATATTTCAAAATACCCACATTAAAATAAATGTAGCCGACTTCCTGTTGGTCGTAGCTAATGAGTGTAAATTAGAAAGTTGTAAGACCACGTGTATGTATCTTTAGATTTTGTTTATGTTGTAATTAACATGATTATCAGAATCAGAATGAGCTTTATTGGCCAGGTATGTTTACACATATGAGGAATTTGTTATAGTGACAAAGCTCCACAGTGCAACAGAATGACAGCAACGGGACAGGACACAGACAACAAAAGAACAATATACAAATATACAAATAGGCAATGTACAAAATAGCAAAAACACTATGCAATACAGACAATCATGTGTGTCCAGGTCTGACGTGCAAATTTGAAATGGAAAAAAAATTAAATTAAAAATATTATATGTGTGGTGAATAAATTATTAACTTAATTATATAAAACTATGTTGTCAGTGCCCTACAAATTAACTGGTTCTTGGATTTTTATATTTTTTTGTCCCTAAGACTGACAGAAAAAGATAAGGCTAGGAGATTTCTTAAGCTATAATGCAAAAAATAAAAAATAATAAAATAAAATAAAATGAATAATAAATAAATAAATAATAAATAAATAAATAAAATAAAATAAAACGTATAATTAAATAAATAAATACTGATTGATTTTTTTCTAGTGATTAAAGAGATGTTTAAAAGTCTCTCTCTCTCTGTGTCTCTCTCTGTCTGTCTCTCTCACCCACCTCCTCACACTCACACTTAACACACATACTCACCCATCCCCCACATACACAGAGCCAGTGTGATCAAATGTCTTGATAGTTTATTAATTTTCTGTTATTCATAGACCTTTTGTAAAGTCATGAAACTAATCATACTTCTTCAGAATGACTTGTTCTATGTATGTAAAAAGTTTTGAAGTGTTTGGAAGCTGCACTTTAAAGATATAAGAAAATAACTGCTCTTTTTTACTGTAACTTTAACAAATCGCCATTAATACACCGTTCAAGATATCCTAAATCCGTTAGCAATTTAGCATCTACAGTATATTGGCATCATGTTGACAAAGTTTGGTGTGAACTACTTGTTTCTGCTTGGAGGAGTATGAATTTATTTACAGCTTGTTTCCCCCCCGAAAATGACATTAAAAAAAAGATAGCCGGCTTCCTGTTGGTCATAGCTAATGAGTGTAAATTAGAAAGTTGTCCGGCTTGATTAGAACAATTTATGTACCGAGTTTGGTGTCTGTAGCTAAAACTAACCCCCCCATTTTTGACAAAAGGTGGCGCTATAGAGCGCCTCTTCCACGCCCGTTTATGAGCTTTTTCCAGTGTCTAACTAACATTAATACTCATATGTGTGTTGAGTTTCATGACATTCTAAACATGTTATCTGCTTCAAAATCACCAGAAACAAATTTTCAAGTTTGAAACGTTGCCATGGCAACAGTATTTTAGATATCAATATTCCCTTCACAGTTTTACATCGGCCGTGTTTTGACATTATTCTGATGAAGTTTGAAGCAAATCGATTAAAAATAAGATGCTGAATTCAAAGCATTTTGAAAATGACACACTTCCTGCTGCCAGTTGGTGGCGCTATAACTTTGACTCATAATAGTCACATCTATGCGCTCGGCATCATACAACGAACAAAACCCTGAAGTTTGATCAAAATCAGACAATGTATGTGGATGTTATTAGACGCTTCCTGTCTCTCATTTTTCGCCATAAATTCATCGCCTCGCCACGGGCAAACCGTTCGAGATATCAAAAATATCCTGGCAATTTTGCGTCCCCAATGTCTTGAGATCATGTTCACCGAGTTTGGTGGCAATCGGGTGGTAATCTTCAGAGGAGTATATCAAATTCCAGAGCATGCGCTTTTTAAACAGCCCTGAATAGCCGACTTCCTGTTGGGCGGAGCCTATGAATGCAGGTGAAAGTTGTTCGGCTCAATGAGATCTATATGTGTACCGAGTTTCATATGAATACGTGCAAGTATGTGTGAGCTATACATCAAGTTTTCAGACTGTGCTCAGGGGGCGCCGTAGAGCCCTGTGCCACGCCCGGGTCCCAGCCTCTGTGGCGTCCGGCCGCAGATTCCAACGTGTGTGTGTAAATTTTCAAGAGTTTTTGAGCATGTTAGGGCCCCCAAAACCCCGGAAGGTTGAAAAAAAAAAATAAATAAAAAAAAAATGATTCAATATAGCTGCAAGCAGCGATGGCGGGCCCAAGCCGTCAGTGCAACCGCCATCCTGGTGGCATCACGAAAAAGGGGCACAGCTGGCACATGCATTTACAGTAACCCTCTGGCAGTCTGTTTTTTAGGGATACAGCAACTAAAGGGTTAATCCAAACTGTCAATACTGTGAAAGACACATACACACACACACATATGCACACAACAATATATAAAACTTTGGTAACACTTTCAATAAGGTTTCAGATATTAACATTAACTATATTAATTCATATGAACAATATTTATATAGCTTTTATTAATTTTAGTCTCTCTCTATCCTCTCTCACACTCACTCACTCGCACACACACAAAGAACAACATAAAACTTTTGTACCACTTTTCAATAAGTTTTTAGTTTTTAACATTATGTAAGTTAACATGAACAATATTTTTATAGCACTTATGAATCTTGGTTAATGATATGTTCAAAATTGACTACTACATTATTAATTAAAATGTCTGGTTAATGTACATCAGTTACTGTACCATGAACTAACATAAAGATTTTTTTACTTTATTTTTTAGAATTTGTTTTCTTAAGAAATATAGTTAAAACAATGGTTGTTCATACTTAGTTGGTTAGTTTCGAATAAATTAATGTTAAAAACGATATTATTTAACTATTCTAGTTAACATGAACAATAATTATATAAAATGTATTAATGTTAATTAATGTTAAGTAAAAAAAAATATTAATACATTATTAAAATATAAAGTTGTATCTTAACATTAGTTTATGTACTGTGAATTAACATAAAAATAATATTTTTAATGTTAGTATTAACTAACATTAAATAAGATTAATAAATTATTTTAAAATATATTGTTCCTTTTTAGTTCATGTTCGTCAATGCATTAACTAATGTTTTATATATATATATATCAGTGGCGGCTGCTGGTCTTTCAAAGAGGGGAAGCTCAAGAAAATAAATCAGTATTTATTTATTTAATTATTCATTTTATTTTATGTAATTTTTTTTTTTTTATTTTTTGCATTATAGCTTAAGAAATCTCCTAGGCCTTATCTTTTTCTGTCAGTCTTAGAGACAAAAAAAAAAAAAAAATCCAAGAACCAGTTAATTTGTAGGGCACTGACAACATAGTTTTATATAATTAGGTTAATAATTATGTTAATTACAACATAAGAAAAATCTAAAATTTAAAATTTAAAGTTGTATCTGATCATTAGTTTATATATGTGAATTAACATAAAATTAATATTTTTTAATGTTAGTATTAACTAACATTAAAAATATTAATAAATGATCTAAACATAGATTGTTCATTGTTAGTTCATGTTAGTTAATGCATTACATAATGTTAACCAAAGAGACCTTATTGTAAATTTTTGCCAACACTTTTTATGATCTATTACCATTTTTAATAATTATTTTAATGATCTATAAGCATTTGTGAAATAGTTTTGCCTGCATTTCATCTTAGTCTTCATCTGTGAGCTGAACTGTTTTACTGTTACATCCATGAGATGATGTAAGTTCAGATGTCATTTCACAGGATGTCATAGGTCAGTATCAAATGAGTTTCAAATTATTATTTGCAGCACAAAAATGTATAAGTCCACGTGTAAGATTTAAAAAATATATTTTTTATGTTGTAATTAATATTATTATTAACCTAATTATATAAAATTATGTTGTCAGTGCCTTACAAATTAACTGGTTCTAGGATTTATTTTGTCCCTAAAACGGGCAGAATAGGATAAGGCCTTAGAGAATTCTTAAGCTGTAATGCAATAAATAAATTAAATAAATAAATAAATACTGATTGATCTTTATTTCTTGTGGTTAAAAAGATGTTTAAATGTCTCTGTCTGTCTCTCTCTCTCTCTCTCTCCTCACCCACCCCCCACCCAGCTCCTCACTTCCACACTCAAACACACACACACACACACACAGACAGAGAAACACCCATCCACCCCCACACACACCATAGTGCAAACACATCAGATGTCTGATAGATTTTTTTATTTTCGGTTATTCATAGACCTTTTGTAAAGTCATGAAACTAACCATACTTCTTCAGAATGACTTGCTCTATGTATGTAAAAAGTTTTGAAGTGTTTGGAAGCTGCACTTTAAAGATATAAAATGACTGCTCTCTTTTTTTACTGTAACTTTAATAAATCGCATTAATACACCGTTCAAGGTATCCTAAATCCGTTAGCAATTTAGCATCTTCAGTATCTTGGCATCATGTTGACAAAGTTTGGTGTGAACTACTTGTTTCTGCTTGGAGGAGTATGAATTTATTTACAGCCTGATATTTCAAAATACCCACATTAAAATAAATGTAGCCGACTTCCTGTTGGTCGTAGCTAATGAGTGTAAATTAGAAAGTTGTAAGACCACGTGTATGTATCTTTAGATTTTGTTTATGTTGTAATTAACATGATTATCAGAATCAGAATGAGCTTTATTGGCCAGGTATGTTTACACATATGAGGAATTTGTTATAGTGACAAAGCTCCACAGTGCAACAGAATGACAGCAACGGGACAGGACACAGACAACAAAAGAACAATATACAAATATACAAATAGGCAATGTACAAAATAGCAAAAACACTATGCAATACAGACAATCATGTGTGTCCAGGTCTGACGTGCAAATTTGAAATGGAAAAAAAAATTAAATTAAAAATATTATATGTGTGGTGAATAAATTATTAACTTAATTATATAAAACTATGTTGTCAGTGCCTACAAATTAACTGGTTCTTGGATTTTTATATTTTTTTGTCCCTAAGACTGACAGAAAAAGATAAGGCCTAGGAGATTTCTTAAGCTATAATGCAAAAAATAAAAAATAATAAAATAAAATAAAATAAAATGAATAATTAAATAAATAAATAAAATAAAATAAAACGTATAATTAAATAAATAAATACTGATTGATTTTTTTCTAGTGATTAAAGAGATGTTTAAAAGTCTCTCTCTCTCTGTGTCTCTCTCTCTGTCTGTCTCTCTCACCCACCTCCTCACACTCACACTTAACACACATACTCACCCATCCCCCCACATACACAGAGCCAGTGTGATCAAATGTCTTGATAGTTTATTAATTTTCTGTTATTCATAGACCTTTTGTAAAGTCATGAAACTAATCATACTTCTTCAGAATGACTTGTTCTATGTATGTAAAAAGTTTTGAAGTGTTTGGAAGCTGCACTTTAAAGATATAAGAAAATAACTGCTCTTTTTTACTGTAACTTTAACAAATCGCCATTAATACACCGTTCAAGATATCCTAAATCCGTTAGCAATTTAGCATCTACAGTATATTGGCATCATGTTGACAAAGTTTGGTGTGAACTACTTGTTTCTGCTTGGAGGAGTATGAATTTATTTACAGCTTGATTTCCCCCGAAAATTACATTAAAAAAAAGATAGCCAGCTTCCTGTTGGTCATAGCTAATGAGTGTAAATTAGAAAGTTGTCCGGCTTGATTAGAACAATTTATGTACCGAGTTTGGTGTCTGTAGCTAAAACTAACCCCCCCATTTTTGACAAAAGGTGGCGCTATAGAGCGCCTCTTCCACGCCCGTTTATGAGCTTTTTCCAGTGTCTAACTAACATTAATACTCATATGTGTGTTGAGTTTCATGACATTCTAAACATGTTATCTGCTTCAAAATCACCAGAAACAAATTTTCAAGTTTGAAACGTTGCCATGGCAACAGTATTTTAGATATCAATATTCCCTTCACAGTTTTACATCGGCCGTGTTTTGACATTATTCTGATGAAGTTTGAAGCAAATCGATTAAAAATAAGATGCTGAATTCAAAGCATTTTGAAAATGACACACTTCCTGCTGCCAGTTGGTGGCGCTATAACTTTGACTCCTAATAGTCACATCTATGCGCTCGGCATCATACAACGAACAAAACCCTGAAGTTTGATCAAAATCAGACAATGTATGTGGATGTTATTAGACGCTTCCTGTCTCTCATTTTTCGCCATAAATTCATCGCCTCGCCACGGGCAAACCGTTCGAGATATCAAAAATATCCTGGCAATTTTGCGTCCCCAATGTCTTGAGATCATGTTCACCGAGTTTGGTGGCAATCGGGTGGTAATCTCAGAGGAGTATATCAAATTCCAGAGCATGCTTTTTTAAACACAGCCCTAAATAGCCGACTTCCTGTTGGGCGGAGCCTATGACATGCAGCGATGAAATTTGTTCAGCTCAATGAGATCTATATGTGTACCGAGTTTCATATGAATATGTGCAAGTATGTGTGAGCTATACATCAAGTTTTCAAACTGTGTTCCTAGGGGGCGCCGTAGAGCCCCTGTGCCACGCCCGGGTCCCAGCCTCTGTGGCGTCCGGACGCCAACAGGATTCCAACGTGTGTGTAAATTTTCAAGAGTTTTTGAGCATGTTAAGGCCCCAAAAAGTGCCCGGAAGGTTGAAAAAAAAAAAATAATATCCTTAGGGGAACAATGATTCAATATAGCTGCAAGCAGCGATGGCGGGCCCAAGCGTCAGTGCAAACGCCACCCCGGTGGCAACAAACAACCGTGCCCAGCGGGCACATGCACTACAGTAACCCTCTGGCAGTCTGGTTTTAAGGGATACGGCAATTAAAGGGTTAATCCAAACCATCAACTCTGTGAAACACACACAGAACACAGTGGTGGCACTAGGGCGGGTCCTGACAGGGCTATAGCCCCATCACGAACTTGCTTAGCCCCGGCACAGCTACCCCCCCCCCCCCCCAAGGATTTCCAAATGATTTTCCTGTTTTTTAACTCTCGGTGTCACTCTCATTAACATTGAAAAATAAATATTAAAAACCTAAAAAATATGTGGCCTATAAACAATTGGTAATATGGGGAGGGGTCAAGCAATTCTTTGCGCAAGACGGTGAACGTCAGTCAATTCACTATAGAGAAAGTGAAAGTAAAAAAACTGACGGCTAACGCTGCATTAATGGCGCATATTCTCTCTGAGACAACGAGAGACGAATCTATTTTAACATATGCTGATAACGGTATATAACTGTCTCAAATTATTCCCTTAATATTTCTCTTGTGGCTCGTATAGTAAAAAACATGAGAAGAAATGTAGTTCGCGTTAAACAGGTTGTTTTTGAAAATCGGTGCATGAAATAAAGCTGCTCTGAATTTTCATTGATGAGTGCAGTGTTATAATTATAGGCCTATAATTCATTGTATAAATTAATAGACCTGTTTTAAAAAAAGTTTTTAAAAACATTTTCAATGAGGAGTAAGCTAGCCTATTTTATTATTCTCACAGCGCATCATGCGGTGATGAGCTATGAAATTATTGCGGGGCAAATAATTTCATGTAATTTAATAATAAAAGTAATCTAATAATAATAATAGGCCTAATAATAAGAAGAATGTAACAGGCCTACATTAATTGGAAATGCTAAATCCTCTTAATATTGCCAATTTTTGAAGCTTTTTACAATGGCCTATCTCTGGCTATCATCTACACATGATACGATGCAAATCAGCACGGGGAGGTTATCTCCCGCAATGTGTGCCCGTGTGGAAATAGTTGTATGAATTGTCGGCACTATCTATTGTAAATGGTTAGAATTTACCATGTTTTCCTAACAGTTGGCATTGATTGACTGACACTTGATGGTCAGAAAAAAATGACTAGATATGTGAAAAAAATAAATAAATAAAAGAAAACAATGAAAAAAGAAAAAATCCCAAATTTCTTTCTTTTCTATATTCATAAATTATATTACTTTGTAAGTGTCATATTTGGCAGTTGGCATTAGAAGTTATATTACTAATAACAGTGGCATATGTGAAGTTTAATACCACAGGAAAAAAGTTAAATATGCCTTTTTCGAAGCTGCTGTATATAAAAAAATACGATAGCTAAAGTTAGGCGTTCATTATTTTCTCTCAATTTAATTAGTTTTTTATCACCCCCTCTGAACTGTTAAGCCCCCCCGTAGCACCCCCAACAAAAAAATCCTGGAGCCGCCACTGACAGAACAATATATAAAACTTTAGTAACACTTTACAATAAGGTTTCAGTTTTTAACATTAACTATATTAATTAACATCAGTACGTATATATTATTGTGAGTGGTTCATAAGATCATTTAGAAAGTGTAAGTAAATGATTAATAAACTATTTAAATGTACATTTATAAATCTTATTATTTAGACACATCATAATAATTGCTCAATGTGTTAATAAATGCTTTATTAACACATATTCCTGCTTTAATTCATGATTAAGTCAGGTAGTTATAAAACATTTAGTAGTTGCCAGCCATCTATTTGTGTGAGCTCATCTAAAGTGAGGACTATTTATACATTATAAAGCATTTACAAAGGAGATTTAAAAGCTCATTTATCTCCCAAAAAGAAAAGTTAAACAAACACAACACAGAGGGATACAGAACACATAAATATTTTTTCAAGATGCAAGGTGACTGTACACTTGATAAAAAATGAAAAATAAACCTCTGCAATTTCATTGAAAAAAATAAATTAAAGTAAATATTCAAGTGTACAGTTTCATTATTTGCATCTTGAAAAAATATTTCTGAGTTCTCTATCCCTCTGTGTTGTGGTTGTTTATTTTTCTGTTAGGAAGATAACTGAGCCTTTAAATCTCCTTTGTAATAGATATGCCTAATAAATAAAGAACAAGGCATTTATAGCTGTATTTATAAACTGCTTACTAATGACTATTAATGTTGGGACAATGCTTAATAAAGGATGAACTAACTATTTACTAATGCTTACCTAATGATTCATAGCGTGCAGTTATTATGAAGTGTTACCCAATATTTTTATAGCACTTATGATTCTTGGTTAATGATATGTTCAAAATTGACTACTACATTATTAATTAAAGTTTCTGGTTAATGTACATCAGTTACTGTACCATGAACTAACAAAGATTTGTTTACTTTATTTTTTAGAATTTGTTTTCTTAAGAAATATAGTAAAACAATGGTTGTTCATACTTAGTTGGTTAGTTTCGAATAAATTAATGTTAAAAAAATGATATTATTGAACTATACTAGTTAACATGAACAATAATTATCTAAAATGTATTAATGTTAATTAATGTTAAGTAAAAACATTAACATAAAATCTTTTATGATTTTATGATTTTTATGATTTTATCTTTTTATGATTTATGATTTTTCATAAAACACAAAAATTGTTATGTTGTAATTAACATAATTATTAATAATTATTAACCTTATTATATAAAATTATGTTGTCAGTGCCCTACAAATTAACTGGTTCTTGGATTTTTATATTTTTTGTGTCCCTAAGACTGACAGAAAAAGATAAGGCCTAGGAGATTTCTTAAGCTATAATGCAAAAAATAAAAAAAATAAAATAAAATGAATAATTAAATAAATAAATAAAATAAAATAAAACGTATAATTAAATAAATAAATACTGATTGATTTTTTTCTAGTGATTAAAGAGATGTTTAAAAGTCTCTCTCTCTCTCTCTCTCTGTCTGTCTCTCTCACCCACCTCCTCACACTCACACTTAACACACATACTCACCCATCCCCCCACATACACAGAGCCAGTGTGATCAAATGTCTTGATAGTTTATTAATTTTCTGTTATTCATAGACCTTTTGTAAAGTCATGAAACTAATCATACTTCTTCAGAATGACTTGTTCTATGTATGTAAAAAGTTTTGAAGTGTTTGGAAGCTGCACTTTAAAGATATAAGAAAATAACTGCTCTTTTTTACTGTAACTTTAACAAATCGCCATTAATACACCGTTCAAGATATCCTAAATCCGTTAGCAATTTAGCATCTACAGTATATTGGCATCATGTTGACAAAGTTTGGTGTGAACTACTTGTTTCTGCTTGGAGGAGTATGAATTTATTTACAGCTTGATATTCCCCGAAAATGACATAAAAAAAAAGATAGCCGGCTTCCTGTTGGTCGTAGCTAATGAGTGTAAATTAGAAAGTTGTCCGGCTTGATTAGAGCAATTTATGTACCGAGTTTGGTGTCTGTAGCTAAAACTAACCCCCCATTTTTGACAAAAGGTGGCGCTATAGAGCGCCTCTTCCACGCCCGTTTATGAGCTTTTTCAGTGTCTAACTAACATTAATACTCATATGTGTGTTGAGTTTCATGACATTCTAAACATGTTATCTGCTTCAAAATCACCAGAAACAAATTTTCAAGTTTGAAACGTTGCCATGGCAACAGTATTTTAGATATCAATATTCCCTTCACAGTTTTACATCGGCCGTGTTTTGACATTATTCTGATGAAGTTTGAAGCAAATCGATTAAAAATAAGATGCTGAATTCAAAGCATTTTGAAAATGACACACTTCCTGCTGCCAGTTGGTGGCGCTATAACTTTGACTCCTAATAGTCACATCTATGCGCTCGGCATCATACAACGAACAAAACCCTGAAGTTTGATCAAAATCAGACAATGTATGTGGATGTTATTAGACGCTTCCTGTCTCTCATTTTTCGCCATAAATTCATCGCCTCGCCACGGGCAAACCGTTCGAGATATCAAAAATATCCTGGCAATTTTGCGTCCCCAATGTCTTGAGATCATGTTCACCGAGTTTGGTGGCAATCGGGTGGTAATCTTCAGAGGAGTATATCAAATTCCAGAGCATGCGCTTTTTAAACAGCCCTAAATAGCCGACTTCCTGTTGGGCGGAGCCTATGACATGCAGGATGACAGTTGTTCAGCTCAATGAGATCTATATGTGTACCGAGTTTCATATGAATATGTGCAAGTATGTGTGAGCTATACATCAAGTTTTCAGACTGTGCTCCAGGGGGCGCCGTAGAGCCCCTGTGACACGCCCGGGTCCCAGCCTCTGCTGCGTCCAATTGGCCGCAGATTCCAATGTGTGTGTAAATTTTCAAGAGTTTTTGAGCATGTTAGGGCACCCAAAAACCCCTGGAAGGTTGAAAAAAAAAAAAAAATCCTTAGGGGAACAATGATTCAATATAGCTGCAAGCAGCGATGGCGGGCCCAAGCGTCAGTGCAAACGCCACCCCGGTGGCAACAAACAACCGTGCCCAGCGGGCACATGCACTACAGTAACCCTCTGGCAGTCTGGTTTTAAGGGATACGGCAATTAAAGGGTTAATCCAAACCATCAACTCTGTGAAACACACACAGAACACAGTGGTGGCACTAGGGCGGGTCCTGACAGGGCTATAGCCCCATCACGAACTTGCTTAGCCCCGGCACAGCTACCCCCCCCCCCAAGGATTTCCAAATGATTTTCCTGTTTTTTAACTCTCGGTGTCACTCTCATTAACATTGAAAAATAAATATTAAAAACCTAAAAAATATGTGGCCTATAAACAATTGGTAATATGGGGAGGGGTCAAGCAATTCTTTGCGCAAGACGGTGAACGTCAGTCAATTCACTATAGAGAAAGTGAAAGTAAAAAAACTGACGGCTAACGCTGCATTAATGGCGCATATTCTCTCTGAGACAGCGAGAGTCGAATCTATTTTAACATATGCTGATAACGGTATATAACTGTCTCAAATTATTCCCTTAATATTTCTCTTGTGGCTCGTATAGTAAAAAACATGAGAAGAAATGTAGTTCACGTTAAACAGGTTGTTTTTGAAAATCGGTGCATGAAATAAAGCTGCTCTGAATTTTCATTGATGACTGCAGTGTTATAATTATAGGCCTATAATTCATTGTATAAATTAATAGACCTGTTTTAAAAAAAGTTTTTAAAAACATTTTCAATGAGGAGTAAGCTAGCCTATTTTATTATTCTCACAGCGCATCATGCGGTGATGAGCTATGAAATTATTGCGGGGCAAATAATTTAATGTAATTTAATAATAAAAGTAATCTAATAATAATAATAGGCCTAATAATAAGAAGAATGTAACAGGCCTACATTAATTGGAAATGCTAAATCCTCTTAATATTGCCAATTTTTGAAGCTTTTTACAATGGCCTATCTCTGGCTATCATCTACACATGATATGATGCAAATCAGCACGGGGAGATTATCTCCCACAATGTGTGCCCGTGTGGAAATAGTTGTATGAATTGTCGGCACTATCTATTGTAAATGGTTAGAATTTACCATGTTTTCCTAACAGTTGGCATTGATTGACTGACACTTGATGGTCAGAAAAAAATGACTAGATATGTGTAAAAAAATAAAGATAACTTAAATAAATAAATAAATAAAAGAAAACAATGAAAAAAGAAAAAATCCCAAATTTCTTTCTTTTCTATATTCATAAATTATATTACTTTGTAAGTGTCATATTTGGCAGTTGGCATTAGAAGTTATATTACTAATAACAGTGGCATATGTGAAGTTTAATACCACAGGAAAAAAGTTAAATATGCCTTTTTCGAAGCTGCTGTATATAAAAAAATACGATAGCTAAAGTTAGGCGTTCATTATTTTCTCTCAATTTAATTAGATTTTATCACCCCCTCTGAACTGTTAAGCCCCCCTTAGCACCCCCAACAAAAAAATCCTGGAGCCGCCACTGACAGAACAATATATAAAACTTTAGTAACACTTTACAATAAGGTTTCAGTTTTTAACATTAACTATATTAATTAGCATCAGTACGTATATATTATTGTGAGTGGTTCATAAGATCATTTAGAAAGTGTAAGTAAATGATTAATAAACTATTTAAATGTACATTTATAAATCTTATTATTTAGACACATCATAATAATTGCTCAATGTGTTAATAAATGCTTTATTAACACATATTCCTGCTTTAATTCATGATTAAGTCAGGTAGTTATAAAGCATTTAGTAGTTGCCAGCCATCTATTTGTGTGAGCTCATCTAAAGTGAGGACTATTTATACATTATAAAGCATTTACAAAGGAGATTTAAAAGCTCATTTATCTCCCAAAAAGAAAAGTTAAACAAACACAACACAGAGGGATACAGAACACATAAATATTTTTTCAAGATGCAAGGTGACTGTACAACTTGATAAAAAATGAAAAATAAACCTCTGCAATTTCATTGAAAAAAATAAATTAAAGTAAATATTCAAGTGTACAGTTTCATTATTTGCATCTTGAAAAAAATATTTCTGAGTTCTCTATCCCTCTGTGTTGTGGTTGTTTATTTTTCTGTTAGGAAGATAACTGAGCCTTTAAATCTCCTTTGTAATAGATATGCCTAATAAATAAAGAGCAAGGCATTTATAGCTGTATTTATAAACTGCTTAGTAATGACTATTAATGTTGGGACAATGCTTAATATAGGATGAACTAACTATTTACTAATGCTTACCTAATGATTCATAGCGTGCAGTTATTATGAAGTGTTACCCAATATTTTTATAGCACTTATGATTCTTGGTTAATGAAATGTTCAAAATTGACTACTACATTATTAATTAAAGTTTCTGGTTAATGTACATCAGTTACTGTACCATGAACTAACAAAGATTTGTTTACTTTATTTTTTAGAATTTGTTTTCTTAAGAAATATAGTAAAACAATGGTTGTTCATACTTAGTTGGTTAGTTTCGAATAAATTAATGTTAAAAAAATGATATTATTGAACTATACTAGTTAACATGAACAGTAATGATCTAAAATGTATTAATGTTAATTAATGTTAAGTAAAAACATTAACATAAAATCTTTTATGATTTTATCTTTTTATGATTTATGATTTTTCATAAAACACAAAAAATGTTATGTTGTAATTAACATAATTATTAACCTTATTATATAATTAACCAAAAATTAAATTAAAAATATTATATGTGTGGTGAATAAATTATTAACTTAATTATATAAAACTATGTTGTCAGTGCCCTACAAATTAACTGGTTCTTGGATTTTTATATTTTTTTGTCCCTAAGACTGACAGAAAAAGATAAGGCCTAGGAGATTTCTTAAGCTATAATGCAAAAAAAAAAAAAAATAAAAAATAAAATAAAATAAAATGAATAATTAAATAAATAAATAAAATAAAATAAAACGTATAATTAAATAAATAAATACTGATTGATTTTTTTCTAGTGATTAAAGAGATGTTTAAAAGTCTCTCTCTCTCTGTGTCTCTCTCTCTGTCTGTCTCTCTCACCCACCTCCTCACACTCACACTTAACACACATACTCACCCATCCCCCCACATACACAGAGCCAGTGTGATCAAATGTCTTGATAGTTTATTAATTTTCTGTTATTCATAGACCTTTTGTAAAGTCATGAAACTAATCATACTTCTTCAGAATGACTTGTTCTATGTATGTAAAAAGTTTTGAAGTGTTTGGAAGCTGCACTTTAAAGATATAAGAAAATAACTGCTCTTTTTTACTGTAACTTTAACAAATCGCCATTAATTCACCGTTCAAGATATCCTAAATCCGTTAGCAATTTAGCATCTACAGTATATTGGCATCATGTTGACAAAGTTTGGTGTGAACTACTTGTTTCTGCTTGGAGGAGTTTGAATTTATTTACAGCTTGTTTCCCTCCGAAAATGACATTAAAAAAAAGATAGCCAGCTTCCTGTTGGTCGTAGCTAATGAGTGTAAATTAGAAAGTTGTCCGGCTTGATTAGAACAATTTATGTACCGAGTTTGGTGTCTGTAGCTAAAACTAACCCCCCCATTTTTGACAAAAGGTGGCGCTATAGAGCGCCTCTTCCACGCCCGTTTATGAGCTTTTTCCAGTGTCTAACTAACATTAATACTCATATGTGTGTTGAGTTTCATGACATTCTAAACATGTTATCTGCTTCAAAATCACCAGAAACAAATTTTCAAGTTTGAAACGTTGCCATGGCAACAGTATTTTAGATATCAATATTCCCTTCACAGTTTTACATCGGCCGTGTTTTGACATTATTCTGATGAAGTTTGAAGCAAATCGATTAAAAATAAGATGCTGAATTCAAAGCATTTTGAAAATGACACACTTCCTGCTGCCAGTTGGTGGCGCTATAACTTTGACTCCTAATAGTCACATCTATGCGCTCGGCATCATACAACGAACAAAACCCTGAAGTTTGATCAAAATCAGACAATGTATGTGGATGTTATTAGACGCTTCCTTCTCTCATTTTTCGCCATAAATTCATCGCCTCGCCACGGGCAAACCGTTCGAGATATCAAAAATATCCTGGCAATTTTGCGTCCCCAATGTCTTGAGATCATGTTCACCGAGTTTGGTGGCAATCGGGTGGTAATCTTCAGAGGAGTATATCAAATTCCAGAGCATGCTTTTTTAAACAGCCCTGAATAGCCGACTTCCTGTTGGGCGGAGCCTATGACATGCAGCGTGAAATTTGTTCGGCTCAATGAGATCTATATGTGTACCGAGTTTCATATGAATACGTGCAAGTATGTGTGAGCTATACATCAAGTTTTCAAACTGTGTTCTAGGGGGCGCCGTAGAGCCCCTGTGCCACGCCCGGGTCCCAGCCTCTGTGGCGTCCGGACGCCAACAGGTTCCAACGTGTGTGCGAATTTTCAAGAGTTTTTGAGCATGTTAAGGCCCCCAAAAGTGCCCGGATGGTTGAATAAAAAAAAAAAAAAAAAAAAAAAAAAATAATAATCCTTAGGAAATCAATAGGGCCCTGCGCCTTACTGGCTTGGGCCCTAAATATAGCTGCAAGCAGCGATGGCGGGCCCAAGCCGTCAGTGCAACCGCCATCCTGGTGGCATCACGAAAAAGGGGCACAGCTGGCACATGCATTTACAGTAACCCTCTGGCAGTCTGTTTTTTAGGGATACAGCAACTAAAGGGTTAATCCAAACTGTCAATACTGTGAAAGACACATACACACACACATATGCACACAACAATATATAAAACTTTGGTAACACTTTCAATAAGGTTTCAGATATTAACATTAACTATATTAATTCATATGAACAATATTTATATAGCTTTTATTAATTTTAGTCTCTCTCTATCCTCTCTCACACTCACTCACTCGCACACACACAAAGAACAACATAAAACTTTTGTACCACTTTTCAATAAGTTTTTAGTTTTTAACATTATGTAAGTTAACATGAACAATATTTTTATAGCACTTATGAATCTTGGTTAATGATATGTTCAAAATTGACTACTACATTATTAATTAAAATGTCTGGTTAATGTACATCAGTTACTGTACCATGAACTAACATAAAGATTTTTTTACTTTATTTTTTAGAATTTGTTTTCTTAAGAAATATAGTAAAACAATGGTTGTTCATACTTAGTTGGTTAGTTTCGAATAAATTAATGTTAAAAACGATATTATTTAACTATTCTAGTTAACATGAACAATAATTATATAAAATGTATTAATGTTAATTAATGTTAAGTAAAAAAAAATATTAATACATTATTAAAATATAAAGTTGTATCTTAACATTAGTTTATGTACTGTGAATTAACATAAAAATAATATTTTTAATGTTAGTATTAACTAACATTAAATAAGATTAATAAATTATTTTAAAATATATTGTTCCTTTTTAGTTCATGTTCGTCAATGCATTAACTAATGTTTTATATATATATATATCAGTGGCGGCTGCTGGTCTTTCAAAGAGGGGAAGCTCAAGAAAATAAATCAGTATTTATTTATTTAATTATTCATTTTATTTTATGTAATTTTTTATTTTTTTTATTTTTTGCATTATAGCTTAAGAAATCTCCTAGGCCTTATCTTTTTCTGTCAGTCTTAGAGACAAAAAAAAAAAAAAAAAATCCAAGAACCAGTTAATTTGTAGGGCACTGACAACATAGTTTTATATAATTAGGTTAATAATTATGTTAATTACAACATAAGAAAAATCTAAAATTTAAAATTTAAAGTTGTATCTGATCATTAGTTTATATATGTGAATTAACATAAAATTAATATTTTTTAATGTTAGTATTAACTAACATTAAAAATATTAATAAATGATCTAAACATAGATTGTTCATTGTTTGTTCATGTTAGTTAATGCATTAAATAATGTTAACCAAAGAGACCTTATTGTAAATTTTTGCCAACACTTTTTATGATCTATTACCATTTTTAATAATTATTTTAATGATCTATAAGCATTTGTGAAATAGTTTTGCCTGCATTTCATCATAGTCTTCATCTGTGAGCTGAACTGTTTTACTGTTACATCCATGAGATGATGTAAGTTCAGATGTCATTTCACAGGATGTCATAGGTCAGTATCAAATGAGTTTCAAATTATTATTTGCAGCACAAAAATGTATAAGTCCACGTGTAAGATTTAAAAAATATATTTTTTATGTTGTAATTAATATTATTATTAACCTAATTATATAAAATTATGTTGTCAGTGCCTTACAAATTAACTGGTTCTAGGATTTATTTTGTCCCTAAAACGGGCAGAATAGGATAAGGCCTTAGAGAATTCTTAAGCTGTAATGCAATAAATAAATTAAATAAATAAATAAATACTGATTGATCTTTATTTCTTGTGGTTAAAAAGATGTTTAAATGTCTCTGTCTGTCTGTCTCTCTCTCTCTCTCTCTCCCTCACCCACCCCCTCACTTCCACACTCAACACACACACACACACACACACAGACAGAGAAACACCCATCCACCCCCACACACAGCATAGTGTCTGATATATTTTTTTATTTTCGGTTATTCATAGACCTTTTGTAAAGTCATGAAACTAACCATACTTCTTCAGAATGACTTGCTCTATGTATGTAAAAAGTTTTGAAGTGTTTGGAAGCTGCACTTTAAAGATATAAAATGACTGCTCTCTTTTTTACTGTAACTTTAATAAATCGCCATTAATACACCGTTCAAGGTATCCTAAATCCGTTAGCAATTTAGCATCTTCAGTATCTTGGCATCATGTTGACAAAGTTTGGTGTGAACTACTTGTTTCTGCTTGGAGGAGTATGAATTTATTTACAGCCTGATATTTCAAAATACCCACATTAAAATAAATGTAGCCGACTTCCTGTTGGTCGTAGCTAATGAGTGTAAATTAGAAAGTTGTAAGACCACGTGTATGTATCTTTAGATTTTGTTTATGTTGTAATTAACATGATTATCAGAATCAGAATGAGCTTTATTGGCCAGGTATGTTTACACATATGAGGAATTTGTTATAGTGACAAAGCTCCACAGTGCAACAGAATGACAGCAACGGGACAGGACACAGACAACAAAAGAACAATATACAAATATACAAATAGGCAATGTACAAAATAGCAAAAACACTATGCAATACAGACAATCATGTGTGTCCAGGTCTGACGTGCAAATTTGAAATGGAAAAAAAATTAAATAAAAAATATTATATGTGTGGTGAATAAATTATTAACTTAATTATATAAAACTATGTTGTCAGTGCACTACAAATTAACTGGTTCTTGGATTTTTATATTTTTTTGTCCCTAAGACTGACAGAAAAAGATAAGGCCTAGGAGATTTCTTAAGCTATAATGCAAAAAATAAAAAATAATAAAATAAAATAAAATAAAATGAATAATTAAATAAATAAATAAAATAAAATAAAACGTATAATTAAATAAATAAATACTGATTGATTTTTTTCTAGTGATTAAAGAGATGTTTAAAAGTCTCTCTCTCTCTGTGTCTCTCTCTCTGTCTGTCTCTCTCACCCACCTCCTCACACTCACACTTAACACACATACTCACCCATCCCCCCACATACACAGAGCCAGTGTGATCAAATGTCTTGATAGTTTATTAATTTTCTGTTATTCATAGACCTTTTGTAAAGTCATGAAACTAATCATACTTCTTCAGAATGACTTGTTCTATGTATGTAAAAAGTTTTGAAGTGTTTGGAAGCTGCACTTTAAAGATATAAGAAAATAACTGCTCTTTTTACTGTAACTTTAACAAATCGCCATTAATACACCGTTCAAGATATCCTAAATCCGTTAGCAATTTAGCATCTACAGTATATTGGCATCATGTTGACAAAGTTTGGTGTGAACTACTTGTTTCTGCTTGGAGGAGTATGAATTTATTTACAGCTTGTTTCCCCCCGAAAATGACATTAAAAAAAAGATAGCCGGCTTCCTGTTGGTCATAGCTAATGAGTGTAAATTAGAAAGTTGTCCGGCTTGATTAGAACAATTTATGTACCGAGTTTGGTGTCTGTAGCTAAAACTAACCCCCCCATTTTTGACAAAAGGTGGCGCTATAGAGCGCCTCTTCCACGCCCGTTTATGAGCTTTTTCCAGTGTCTAACTAACATTAATACTCATATGTGTGTTGAGTTTCATGACATTCTAAACATGTTATCTGCTTCAAAATCACCAGAAACAAATTTTCAAGTTTGAAACGTTGCCATGGCAACAGTATTTTAGATATCAATATTCCCTTCACAGTTTTACATCGGCCGTGTTTTGACATTATTCTGATGAAGTTTGAAGCAAATCGATTAAAAATAAGATGCTGAATTCAAAGCATTTTGAAAATGACACACTTCCTGCTGCCAGTTGGTGGCGCTATAACTTTGACTCTAATAGTCACATCTATGCGCTCGGCATCATACAACGAACAAAACCCTGAAGTTTGATCAAAATCAGACAATGTATGTGGATGTTATTAGACGCTTCCTTCTCTCATTTTTCGCCATAAATTCATCGCCTCGCCACGGGCAAACCGTTCGAGATATCAAAAATATCCTGGCAATTTTGCGTCCCCAATGTCTTGAGATCATGTTCACCGAGTTTGGTGGCAATCGGGTGGTAATCTTCAGAGGAGTATATCAAATTCCAGAGCATGCTTTTTTAAACAGCCCTGAATAGCCGACTTCCTGTTGGGCGGAGCTTATGACATGCAGCGTGAAATTTGTTCGGCTCAATGAGATCTATATGTGTACCGAGTTTCATATGAATACGTGCAAGTATGTGTGAGCTATACATCAAGTTTTCAAACTGTGTTCTAGGGGGCGCCGTAGAGCCCCTGTGCCACGCCCGGGTCCCAGCCTCTGTGGCGTCCGGACGCCAACAGGTTCCAACGTGTGTGCGAATTTTCAAGAGTTTTTGAGCATGTTAAGGCCCCCAAAAGTGCCCGGATGGTTGAATAAAAAAAAAAAAAAAAAAAAAAAAAAAAATAATAATCCTTTGGAAATCAATAGGGCCCTGCGCCTTACTGGCTTGGGCCCTAAATATAGCTGCAAGCAGCGATGGCGGGCCCAAGCGTCAGTGCAAACGCCACCCCCGGTGGCAACAAACAACCGTGCCCAGCGGGCACATGCACTACAGTAACCCTCTGGCAGTCTGGTTTTAAGGGATACGGCAATTAAAGGGTTAATCCAAACCATCAACTCTGTGAAACACACACAGAACACAGTGGTGGCACTAGGGCGGGTCCTGACAGGGCTATAGCCCCATCACGAACTTGCTTAGCCCCGGCACAGCTACCCCCCCCCCCAAGGATTTCCAAATGATTTTCCTGTTTTTTAACTCTCGGTGTCACTCTCATTAACATTGAAAAATAAATATTAAAAACCTAAAAAATATGTGGCCTATAAACAATTGGTAATATGGGGAGGGGTCAAGCAATTCTTTGCGCAAGACGGTGAACGTCAGTCAATTCACTATAGAGAAAGTGAAAGTAAAAAAACTGACGGCTAACGCTGCATTAATGGCGCATATTCTCTCTGAGACAACGAGAGACGAATCTATTTTAACATATGCTGATAACGGTATATAACTGTCTCAAATTATTCCCTTAATATTTCTCTTGTGGCTCGTATAGTAAAAAACATGAGAAGAAATGTAGTTCGCGTTAAACAGGTTGTTTTTGAAAATCGGTGCATGAAATAAAGCTGCTCTGAATTTTCATTGATGACTGCAGTGTTATAATTATAGGCCTATAATTCATTGTATAAATTAATAGACCTGTTTTAAAAAAAGTTTTTAAAAACATTTTCAATGAGGAGTAAGCTAGCCTATTTTATTATTCTCACAGCGCATCATGCGGTGATGAGCTATGAAATTATTGCGGGGCAAATAATTTAATGTAATTTAATAATAAAAGTAATCTAATAATAATAATAGGCCTAATAATAAGAAGAATGTAACAGGCCTACATTAATTGGAAATGCTAAATCCTCTTAATATTGCCAATTTTTGAAGCTTTTTACAATGGCCTATCTCTGGCTATCATCTACACATGATATGATGCAAATCAGCACGGGGAGGTTATCTCCCGCAATGTGTGCCCGTGTGGAAATAGTTGTATGAATTGTCGGCACTATCTATTGTAAATGGTTAGAATTTACCATGTTTTCCTAACAGTTGGCATTGATTGACTGACACTTGATGGTCAGAAAAAAATGACTAGATATGTGTAAAAAAATAAAGATAACTTAAATAAATAAATAAATAAAAGAAAACAATGAAAAAAGAAAAAATCCCAAATTTCTTTCTTTTCTATATTCATAAATTATATTACTTTGTAAGTGTCATATTTGGCAGTTGGCATTAGAAGTTATATTACTAATAACAGTGGCATATGTGAAGTTTAATACCACAGGAAAAAAGTTAAATATGCCTTTTTCGAAGCTGCTGTATATAAAAAAATACGATAGCTAAAGTTAGGCGTTCATTATTTTCTCTCAATTTAATTAGATTTTTATCACCCCCTCTGAACTGTTAAGCCCCCCCGTAGCACCCCCAACAAAAAAATCCTGGAGCCGCCACTGACAGAACAATATATAAAACTTTAGTAACACTTTACAATAAGGTTTCAGTTTTTAACATTAACTATATTAATTAACATCAGTACGTATATATTATTGTGAGTGGTTCATAAGATCATTTAGAAAGTGTAAGTAAATGATTAATAAACTATTTAAATGTACATTTATAAATCTTATTATTTAGACACATCATAATAATTGCTCAATGTGTTAATAAATGCTTTATTAACACATATTCCTGCTTTAATTCATGATTAAGTCAGGTAGTTATAAAGCATTTAGTAGTTGCCAGCCATCTATTTGTGTGAGCTCATCTAAAGTGAGGACTATTTATACATTATAAAGCATTTACAAAGGAGATTTAAAAGCTCATTTATCTCCCAAAAAGAAAAGTTAAACAAACACAACACAGAGGGATACAGAACACATAAATATTTTTTCAAGATGCAAGGTGACTGTACACTTGATAAAAAATGAAAAATAAACCTCTGCAATTTCATTGAAAAAAATAAATTAAAGTAAATATTCAAGTGTACAGTTTCATTATTTGCATCTTGAAAAAAATATTTCTGAGTTCTCTATCCCTCTGTGTTGTGGTTGTTTATTTTTCTGTTAGGAAGATAACTGAGCCTTTAAATCTCCTTTGTAATAGATATGCCTAATAAATAAAGAGCAAGGCATTTATAGCTGTATTTATAAACTGCTTAGTAATGACTATTAATGTTGGGACAATGCTTAATAAAGGATGAACTAACTATTTACTAATGCTTACCTAATGATTCATAGCGTGCAGTTATTATGAAGTGTTACCCAATATTTTTATAGCACTTATGATTCTTGGTTAATGAAATGTTCAAAATTGACTACTACATTATTAATTAAAGTTTCTGGTTAATGTACATCAGTTACTGTACCATGAACTAACAAAGATTTGTTTACTTTATTTTTTAGAATTTGTTTTCTTAAGAAATATAGTAAAACAATGGTTGTTCATACTTAGTTGGTTAGTTTCGAATAAATTAATGTTAAAAAAATGATATTATTGAACTATACTAGTTAACATGAACAGTAATGATCTAAAATGTATTAATGTTAATTAATGTTAAGTAAAAACATTAACATAAAATCTTTTATGATTTTATCTTTTTATGATTTATGATTTTTCATAAAACACAAAAAATGTTATGTTGTAATTAACATAATTATTAACCTTATTATATAATTAACCAAAAATTAAATTAAAAATATTATATGTGTGGTGAATAAATTATTAACTTAATTATATAAAACGATGTTGTCAGTGCCCTACAAATTAACTGGTTCTTGGATTTTTATATTTTTTGTCCCTAAGACTGACAGAAAAAGATAAGGCCTAGGAGATTTCTTAAGCTATAATGCAAAAAAAAAAAAAAAAAAAAATAAAATAAAATAAAATGAATAATTAAATAAATAAATAAAAAATAAAATAAAACGTATAATTAAATAAATAAATACTGATTGATTTTTTTCTAGTGATTAAAGAGATGTTTAAAAGTCTCTCTCTCTCTGTGTCTCTCTCTCTGTCTGTCTCTCTCACCCACCTCCTCACACTCACACTTAACACACATACTCACCCATCCCCCCACATACACAGAGCCAGTGTGATCAAATGTCTTGATAGTTTATTAATTTTCTGTTATTCATAGACCTTTTGTAAAGTCATGAAACTAATCATACTTCTTCAGAATGACTTGTTCTATGTATGTAAAAAGTTTTGAAGTGTTTGGAAGCTGCACTTTAAAGATATAAGAAAATAACTGCTCTTTTTTACTGTAACTTTAACAAATCGCCATTAATTCACCGTTCAAGATATCCTAAATCCGTTAGCAATTTAGCATCTACAGTATATTGGCATCATGTTGACAAAGTTTGGTGTGAACTACTTGTTTCTGCTTGGAGGAGTTTGAATTTATTTACAGCTTGTTTCCCCCCGAAAATGACATTAAAAAAAAGATAGCCAGCTTCCTGTTGGTCGTAGCTAATGAGTGTAAATTAGAAAGTTGTCCGGCTTGATTAGAACAATTTATGTACCGAGTTTGGTGTCTGTAGCTAAAACTAACCCCCCCATTTTTGACAAAAGGTGGCGCTATAGAGCGCCTCTTCCACGCCCGTTTATGAGCTTTTTCCAGTGTCTAACTAACATTAATACTCATATGTGTGTTGAGTTTCATGACATTCTAAACATGTTATCTGCTTCAAAATCACCAGAAACAAATTTTCAAGTTTGAAACGTTGCCATGGCAACAGTATTTTAGATATCAATATTCCCTTCACAGTTTTACATCGGCCGTGTTTTGACATTATTCTGATGAAGTTTGAAGCAAATCGATTAAAAATAAGATGCTGAATTCAAAGCATTTTGAAAATGACACACTTCCTGCTGCCAGTTGGTGGCGCTATAACTTTGACTCCTAATAGTCACATCTATGCGCTCGGCATCATACAACGAACAAAACCCTGAAGTTTGATCAAAATCAGACAATGTATGTGGATGTTATTAGACGCTTCCTTCTCTCATTTTTCGCCATAAATTCATCGCCTCGCCACGGGCAAACCGTTCGAGATATCAAAAATATCCTGGCAATTTTGCGTCCCCAATGTCTTGAGATCATGTTCACCGAGTTTGGTGGCAATCGGGTGGTAATCTTCAGAGGAGTATATCAAATTCCAGAGCATGCTTTTTTAAACAGCCCTGAATAGCCGACTTCCTGTTGGGCGGAGCTTATGACATGCAGCGTGAAATTTGTTCGGCTCAATGAGATCTATATGTGTACCGAGTTTCATATGAATACGTGCAAGTATGTGTGAGCTATACATCAAGTTTTCAAACTGTGTTCTAGGGGGCGCCGTAGAGCCCCTGTGCCACGCCCGGGTCCCAGCCTCTGTGGCGTCCGGACGCCAACAGGTTCCAACGTGTGTGCGAATTTTCAAGAGTTTTTGAGCATGTTAAGGCCCCCAAAAGTGCCCGGATGGTTGAATAAAAAAAAAAAAAAAAAAAAAAAAAAAAAATAATAATCCTTAGGAAATCAATAGGGCCCTGCGCCTTACTGGCTTGGGCCCTAAATATAGCTGCAAGCAGCGATGGCGGGCCCAAGCCGTCAGTGCAACCGCCATCCTGGTGGCATCACGAAAAAGGGGCACAGCTGGCACATGCATTTACAGTAACCCTCTGGCAGTCTGTTTTTTAGGGATACAGCAACTAAAGGGTTAATCCAAACTGTCAATACTGTGAAAGACACATACACACACACACATATGCACACAACAATATATAAAACTTTGGTAACACTTTCAATAAGGTTTCAGATATTAACATTAACTATATTAATTCATATGAACAATATTTATATAGCTTTTATTAATTTTAGTCTCTCTCTATCCTCTCTCACACTCACTCACTCGCACACACACAAAGAACAACATAAAACTTTTGTACCACTTTTCAATAAGTTTTTAGTTTTTAACATTATGTAAGTTAACATGAACAATATTTTTATAGCACTTATGAATCTTGGTTAATGATATGTTCAAAATTGACTACTACATTATTAATTAAAATGTCTGGTTAATGTACATCAGTTACTGTACCATGAACTAACATAAAGATTTTTTTACTTTATTTTTTAGAATTTGTTTTCTTAAGAAATATAGTAAAACAATGGTTGTTCATACTTAGTTGGTTAGTTTCGAATAAATTAATGTTAAAAACGATATTATTTAACTATTCTAGTTAACATGAACAATAATTATATAAAATGTATTAATGTTAATTAATGTTAAGTAAAAAAAAATATTAATACATTATTAAAATATAAAGTTGTATCTTAACATTAGTTTATGTACTGTGAATTAACATAAAAATAATATTTTTAATGTTAGTATTAACTAACATTAAATAAGATTAATAAATTATTTTAAAATATATTGTTCCTTTTTAGTTCATGTTCGTCAATGCATTAACTAATGTTTTATATATATATATATCAGTGGCGGCTGCTGGTCTTTCAAAGAGGGGAAGCTCAAGAAAATAAATCAGTATTTATTTATTTAATTATTCATTTTATTTTATGTAATTTTTTATTTTTTTTATTTTTTGCATTATAGCTTAAGAAATCTCCTAGGCCTTATCTTTTTCTGTCAGTCTTAGAGACAAAAAAAAAAAAAAAAAATCCAAGAACCAGTTAATTTGTAGGCACTGACAACATAGTTTTATATAATTAGGTTAATAATTATGTTAATTACAACATAAGAAAAATCTAAAATTTAAAATTTAAAGTTGTATCTGATCATTAGTTTATATATGTGAATTAACATAAAATTAATATTTTTTAATGTTAGTATTAACTAACATTAAAAATATTAATAAATGATCTAAACATAGATTGTTCATTGTTTGTTCATGTTAGTTAATGCATTAAATAATGTTAACCAAAGAGACCTTATTGTAAATTTTTGCCAACACTTTTTTGATCTATTACCATTTTTAATAATTATTTTAATGATCTATAAGCATTTGTGAAATAGTTTTGCCTGCATTTCATCTTAGTCTTCATCTGTGAGCTGAACTGTTTTACTGTTACATCCATGAGATGATGTAAGTTCAGATGTCATTTCACAGGATGTCATAGGTCAGTATCAAATGAGTTTCAAATTATTATTTGCAGCACAAAAATGTATAAGTCCACGTGTAAGATTTAAAAAATATATTTTTTATGTTGTAATTAATATTATTATTAACCTAATATATAAAATTATGTTGTCAGTGCCTTACAAATTAACTGGTTCTAGGATTTATTTTGTCCCTAAAACGGGCAGAATAGGATAAGGCCTTAGAGAATTCTTAAGCTGTAATGCAATAAATAAATTAAATAAATAAATAAATACTGATTGATCTTTATTTCTTGTGGTTAAAAAGATGTTTAAATGTCTCTGTCTGTCTGTCTCTCTCTCTCTCTCTCTCTCCCTCACCCACCCCCTCACTTCCACACTCAACACACACACACACACACACACACAGACAGAGAAACACCCATCCACCCCCACACACAGCATAGTGTCTGATATATTTTTTTATTTTCGGTTATTCATAGACCTTTTGTAAAGTCATGAAACTAACCATACTTCTTCAGAATGACTTGCTCTATGTATGTAAAAAGTTTTGAAGTGTTTGGAAGCTGCACTTTAAAGATATAAAATGACTGCTCTCTTTTTTACTGTAACTTTAATAAATCGCCATTAATACACCGTTCAAGGTATCCTAAATCCGTTAGCAATTTAGCATCTACAGTATATTGGCATCATGTTGACAAAGTTTGGTGTGAACTACTTGTTTCTGCTTGGAGGAGTATGAATTTATTTACAGCCTGATATTTCAAAATACCCACATTAAAATAAATGTAGCCGACTTTCTGTTGGTCGTAGCTAATGAGTGTAAATTAGAAAGTTGTAAGACCACGTGTATGTATCTTTAGATTTTGTTTATGTTGTAATTAACATGATTATCAGAATCAGAATGAGCTTTATTGGCCAGGTATGTTTACACATATGAGGAATTTGTTATAGTGACAAAGCTCCACAGTGCAACAGAATGACAGCAACGGGACAGGACACAGACAACAAAAGAACAATATACAAATATACAAATAGGCAATGTACAAAATAGCAAAAACACTATGCAATACAGACAATCATGTGTGTCCATGTCTGACGTGCAAATTTGAAATGGAAAAAAAATTAAATAAAAATATTATATGTGTGGTGAATAAATTATTAACTTAATTATATAAAACTATGTTGTCAGTGCACTACAAATTAACTGGTTCTTGGATTTTTATATTTTTTTGTCCCTAAGACTGACAGAAAAAGATAAGGCCTAGGAGATTTCTTAAGCTATAATGCAAAAAATAAAAAATAATAAAATAAAATAAAATAAAATGAATAATTAAATAAATAAATAAAATAAAATAAAACGTATAATTAAATAAATAAATACTGATTGATTTTTTTCTAGTGATTAAAGAGATGTTTAAAAGTCTCTCTCTCTCTGTGTCTCTCTCTCTGTCTGTCTCTCTCACCCACCTCCTCACACTCACACTTAACACACATACTCACCCATCCCCCCACATACACAGAGCCAGTGTGATCAAATGTCTTGATAGTTTATTAATTTTCTGTTATTCATAGACCTTTTGTAAAGTCATGAAACTAATCATACTTCTTCAGAATGACTTGTTCTATGTATGTAAAAGTTTTGAAGTGTTTGGAAGCTGCACTTTAAAGATATAAGAAAATAACTGCTCTTTTTACTGTAACTTTAACAAATCGCCATTAATACACCGTTCAAGATATCCTAAATCCGTTAGCAATTTAGCATCTACAGTATATTGGCATCATGTTGACAAAGTTTGGTGTGAACTACTTGTTTCTGCTTGGAGGAGTATGAATTTATTTACAGCTTGTTTCCCCCCGAAAATGACATTAAAAAAAAGATAGCCGGCTTCCTGTTGGTCATAGCTAATGAGTGTAAATTAGAAAGTTGTCCGGCTTGATTAGAACAATTTATGTACCGAGTTTGGTGTCTGTAGCTAAAACTAACCCCCCCCATTTTTGACAAAAGGTGGCGCTATAGAGCGCCTCTTCCACGCCCGTTTATGAGCTTTTTCCAGTGTCTAACTAACATTAATACTCATGTGTGTGTTGAGTTTCATGACATTCTAAACATGTTATCTGCTTCAAAATCACCAGAAACAAATTTTCAAGTTTGAAACGTTGCCATGGCAACAGTATTTTAGATATCAATATTCCCTTCACAGTTTTACATCGGCCGTGTTTTGACATTATTCTGATGAAGTTTGAAGCAAATCGATTAAAAATAAGATGCTGAATTCAAAGCATTTTGAAAATGACACACTTCCTGCTGCCAGTTGGTGGCGCTATAACTTTGACTCATAATAGTCACATCTATGCGCTCGGCATCATACAACGAACAAAACCCTGAAGTTTGATCAAAATCAGACAATGTATGTGGATGTTATTAGACGCTTCCTTCTCTCATTTTTCGCCATAAATTCATCGCCTCGCCACGGGCAAACCGTTCGAGATATCAAAAATATCCTGGCAATTTTGCGTCCCCAATGTCTTGAGATCATGTTCACCGAGTTTGGTGGCAATCGGGTGGTAATCTTCAGAGGAGTATATCAAATTCCAGAGCATGCTTTTTTAAAACAGCCCTGAATAGCCGACTTCCTGTTGGGCGGAGCTTATGACATGCAGCGTGAAATTTTGTTCGGCTCAATGAGATCTATATGTGTACCGAGTTTCATATGAATACGTGCAAGTATGTGTGAGCTATACATCAAGTTTTCAAACTGTGTTCTAGGGGGCGCCGTAGAGCCCCTGTGCCACGCCCGGGTCCCAGCCTCTGTGGCGTCCGGACGCCAACAGGTTCCAACGTGTGTGCGAATTTTCAAGAGTTTTTGAGCATGTTAAGGCCCCCAAAAGTGCCCGGATGGTTGAATAAAAAATAAAAAAAAAAAAAAAAAAAAAAAATAATAATCCTTTGGAAATCAATAGGGCCCTGCGCCTTACTGGCTTGGGCCCTAATAATCCTTTGGAAATCAATAGGGCCCTGCGCCTTACTGGCTTGGGCCCTAAAAATAAGGGATTTTACAATGGAAAGAAAGCAGCCACATGTCTGGTGTCCATGATTCTGATTTGATCTGTCTGTTCAAAGATTTTCTTCTTTTCTATTAAATTACCGTTGTAAGGTTACAAACATTGACCTTGTATTCCCTCCATTGTTGTTTTTGTGCTTTCCTTCTTTCTTTCCACTCACAGAGCTTTCTTGGATATCATTCTGAATTACCTAATTGATCTCTTGTATTTCATTGCATCAGTATTAAGATTACAAGAGATATTGGGGGATGAATGAGGTTCATATGATACAAATTGTTTTTATTGTGTATTAAAAGAGCTTTGATCTGTTGACTTAGGAAGAAAGGTTTGTTTTTTTCTGTAGTGCACAGTTAGAAGCGTAGTAAACAGCATCTCGATCTCATCCACTTCCTTTAGGAGAGGTGAATTAGGCTGGCCTGGGGCCACTGTAAATGTTTTATCCATCCCATAAAAGCCTGGAAAAGATACTGGAACTCTTGGAAAATCCCTACAGTCACAAAAGACGAGCTATTCCATCTGAAACTTCAAGAAATTAAAATTCCAAGTGTCAAATTTCCTGTTCCATGTGTGCTTTTAAGTGTTGGCCATGCCACCGGGACAGAATAGAGCTCATTAGTAAGCTTTCTGCTGTCAGGAATGGAAAAGTGATGTAATATTATGACAAATCATAGTGATTACCTTCAGATTTAATCATGTAACATATCTATATTTAGCATTGCAACTCTTTAAACACATTTTTTTTTCACAAGTGAAGTTTGACCAACTTTCTTTGACCACAAGGACAGGTAATCATCAAAATAAAAATGTAAGCACATATATTTCAGATACAGCACATTTCATATTTTAAACTAGGGGTGGGCGATTATATGATTAGCCGATTAACATGAAAACTTATCGGTTTCATACGTATTTAAGCATTGTGGTTTAAAAGCAAGTGATTTTAAGCCATTGAAACACAATCAGCAGCGAAAGAGAATTCATGCGCGCGCTGTCTGAGAGACTGTTTCTAAGCGCTGTTAGAGAGGCGTGTGCACGTGAAAACTGTGTTATTTTTGCCAATTTATAGGCCTTGAACGGTTAAATACACACTTGTATGTGTCAAAATGTCTTTGCAAGTATTCTCATAAACACAGGACAATTTAGGTCTTAAGTGAAAGCAAACAGGTGAGAAAGAAAAGGTGTGATATTGGATCTGGGCAGCTCTTAAAGTGACAGCAGTCTAATATTCCTGCTGTCTGTCATTTATGTTAATCAATCAACAAAAGACAGACAATCTGATTAAATCACTTTTGTAACTTTGAAAAGAAGAAATATATATTTAATTTACACAGTGAAGAATGCACAGTTTTTATACATTTAACTACTTTATACAATGTAGCATTTCTTTTTTTATTTGTTCTACTGTAGTATTTTTTTGTCCTATTGCTTGTGATTAGTTTCTTATTCTTATTTAATCGCTGACTGTTGTCTTTAGTGAGCTTGTTTTTTTGTTTTGTTTTTATTTATGCTAGGGGACAAGAATTATGAAATATCAAAAAGACCTTATATAAAGCAATTCATTACTGTGAAATAAAATTACTTATTGTGATATAAGATTTTGGTCATATCGCCCACCCCTATTTACAACCATTGAATCAATCACTTAACCTGTTTACTCCAACGTGACATCCCCTAAATTAATGCACTATATTTTGCCCACCACATTTTAATTTAAAATAGAAAGAGCTTAGCATTTTTATCCTTTTTTATGGATGTTTTTTATGGACCACAAAACACTTCAGAGTAAAATCAGTTTTCGTTTAGTGTGTTGACTCAAACTCAACAGTATTATTATCTTGTTTTTCTCCACATGTGTCACTGTGATTTTTCACTGTCATGGCAGCTCAAATACGTTCCAGACAAGAAATAAGTTGTTGATCTGCTGCTTGCTTATTACATGTGAGTCATATTTTGCTACTCATTGGAAATATGAGACTTACGCCGGCTTAAACCTTTGATCCTCGTTGGTGATCTTCTGTTCAGAAAAGAAAATTCCTATATATTATTTTCCCTGTAGAACTGTCGTGTCACACCAATAACAAAACAGGCCACATCAGTAATGTTGTCATTAGCTGTGGTCAAGTAGGCGAGCTTTTTGTCTTTCTGCGTTTGTAAATATTCCACAAACATTGTGCTATTTTCCATGAACCCGAGTTTTACATGTGGGTGGCAATCAGGTTGGGGCCATTTGTTCTTCATTTCCTGACTAAACAAATACACGGAGATCATTCTTCATTGGTTTAGACCTCATTACAGCGTGTTATCTGATGATACGCCGATATAGGAATTTATGCCATAAACTTTCTTGCTATATTTGAATTGTGTGTGAAATCTGTCTGTGAAGTAGCTGTCATTAGCTGAAGGGTAGAAGGATTTCAGTTGACCGCTTGCAGATGTTTTGGCTCCTTACCCAGAGTTTTGTACCCATAATTAAGTAAGGGAACAGTGACTGTATTACACAAGGAAAAACAAGGAGCCTCCTCTTCGTTTCAGTCCTTTTTTTTGTTCTTTTCTTTTCCAAATTGCCTCCAAATGAAGATTAAAAAGCAGTGCACATTGCAGAGCTGCTGAAGTTCAGGAGCCGCTGCAGTATGACCATTAATCGTGATCTTGTTTTTTCACAAATTTTCTTATGTGGAATTAAATGTGTTAAATGTGGAAAATATGCGTAATGATACTCAGAGTTAAATAACATCTTATCCATGGATTTGAGAATTTGGAAGTGAGAGGGGTAGAAAACAGCTACTGTGAAAAAGAGAAAAGAGTGACGCATTAAAAAAAAAGTAGCAATAGTTGTAGAAATCTTTAAGCTGAAATCGATCTGCTCATCAAGGCTGTATCTATTTGATCAAAAATACAGAAAAAAAGTTATTTTGTGAAATATTTTTGCAATTTAAAATAACAGTTTTCTATTTTAATATACTTTCAAATATAATTTATTTCTGTGATCAAAGCTGAATTTTCAGCATCATTACTCCAGTCTTCAGTGTCACACGATCCTTCAGAAATCATTCTAATATGCTGATTTATAATCAATGTTGGAAACTGTTGTGCTGCTTCATATTTTTTTTGGGACCTGAGATATTTTTTTTAGGATTCTCTGATTAATAAAAAGTTAAAAAGAACAGCATTTATTTAAAAAAGAAATTTTGTGTTACAATATACAATGCTATTCAAAAGTTTGGGGTCAGTACATTTTTTCTTTCTTTCTTTCTTTTTTGTTTTTTTTTAAAGAAATTAATACTTTTATTCTGGAGGGATGTGTTAAATGAATAAAAAGTCATAGTAAAGACTTATATTGTTAGAAAAGATTTCTATTTTGAACAAATGCTAAACTTTTTAACTTTGTATTCATCAAAGAATCAAAGAAAAAAGTATCACATGTTCCAAAAAACAATATGAAGCAGCACAACAGTTTCAACACTCATAATAAATCAGCATATTAGAATGATTTCTGAAGGATCATGTGACATTGAAGACTGGAGTAATGATGCAGAAAATTCAGCACTGCGTCACAGAAATAAATTCTATTTTAAAGTATATTAAAATAGGAAACCAATATTATAAATTGCAAAAATATTTCACAATATTAGTTTTTTTTCTGTATTTTTGATCGAATAAATACAGCCTTGATGAGCAGAAGAGACTCCCTTAAAAAACATCAAAAATCTTTCTGATCCCAAACTTTTAAACGGCAGTGTGTATGTATGTGTGTGTATATATATATATACAGTGAGGAAAATAAGTATTTGAACACCCTGCTATTTTGCAAGTTCTCCCACTTAGAAATCATGGAGGGGTCTGAAATTGTCATCGTAGGTGTATGTCCACTGTGAGAGACATAATCTAAAAAAAAAAATCCAGAAATCACAATGTATGATTTTTTAACTATTTATTTGTATGATACAGCTGCAAATAAGTATTTGAACACCTGAGAAAATCAATGTTAATATTTGGTACAGTAGCCTTTGTTTGCAATTACAGAGGTCAAACGTTTCCTGTAGTTTTTCACCAGGTTTGCACACACTGCAGGAGGGATTTTGGCCCACTCCTCCAGACAGATCTTCTCTAGATCAGTCAGGTTTCTGGCCTGTCGCTGAGAAACACGGAGTTTGAGCTCCCTCCAAAGATTCTCTATTGGGTTTAGGTCTGGAGACTGGCTAGGCCACGCCAGAACCTTGATATGCTTCTTACAGAGCCACTCCTTGGTTATCCTGGCTGTGTGCTTTGGGTCATTGTCATGTTGGAAGACCCAGCCTCGACCCATCTTCAATGCTCTAACTGAGGGAAGGAGGTTGTTCCCCAAAATCTCGCAATACATGGCCCCGGTCATCCTCTCCTTAATACAGTGCAGTCGCCCTGTCCCATGTGCAGTAAAACACCCCCAAAGCATGATGCTACCACCCCCATGCTTCACAGTAGGGATGGTGTTCTTGGGATGGTACTCATCATTCTTCTTCCTCCAAACACGTTTAGTGGAATTATGACCAAAAAGTTCTATTTTGGTCTCATCTGACCACATGACTTTCTCCCATGACTCCTCTGGATCATCCAAATGGTCATTGGCAAACTTAAGTCGGGCCTGGACATGTGCTGGTTTAAGCAGGGGAACCTTCCGTGCCATGCATGATTTCAAACCATGACGTCTTAGTGTATTACCAACAGTAACCTTGGAAACGGTGGTCCCAGCTCTTTGCAGGTCATTGACCAGCTCCTCCCGTGTAGTTCTGGGCTGATTTCTCACCTTTCTTAGGATCATTGAGACCCCACGAGGTGAGATCTTGCATGGAGCCCCAGTCCGAGGGAGATTGACAGTCATGTTTAGCTTCTTCCATTTTCTAATGATTGCTCCAACAGTGGACCTTTTTTCACCAAGCTGCTTGGCAATTTCCCCGTAGCCCTTTCCAGCCTTGTGGAGGTGTACAATTTTGTCTCTAGTGTCATTGGACAGCTCTTTGGTCTTGGCCATGTTAGTAGTTGGATTCTTACTGATTGTATGGGGTGGACAGGTGTCTTTATGCAGCTAACGACCTCAAACAGGTGCATCTAATTTAGGATAATAAATGGAGTGGAGGTGGACATTTTAAAGGCAGACTAACAGGTCTTTGAGGGTCAGAATTCTAGCTGATAGACAGGTGTTCAAATACTTATTTGCAGCTGTATCATACAAATAAATAGTTAAAAAATCATACATTGTGATTTCTGGATTTTTTTATTTAGATTATGTCTCTCACAGTGGACATGCACCTACGATGACAATTTCAGACCCCTCCATGATTTCTAAGTGGGAGAACTTGCAAAATAGCAGGGTGTTCAAATACTTATTTTCCTCACTGTATATATATATATATATATATATATATATATATATATATATATATATATATATATATATCTGTATATACAGGTGCTGGTCATATAATTAGAATATCATCAAAAAGTTGATTTATTTCACTAATTCCATTCAAAAAGTGAAACTTGTATAATGTATACATTCATTCCACACAGTGTGGAATTTCTTTTAACTTTCAAGTGTTTATTTCTTTTAATTTTGATGATTATAAGTGACAACTAATGAAAAACCCAAATTCAGTATCTCAGAAAATTAGAATATTGTGAAAAGGTTCAATATTGAAGACACCTGGTGCCACACTCTAATCAGCTAATTAACTCAAAACACCTGCAAAGGCCTTTAAATGGTCTCTCAGTCTAGTTCTGTAGGCTACACAATCATGGGGAAGACTGCTGACTTGACAGTTGTCCAAAAGACGACCATTGACACCTTGCACAAGGAGGGCAAGACACAAAAGGTCATTGCAAAAGAGGCTGGCTGTTCACAGAGCTCTGTGTCCAAGCACATTAATAGAGAGGCGAAGGGAAGGAAAAGATGTGGTAGAAAAAAGTGTACAAGCAATAGGGATAACCGCACCCTGGAGAGGATTGTGAAACAAAACCCATTCAAAAATGTGGGGGAGATTCACAAAGAGTGGACTGCAGCTGGAGTCAGTGCTTCAAGAACCACTACGCACAGACGTATGCAAGACATGGGTTTCAGGGTCCATGTCAAGCCACTCTTGAACAACAGACAGCGTCAAAAGCGTCTCGCCTGGGCTAAAGACAAAAAGGACTGGACTGCTGCTGAGTGGTCCAAAGTAATGGTCTATGATGAAAGTAAATTTTGCATTTCCTTTGGAAATCAGGGTCCCAGAGTCTGGAGGAAGAGAGGAGAGGCACAGAATCCACGTTGCTTGAGGTCCAATGTAAAGTTTCCACAGTCAGTGATGGTTTGGGGTGCCATGTCATCTGCTGGTGTTGGTCCACTGTGTTTTCTGAGGTCCAAGGTCAACACAGCCGTATACCAGGAAGTTTTAGAGCACTTCATGCTTCCTGCTGCTGACCAACTTTATGGAGATGCAGATTTCATTTTCCAACAGGACTTGGCACCTGCACACAGTGCCAAAGCTACCAGTACCTGGTTTAAGGACCATGGTATCCCTGTTCTTAATTGGCCAGCAAACTCGCCTGACCTTAACCCCATAGAAAATCTATGGGGTATTGTGAAGAGGAAGATGCAATATGCCAGACCCAACAATGCAGAAGAGCTGAAGGCCACTATCAGAGCAACCTGGGCTCTCATAACACCTGAGCAGTGCCACAGACTGATCGACTCCATGCCACGCCGCATTGCTGCAGTAATTCAGGCAAAAGGAGCCCCAACTAAGTATTGAGTGCTGTACATGCTCATACTTTTCATGTTCATACTTTTCAGTTGGCCAAGATTTTTAAAAATCCTTTCTTTGTTTTGGTCTTATGTAATATTCTAATTTTCTGAGATACTGAATTTGGGGTTTTCATTAGTTGTCAGTTATAATCATCAAAATTAAAAGAAATAAACACTTGAAATATATCACTCTGTGTGGAATGAATGTATACATTATACAAGTTTCACTTTTTGAATGGAATTAGTGAAATAAATCAACTTTTTGATGATATTCTAATTATATGACCAGCACCTGTATATATATCTGTATATATCCTGAAATAATAATCTGAAACATACCTGAAAGGAATTTGTTAAAGAAAACCAAGATTTTGGTCCAACATCAGCTGAAAAGTTCAGATTTTCTTTTTCTAATGTGGTTTGTACATCTAAACAGAGAAGATGGCGAGATGAGAAGACCAGAAGAGTTGTGCTGCAATTAATCACTGATGCAAAAGCATATAAAGTCTTGGTGGCATGAAGACATTAAGAGAACAGACCCCAAAATCTTAGACAAAAGACATGAAAACAAAACCTGAAACCCTGTGAGCACAATAGGAGGACTGGCCTTTTTTTCTTGGGCTGCCAAATATCATAGCCGGTAACTTGTCTGCTGATGAGAAAACTGGAAAAAAAGCACAGGTCCACTTGCATTTGATTATTTTGAGCATGTCTGTTTGTGTATTCAAGTGTCTTTATATATGTGTGTGTGTGTGTTCCTTCAGGTGCCAGAGCAGTGGGAGAGATCTGTGGAGAGACTCACTCAAATCACAGTCGCTCTCATCAGAGACAGAAATGCTGCTCTCACTGGGCAGCTGCTTCATGCCTGAAACAGAAGCATGAGAAGATGTGTTACAGTAGACAACCAGGATGCAGCCTGTGGACTCACAAAGACAGAAGCACGGAATCTGAAAGGTCAAAAAACATTTGCAAATGAAGGCATTTCAGTATTAAATAAATTACAAACAATGAGTGGCGGTGTGGCTGACAGTCATTGTTTGGATCAACTGATTGATTTGATTCTTTAGGTAAGATTTCAAGGTAATCATTTTTAACTCATAATTTAATTTGCCTGGTTTGCTTAGGCTCATGTACATCAACACACAAGCACAATCAAACACCTCTCTGAATCCTTACATATATTTGCTTGTAAAAAATAAATGTTGTTTAATAAAACAAATAAAAAATAACTGCATCTCTGTTTTAGCTTATTTTTTAAGCTTACCTTTAGGGGCTAAATCTAGTCATTGAAAGCTTCGTCTTACGTTTAGGTTGTCTCTATATTTAATGAAATGCTGCCATCTTGTGGAGGGGTATGAAAATTGTCTGTTGTGCATTACAGTTCATAATTGTATTGATTTGACATCACAACCTAAAATCCCTTTAGTAACCTGTTCAGTGAATGTTTCTTTACTTTAAATTTAAAAATATTTAGTATTTCTATTTGCACACAGAGCAGACTATCTGATTATTGAAGGATTAAGGAAATCTCTTCTTGAAGAGATTGCTGTGATGTGATACATTTTATTTTAAAGTTTTAGGTCAGTAAATGTTTTTTTTTTGTAAAGAAATTATTATTTTTAGGATTAAAAGTGACAAATATTTTTACGTCATATTTCTAAGAATCCTAATTTTTTTTTACACTTTTCACAAAAATGTTAAGCAGCACAACTGATTTAAACAATTGACAATTTATTGAGCAGCAAATCAACATATTAGAATCGTTTCTGAAGGATCATGTGATACTGAAGATTGAAGTAATGCATATATATTTCAGATTTAAATAGATTTATTTTTTCAGATGATGTTAAACTTGCGGTTTCCTAATAACCTGACCCTGAAAATCCTTCACAGGCCTCCTTACGTGATGCAGATCATGAGCTCTCCAATTTGTTCTGTAGGCCGGCTTTACACCCACTCATCTGGGAAGGCCCTGGTGGACCACATTTCATAAATTTAGCTGTTTTTATAGCTTAACCCCTGTCTGACGAAAACAGGATCCCGGACGAGCCCCCGAATTTGCGTCTTGACTCTTTCTCCTGTGCTCACCGCAGATTGCTAATTGATTATGGCCTTGTGCTTCCTCTCCAATGAGCATGCGATAATTGTGGCGGGTTGTTAAAGTCACTTCCTGTGTCTGAGTGTTGGCTCAATGTGAAGGCCTTCTACAGGCAGACCAATCAGGAGCTTGTTCTTGCCATTTTAGTTTCCATGGCGTGAATGGCCGACAACCCCAGTTTTTTCTAACTTGACATTGTTTACTCAATCTTCAGCGTGTCTTGAGTTATTTCTACAATTTTAGTTCTAGTGAAAATATGCAACCACTTTGGTTCTTCATTCATTCAAACAAACAAAGTTTCTGTCACCTTCTCTTGCATAACTTTTCTCGCTTCACCAAACTCTATTTTTTTAGCTGTGTAATTCGTTCCACATTTCTGCATGTACACATCTGAAGGTGAGTGCGTTGGTTTTTCAGCTGCCAGCGGGGTACTGAGAGCGTATCTGTGTGAAGTCTGAGGTTTTGACTGAGATGGATTAACCTTTCAGATGTTCAGCAACATGTCATGGACATTTCTGGAAAAACTTAAGATGGAGCAAGAGTGAGAGGATCAGGTTTACACTTTATCCTTTTGACTTTGGGGAAATGACCATATCAATATTTTTGGATGATGTCCATAGCATGGCCAATTACAATAAAATATACACTACCATTCAAAAGTCTACAAAAATGCTGCAAAAATGAAATATTAGTATTTAAAACATCTATTTTTATATATTTTACAGTTTTATTTATTACTGTGATGGCAAAGCAGCCGTTACTAGTCTTCAGTGTCACATGATCCTTCAGAAATCATTCTAATATGCTGATTATCAATTTTGAAAATAGTTTTGCTGCTTAATATTTTTGTGGAAAACATGATACAGTGATTTTTCAGGATTCTTTCGTTTAAAGAGCAACGTTTGTGAAATTGTAATATTTTGTAACATTACAAATGTGTTTACTGTCATTTTTGACTAATTTAATGCATTGTTTGCTGAGTATGAAGTATTCATTTCTTAAAAAAAACAATATATAGCTATATTTACATAGGGTATATTTTCCACATTTCTTTTATAGCTATCTACACTTCTGTTTAGTTATCTCATGCTTTAATTGTAGACAAGGCATTTTTGACAGTTTGATAAATCCAGTTACAACTGTTGAAGTCTATGAAGGATGATCACAGCCTAATATAATATTGACTGATTTTTCTGTTATTTATCTGGTTTTCCCCGTGTTACACACCAGCATCCTCTGAGGCTGCAGTACAATGGCATGTCTGGATCAGTTTTAGACAATATGATTCATGTTCATTTGCTCGTACAGCTCTGAGAGTTCATGTGAAACGTTCTCAGAAAACCGCTAACCAGGAACAGCTGTGAAACGGTCAAGTAAGCGCTCGCCATATTTATGCATGAGAGAGTTTTCACTCGTTTTCCTCTGGCGGAGCTGCACCATGTAAAATGCATGTGGTGCCGGGGTAGATGAGGCTTACGGCAGGGTTTTGCTCCATTCTTGACGTTCATCAGTTTCTTATGGTTTGCTTGCAGATTTTCTGGTGAAATTTTCTGGCTCGTATCATAGAGCTGGAACTTTCGAGGATTGTAAGACCAAGAAAAATTCTTCCCTCATGTTTTGAGGAAATGTTTACTATAGCCGCCTTAGAAAGAGACCTTCATTATCAACTTTACATACATTTCATTCAGTATTAGTTCTCTTTTGTATTAATAACAGCATGTATTTGAGCATTTACAGGGTTCCAGATGGATGAACAGACATGGACTTCGTTGTTGCCAGAGAACAAATCAGGTGCACAACTATAATAAATATTTACTGTTAGACAAGATATGAATGCATTACAAAGGGTTTAATGCAATATATTAATTATTTATGCTAAATATTGTTTAGGAAGAGAAACTGAGACATGAAGCAGGCTAGACTTTTGAGCACCACAGTTCTAAACCCTTTACAATTTGTTTCAACTGTAGAAAATATAATGCGATAAGTTTTGATACAAATGTGAATGAGTTTCTTTTGCTTGATGTTTCTGAATGAAGCTTGAGTATCAGTGTAAGCTGAAGAGAGGTGAACCTTTTTCTCAAATATGCCTTGTGGTCTGTTCAGTTGCCTCCTACTGGTTTGCAAAGATGATTAATGACCGAACATCACTCAAATTCAGCACCTCTCTTGAAATCAGAGAGACCCTCTTGAGAATCATTTGCATGCCCGACACATGTAAATTTGATTTTGTGAAGGCTTTGCTGTGTTTGTTTTGGCCATGTTTCATAGTTACTCTAAGTTGTCATTTTATAGGCCAAGTGGGTTATGAAGGAATCAGCATTAAGGGTAGCGCTTCCTCTGATTTTTCTTTAAATAATTTTTAAAACTATTAATTCACCCAAAACTGAACATTTTGATTTACTCACCTTCGTGTCATTCCAAATCTGTGATGTTCCTTTATTTAGTTAAATACCAAAAAATATATTTTGAGCAATGTTTCAAATGTTTTTATCCTTGACAATGGAAATCAATGGGGTCCAAAACATTATAAGGACAAAAAAAAGCATTTTTCTAAATACCTTTTATGTTCAAAAGCCTGCCAATGACTCTCTCTGTCTCTCCTTATTGTGTAGTCACAGCGTGGTACGAAGCACAATCACAGCAAGCGTTTTTAAATCCTGACGCCTGTGATTTTACAGATGGGATTTTATCAGCACACCATCGGGTGTAACAAAATCCTGTCTGACAGCCATTTAGGTCATTTCCTCTCTTTAAGTCCCCGTATTACAGCTCTCTAAAGGTAAAGGCTGCCCAGCGCGTCGCCTGACGAAATTGGGAATGTTGGGTAATCTAATTAGAGGGCAGGACGGGGGCCCATGGGGCCACAGACTGTGGTGAAGCAGGGAAACACTCGCCCTAAAGCTGCACACCGCAGGCTGGCTGTGGTAATGTCTGAGAGGCTAATTCTTCCTCATGAGGAAAAACAGGACCTTTTCTGGAGGGGAAAGACACATCCCTGCTCCGACCACAGAGATAGAGAATCACTGACCCTTTGTGGAGTGAGTCAGTCTATTCCAGGCGGAATAAGGGTTGTTAGCTTTTACTAGTAAAAGAAAAAGAACATTTTACCATATTCTGACCTTTACCATGTAATTTGATTGAAGAATTGTGGTTTCGGTAGTGAAAAGTATTATATATATATAATAGAAGAATGAAGAACATGACCATTGTTGTTTGTTTATAGTAAAATATTGTTTTTATTCTTTGTCTTTTTTTTGGTAAATAAATAACACAAGTTAGCATGTGATTTACAATGGAAAAACAGTAAAAATACCTTTTTTTCTTTTTTCCTTGTATTATTATGCACATCATGGTGTTTTGTTATATATTTAGTTAATTTATTTGATTGAAGTTTGATGTTTATTGCATTATTGCATTGTTTATTGTTCATATAAAACCAGTTATGATGGCTTTAAATCATTATGTGGCTTTTTATTTTACCACTTGTTTTATAGCAGTTATATAAGTAAAATTTAATGTACAAAGCAGATTTAAGTAGTTCAGGTAGGTATGTTTATTGCATTATTTCTTTATTTTGAAAATATTATGTGGCCTTTAATTTTACCATATTATGGCAAGTAAATTTCAAGTAGATCTAGTTCTTTCTTGAAAGGTTTTGTCAGCGGATATTTAACAATTTATTTATTAATTCATTTTATTTATTATTATTATTTATTTATTTTTACAGTGAACATACTGGAAAATAACAGTGGACAGGATGGTATAAAAGAAAAGAAAGAGAGCATGAAGCAATACACAAATACAGAAACAGAGGGTAAGACAGGAGTGATTTATGTCCTGCTATTGAGAAACTAAAATAAATCCAAACTCTGTGAGAGAAACATACAGTACAGACCGTAAAACACAAGACTTGCTCGGCCGCTTTCCCTGTCTTAACCTCAGAAGCTTACGCTCCCTCTCCGCAATGTCAAAGCCAATCATTTCGGTTTTTGTCTTTTAGGATATCATCTGAGTTGGAAAGGACGCTGTTTTCTTCAGCCCAAGTTTGTTGTAAAGGGAATTCTGTTTGTGTTTTATATAATCAGATCAGTAGTCATTTTTGTCAGCATTGTGAGTCTGTTGTTGGAGTCGCAAAACATTAAGTTGTGGTGCTCATTTTGGAGGTGCAGGTTTGCATCTGGCCTTTGCCAGGTGTTTCTCTGCGATGATAAATGCTAAACTATAGCTCAATCCGTGATAAGCCCATTTTATTTCGACTAATCAAGACGCTCGATAAATGCGATACACTTCATTTAGAGAGAAAATAGCACTATGTGGGGCGTTTGATCAACACTATTTACACAATACGCCACAACTGTGGCAAAAGCATCGAGGGATTCAAAGGCCTTCGTGTCTTGGCGAACTTTGATATACACACACACTCAGAGACACGTTCATTATCTGCTTCCACCCGTCTTTTTAAACTGTTTATTTATGAAGGTGGAAGGATAATGATGTCTTGATTACACAGCAACAGGATTTGCCTTTGTGTGCTCTGTGACTGATGTGAAAGTGTGAGAGTGCAGTAAATATTTCATCCGCTTGATTTGTGACACTGTCAGCACAGTTTGTTGCTCTCAGGAACAGAACACCAGATTGAGATGGGAGAATCCACGAAATACAAGGCTGGCATTCCATGAGAAAGAAGAGGAAATGAGAGAAGAAAAGAGGATATATTCTGTGGCGATTGTTTGTAGTGATCGTTTTGCACTTTTTTGACTTTTTATTGAAAGAAAAGTATCTAAAATGCAATATATTTTATAAAAATACAGTAAAAACTATGGAAGCTAATTTCTGCTACAGGATAAAAAAAGTAATTGCATCTTTTTGTCTCACAATTCTGAAAAGTCAGAATTGCGAGACGTAAACTCAGAATTCTGAGAAAAAAGTCATAATTGTGAGATGTAAACTCGGAATTCTTAAAGTCAAAATTGCGAAATGTGAACTCAGAATTCAGGAAACAAGTCAGAATTGAGAGATGTAAACTCAGAATTGCGAAATATAAATTCAGAATTGTGTGAAAAGTCAAAATTGTGAAATGTAAACTCAGAATTCTGAGAGAATTCTGAGTTTGTCTCACAATTCTGACTTTTCTGATTTCTGAATATACATTTTGCAATTTTGAGTTAACCTCTCGCAATTCTGACTTGTTCTGAATTCTGAGTTTACAATTCACACTTCTAAGTTAACATCTTGCAATTCTGACTTTTTTAGCACTGATCTTTCAATTCTTGCGATATTTTTTATTTTTATTTATTTTTTCCTGCCATGGAATAAAAAGTGTAAAAAAAAAACTTTAAATCTTATGACAGTTAAAATAAAATAAAACAATAAAAAGTTCTGACAGTGTCTTGCAATTCAGATTTTTTTTTTCTCAGAATTGAGAGAAAAAAGTCTGAATTGTGAGATATAAACTCACAATTTATCCTGTGGCAGAAACAAGCTTCTATAGTTGGAAAGACAAAAAAAGTCCAGGGTGCTCAGGGAGGTGCTCTTTGGGGTCGGGAATTCAAATGAACGTGTTAAAGAGAAATCCAAGGCACTCAGGGTGAAGAAGGCAGTTTGCGCCGCTACGCGTGGGTTACTTCCCATGTCTTTTAAATTTTTCTATCATGAAATAGTCAGTTAAATAAAGGCTTTTTAATAATTTTGAAGAAGAGTGCCTTGGATTTCTCTTTAACAAGTTTATATAGTTGTTCTGCTTAATATTTTTGTGGAAACTGCAATACTTTCTTTTTTTCCATATTCTTTGATGAATAGAAACAGAACAGTATTTTATTAACATAGAAACATTTTAACATCGGAAAAGTATTTTTTTTGTTGTTTTTTGTTGTTTTGTGTCCTTGCTGAATAAAAGTATTACTTTGTTTTTTTAAATAAATAAAAAGCAGTTTTAGTAGATGATTTGATGGCTGTGACTCAACAAATTACACAGATCTGTCGTTGTGGGCCCAAATTTACACCCCGTGCTCTCCAGGCGTCTCTTTATAGCTGCTTCTCACTTTTGGGTGAGTGTTTTTACACACGCTTTGTGATCCCTAGCATTTCCGCTACATCCACGTGCGGTTGACTCCATTTCCTGTGAAAATGTCTTGGAATCTAGCGTTTTGATTTTTTCTGCTTTGTTCTGCCTTGGAAAGCAGACTAACACATGCTTGGCAAATGTCTGTTCGAATTTCCAAATTCCAGTGAAAGTAGAGAATCTTGTTTCATAATGCAGTTCTAATGAAGCACGCTCACGTCCCTTCGAGATCGTCCTACGCTTCGCTTTCCGGTGAGAAGTTATTCTACGCCCCCATCTGTCTGACAAAACTCCCTATTGTTCCTTAAATCATGAATTGTATTCAAACTCGGCCAAGCGACCTGACAATGAAGGATGTCTCTGTGACGTGAAGTTCCACTGAATTTTTTGTGCGTTACAGTCATCCACATCTGCAATATGCAGGGAAATTACCTATTATAAGAACGTTTTATAGAGACTTTCTTTTTGTCCCCACAAATATTCCTCATCTCTCTCTCTCGGCCCAGCCAGGCAGATGTTGGGTCAGACAGGAAGTCTCTTCCCCTCGCTCTCTGTTCTTAATGAATCTCTGGAGAGGGTCTGGATAGGGGCTGGACCTGGATCTGTCTCTTCCGTTTAAACCTTACGCTTCATTCTCCTGCCCTGCTTATGTAACCCTCATACGCTCAGTAAAACTCGCCTGAGATTCATCATGTCAAAAAAACTCGGGCCAGAGCAAGCGATGGTGCGACTGATATTAATATGAAGCAAAGGGTGCTGAAATCACTGGATTTTTAGTGGTTCTGACTATTTGCTCATACAAATCCTCAACATCATGTCTTTTTTATTACACAAACTTGGCATTTTGAATCATTTTGCTGTCAACAAGTTGAAATTGATTTATCATTCTGTATATTATTACGGTGTGCGTAATCAGAATGACAATGTAAACTCAGTAGGATTCACTGATATTTCCCACAGTAACTTACAGAGATCATGGATGAAAGCATCTTATGCTGATTTTACTGCTAATCACAGCATGTGCTCATATGTACTGTATGTCTATTTCATTTCAAACTACGGTCCAGGCTAATCATTTTAATGAAAACAATTAAAAAAGCTGTTAAAGGATTAAAAAAAGTATATATGCGTATAGTATATATATAATATTAACCTACTGTTTTAAAGGTTTGAGGTCGGCAAGATTTTTTTAAATGTTTTTGAAAGTCTCTTATGCTCACCAAGGCTGAATTTCTTTGAGCTAAAATACAGTAAAACCGTAATTTTCTGAAATATTATTACAATTTAAAATAAGTGCTTTCTATTATAATTTATTTTAAAATGTAATTTATTCCTGTGATGCAAAGCTGAATTTTCAGCATCATTACTGCAGTCTTCAGTGTCACATGATCATTCAGAAATCATTCTAATATACTGGTTTTGTTTTAACATTTCTTTTTATATCAATATTTCATCATTTATTTGAAATAGGAAAGTATTTTCTGTCACTGATCGATTTAATGCATCCTCGTTGAATAAAAGTAATTCCTTTCATTTTTTAAACTTATAATTTATAATATATTATATTATAATATATAACTTATAATAATTAAATATTACTGTTTCATTTTGCTTTCTAATTTTTCTTTCTTCCTAATTTATTGTGTATTTACACTGCCATTCAAAAGGTTGGGATCAGTAAGATTTTTTTTTTTTAAAGAATTTTAATATTTTAATATACTTTAAAATATAATTTATTCCTGTGAAGCAAAGCTGAATTCAGACTTCAGCGTCTCATGATCCTTCAGAAATCATATTAGAATATTAGAATGATTTCTGAAGGATGAAGTGTCACAGAAATAAATTATATTTTAAAGTATGTTAAAATGGGAAACCGATATTAAAAATCGCAATAATATTTCACAACATTACTGTTTTTTTCTGTATTTTTGATCAAATTGATGAGCATAAGAGAGACTCATTAAAAACATAAAAAATCTTACTGATCCCAAACTTTTGAATGGCAGTGTATTTATTGTTGAAAGCTGTATTTCCAGGTTTAGACATCTAATATGTGTCACAAAACCAGTCTTAAGTAGCACATAAGTATTTGTAGCAATAGCCAAAAATACATTGTATGGGTCAAAATGATTGATTTTTCTTTTGTGCCAAAAATCATTAGGATATTAAGAAAAGATCATGTTCCATGAAGATATTTTGTAAATTTCCTACTGTAAATATATTAAAACTTAATTTTTTATTAGTAATATGCATGGCTAAGAACTTCATTTGGACAAATTTAAAAGCGATTTTCTCAGTATTTAGATTTTTTTTGCACCCTCAGATTCCAGATTTTCAAAAAGTTATATCTCAGCCAAATATTGTTCTATCCTAACAATCAATGTAAATCTTATTTACTCAGCTTTCAGATGATGTATAAATCTCAATTTCAAAATATTGACCCTTATGACTGGTTTTGTGGTCCAGGGTCAAATATTACTTATTTCTCTAACACAGAATTAATGAGTCTTTATATATGAAAATATATAGCAGCTTTAATTTTTACTAAGGGGTCTCTCGCAAGGGAATCATTTTATTTGAGGGTCTTTGGCATCGAAAGCTTTAAAAAAAACAAAAGATTCTATGCAATGTCTGTCAAGCTCTAAATAGGACAACACACTTTAAAAACTTTGTTTAAAAACTTGAAAATGAATTAATATTTGTGATCATTTGAAATTTAATAAAAGAACTCTTTTGGAACTCAGAATTTCTCTATTTGTGTTCCAGAAAAAAATAATGGCTTACAGGTTGGATGAGGGTGAGTAAATAATGACAGTATTTTCTTTCAGTATTTATAAAGTGACCTATTCTTTTAATGTTAAGCAGGCACACATACAGTATGACGTCTTTGCAGAACGCTGTCTGAGGAGACACAAGTCCAGCGCTGACTGATCTGGCAGGAGCGATCGGGACTTTCAAGTGGATGCCGAAGTGTTTCAATATCCTTCTATTGTCCCGAGCCTGCGTCACGACCCTTGCACGAGGATGGAGATGGGATCGAGAGTTGGCTATTAAACCGCAGGCTTGATTAGAGGATGATGGGATTGTCCTGCAGAAAAATGGGGAAATGCTTAAGAGCGCCACTTCCCACTCTCAGGCAAGAACAGCCAGAGTAATGCCTCTCTTGAGAACTCCTGTGTGTGTGTGTGTGTGTGTGTTTGACCCCAGTGAGGACAAAATATGCATGGGTCAGTGAGTTCTGCTGGGCTGGATCACAGTATGACTGACAGCATAAGGAGGTTAACCTGCTATTTTAGCTTGGCTCTGTCTTGACGGCTGATGCGCGTCTGTTTAATGGAAATTATGTTTGCCATACCAAAGAGGCGTTTAGTGGTAGCGTATCCGCCACTGTGGACAAACATAATTATGCTGTCAATATATATCACAGTATTTTTTGATATTTTCTTATTTTATGGTGCTTAAATATAAAACAGTTGCTGACAACAGAAGAAATTCACATAATAGTTCCTGTACACAAATATTTATAATTTATTGCATAAAAAAAAAAAGATTGATCAAACAAACATAAAATTATTAAAAGGAGATGAGATTATATGGTCTATTGATAGAAAAATTACATTTTTAATTAAATAATTAATTTAACAATGTAATATTTAATATTATTACAATTCATAAACTTGACTTTTTTTTAAGAATTTAATTTAATCAAAAAAATCTGTGCACCGCTCAAAACTTACATCACCACAAAAATGATCTATTATTGTTATTATATTTTTCAGTATAAAAAGAGGGAAGAGGGAAAGAGGGAAATATTATTTGTGATCATTCAAGTTTGAGTAGTGTGCGGGATTTATATATTTTACTTTATATTCTACTTTTATCCCATACACCTACAAATGCGAGGCACTATATCATTTTAATTAAAATAATAAAATACAATTTTTATTTAATTTAAAACAATTTTATAAATATACTAAAATACAATTGAATTTAATAATTAAATGCTGAATTAATTATTATTACTACGAGTAATTACATATTTAATATAATTAATTCAATTATACTTTATTATATTTAAATAAAAAATCATTTAAATGTGGGTTGATGAAGTAATCAGATTATGTCATGTAATTTCTCAATATTTTGTATGTAAAGATTCTTATATTTTTTGGGGTACAATGTCTAAAGCACCCCACCCCCGCCAAAAATAAATATATATATATATATTGCATTATTTTAAAAACAAATATTTTTCTGCATAGAAGTTTAGCAGTTTGAGTAGAAATTAATTTTTTTAATAATTATTTATTTAGTAGCCTATATGCACCCTTTTTTAATGAGCAGCATATTTTATTAGTGACCTAAAAATAGTGCACAAACTTTAAAAATGTAAATAATAATTATTTTATTGTATTGAAATGTCTCAGAATAAATAAAATGAAATGATATTTCCAGCTTTAATTAAAAAAAAAAAAATCTCAGATTTTCAGTATTCTTAGACTATTGGATTCTTTCAAATCTGGCTGCCATATCAGCTCGATGAGTGTAACCGAGCAGTTCACACCAATAACACACCAGTAGAGGTCAGCAAGGCCATTTACAGATTAAACACAGTCTGACTAATTATTACTGGTTGATGAGAAACTAAGGACAGAAGCTATAGATTAATGGCCATCATACTTCAACTTGAATGGCACTTAAATAGCGTATAAAGAGAGGGTCCAACATCACATGTGGGTTTTTCCTGATGAAGTTCTACCCTCACATTGAGAATCCATTAGTCCGCTATAGGAAGAAACCTCCCAAGCCCCCTATTAAGGACAGGGAGTCTCCAGCACTCTGGGATTTGGCTTTCGTCATAGGCACCGACAGCGAGAAGGAAGCCATTAAATCATAAAATGTTGACTTCACTTTTTGAAATGAAAGGATTTATTAAAACAGTATGGTGGACCGGGGGGTACAAAAGACTTTTAGTGATGTATTTAGCTGGTACAGTCTTCAAAACCATTTGTGGCCGGAGAAGCCGGTGGGCACGACAAAATTAATTGGAGCGTGTGACAAACAGCAGAGAGAGTCGGACTTTACAGTCAAATACTTTCACGATTTATTAGACACAAATTGTACCACCAACACAAGGAATAGCATGGAGGCTTTTTACTGCGTTCAGTCAGTGTGTAAAGCACACCTCCCAGATCATCTCTGAGGACACATTCATAATGCTGCTGGGTTTAGTAGACAACATCAGCACGCATCCCTATGTGTGTGTGTGTGTGTGTGTGTGTGTGTGTGTGTGTGTGTGTGTGTGAGAACTAGAACTCGTGCATCAGTGGATCTATTAGATAAACACACACACTACTTCCTCTGCTATTTATAAAGGTCAGTTGTTAATTTAACAGCTAATTCAATGAGTTACATTTTTGTTACATTTAAATTAAAATAAATTAATATTCATAAATATGATTTTTGTATTACAATTTAATTCAATTAAAAATATTAGATTTTCAACAAAAGCTAGAGTAATAAATGTAGGCCTGCCACTCTTGGACTACTCAAGAACATCTTAAAGATGTTATTTATTTATTTGAACAGGATATTTAAATTCCATTTGAATTAAAATCAGAAATATTTTTATGATTCAACAAAAGCTAGGGGTACAAAAGTACAATTTATTTTCTCTAAGAGATTTTAGAGAAGCACAGAAAACATATAATATATATATATATATATATATATTTATAAATATATATAAAAATAAATAAAATATTTAAATTCCATTTTCCATATTTTCCAAAAGCTAGGGGTACAAAAGTAAAAAAAAATTCTCATAAGTTTTTGTTGTGCTTAAGGACACTTTAGAGAGGCACAGAAAACAACTGAACATTGCATTAATAATCTCAGATTATTTATTTATTTAGTTCAATTTAAATAGAAATATTTATAAAAACAAGATATTTGAATTCAAATTTAATTAAATAAAATAAAATAAATATTTATATGATTTTCAACAAAGGTAGGGGTACACATGTACACTTCATTTATTTATTTATTTATTTGGAATTTTAATTTAGTTCAAAATCATTTGAAGTTGAATTTTAAAGACCAAAAAAAATAAAATAATGACATAAACTGGAGAATAAAACATTTTGTTTGACACTTGTGTTTAATTGATAGAGGACAGACTTCTTTGTGACTGAGTGATTATGAGAATCATGTCAGTGTGGCAAAACTGTCCAACAGATGTTTTTGAGATTCTGACAGCACATCAAATATTTCCGAGCGCAATAGCACTGTATCTGTGTATCCACAAAATCAATTCCATCTCTAGGCTATTTGTGTTGTACTGCTGCACATCTTATTCAGTGGAATATACAGGTGGTGAATGTTTGTTAAATATAAATGTAATTACATGCTTTTGTTTGCACTGCAGACTGAGATAAACATGAATCAGTATGTTTTAACTTTTTATATCAACAGGAAATGCAACACTTATGAGAGCCAGAAGAACGGAACTGAAAAAGAATTTTAAAAGAGTTCAGGATTTATTTCACGGTATGACAATTGAATGTGTGCATGTATAGAAGAAGGATGTCACTGTGCAGGTTAGAAATATGATTATTGACTTGTCAGATGTTTTGTGCAAGAACTTTAAATAGCATCAACAACAGAAACATATGTACAGCAGTCTTGGGTGCAACAAGGAGAAAAGTGTGGATGCGTGAAAATGAACTGAAATTGAAAAAGTCCATCGTTTAAGCAAACCCAGACTGGTTTTCCGTCTGATATTTACATGCTCTCGAAGTCTGCTTTTAATTCCAGTTACTCTTCGGTGCTTTTTGTAGAACAGATGCAGACACATCCTTTCATTTCAGCTGTTTGTAAAACTTTAGTGATACATTTTTTATCCTTCTATCTTTTATCCTGCAGAGATAAATGTTTCACAGTAAAGCTGGTGTTCTGTCTTGTATTTTTTTGCATAATTTGTGTAGTGCTAGAGATTTTTCAAAATGCATATGAGTAGTCAAATTATAGTAGTTGAAATACACAATCTACAACTATTAAAAAAGGCATTTATAGAGCAATTATTTATGCCTTATAAAATCATGAATTATAAAAGCAGTAATTTAATTCTATAATTATTATGCATTATGCTTTATATTAATTAAAAGACTAAAATTGTTTAAAAATGAATTGGTCGCACTTTAGGAACATATTCTGTAAATGACTGTGAAGGAAAAAAGTTGATTAAAATGTGATTTAAAAAAAAATATTTTTTTTACTGGACATAAGATACACTTTTCATTAATATAAAGTTGAACCTAAAATATTTGTGATATTAAAATTATACAGGTCATTATATTACTGCAGATCTAGATTAAGGTTGATATTTTCCATGTGTTTTGATGCAGAAATATTAATCTGTGTTTGTTCTTTATAGAACTGCATATAACTTTATATGTAACTGTGTTCTCTCTATAACTGCATTTCATTTGATTTTGACTTTTGTGCTTTGGGAAGAGAGTGGAACCCAGAGAACTACTGAATACTGAATCGTTTATTTAGAATATTTTTTTAATAAATTGTATTTATTTAGTTCATATTTTGTTCAACGGCTTTTGAAATTGAATGTTACAGACCAAGAATTTAAAAAAAGTTGTTTAAACTGTACAAATGGACTTATTATTTTTATTATTATGTTTTTTTTAGATTGAACAAAGCAAAATGGAAATCTCCCCCAGAAGCTGAAGTTTGATTTGATCTTTGAAGACTCAACATGTCGCACTGCTGGTAATGTATCTTTGATTTTTTTGTCTCTTGCTCCTTCTCTCTTTCCTTCTATTATGTGTCTTCCTATGCAACTCTTTTCTATTTGTCACCTCAAAAGTGAAAAAAGAAGCTGCTTCGTGTGAGATGTGATCAGGCCTCAGTAAATCATGCCACGGGGCACCGCTGTGAGCTAGAAGGCATGACGGATAGCGAAAGAGAGAAACCGCCTATGAAAACAAACCTTGTGTGAACAACATCCAGATCAATCCTGATAATCTGGCTAATAAGCAGGATAAACAGAGTTTGTGTTACTCACCCGAGACGTCGGCGGTGTGACATGGTGCTTTGAGAGATGAGAATGACCGTCTCTCGTCTTCTCCGCTCTCTCTAAATAAGGCCCTGACTCCACACTCTTTTCCCCATCTGCTAAAGCTATTTCCCCCAACAAGGCATCTGATTTCCTCTCCTTCTTTTACCCGTGAGCAGAGAAAGGCCCTGCTCTGTCTCTATGGGTGAAACCTTTGGGACGTCTTGAATGGCGATGCTGTTAGTTCTGCTGGAGCAGCGCGGGCCGCGATGAGCAACTGTTACTCTGATTAAAGCTGTGATACACTACCATGACTGCAAATTATAGCTAATGGATATTCCATAAAGAATCTTTTATTTCATTTTAGTGAGAAGTTGGTGAATTTATATGGTATATATTGTTGGATTATATACTGCACACGTACTGTATGTGCATACACGTCTACATATGCGTATACTCTGCACATAAAACCATTATAAATTTTGAACATATATACATTTTAAACTAGTTTAGTGAATTAATATTATTATGAATGTAGCTGCTGTTTTTGACCTCAAAAAAAAAAAAAAAAAAAAAATATATATATATATATATATCTGTGTGTGTGTGCATAAATGTATAATGTAAATAATGTTGTTTTATAATAGTGTGTATGTGTAGACAGTATTTTCACTCAGAAAATGCTAGTAAATTTCACAAACAAAATGGCAAGTAACAAATGACATTGAAGAAGAAAAAAAGTTTTTTCTTGTCAAATATGCTACAATAATCTGTTTTATTTACGATTTCGTAAAATATTGTTTTACAGTGTACACTACTATTCTAAAGTAAATGAATAATAGTGCTGAATAAAATATGTTTTTATTCAGCAAGTTTGTATTTAATTGATAAAAATTTATATTTATTTTTTTTCAAATTAATGCTGTTTTTGAATTTTCTATTCATCAAAAAAAATCTTCTGTTTCCACAGAAATATAAAGGAGCACAACTTTGTCATCACAGTTTAAAATATATAATTTTAATTTCTTACAATATTTCACATGGTTATTTTACTGTATTTTTGATCAAATAAATGCAGATTTTGGTGAGCATATTGGACAACATAAAAAAAAAACATTAAAACAGTCAAAAACATTAAAAAAATGTTACCGACCCCAGACTTTTGAACAATACATTAATTAACATAACCACATTTAATTATAATTATTCAGAAAATAATAAAGTAGAACATTTTCTACTTTAGTATTATATATAAAAACACATTAGTAACTGTAAAAGAAATGCATTAGTACTTTGTTGATTGTTGTAGGTGGTTTGTCGATGGACTGCACAAAAAGCATGACAGCACTATTTGTACAGTCAAACTTCCAATAGAAGAAGATCTACAGCTTAGTGGCTTCAAGCACTGATCTCCTGTCCTCTAAATCATCCTCACAACAGAGGAGAAAGTGCTGAAGATCAACAACCATTAACACTTTTAACCCCTCTCAGTTGCTCCGACCTTCTCAACCAATCTGCCTTTTGAGACCAAAAGAAAAAGTAATATATTTTTTTTAACACAAATCACAAAAAAAGCCTGAACTGAAAATCTTCTGCCTGTTATTTTCTGTCATGTTTTAGATGTATGGAGCTGCAGGGCTGGACTGGCTCGCTTCAGTGGACAGTTGTGGCGGGGTTCTGTGACCCAGCCTCCCTCTCATGTTACGGCCCTATTTATAACATCTCCCACCCCTCCTTCAGTCCCAACCCATTGCCCAAAAGCCCGGCCACTGTTAGGAAGCACCTTTCCCTCTCAGCTGGGCCGCAGTCTGTGCTAGACTGTCAACTGAGATCCAGCTCTCATCATCATCAGCTGCGCTGCCTGGCATCTCTCGATCGCACCGTGCATGGGATTATCACACACACACACACACACACGTGTACAGACACACTTTTTCCTTTTCCTTCATTTTCGTCTTTTTTTAAGGAGACGCTGTTTGAAGTGAGAAGCAACGGAGTGTTTTGTGTTTCTGCCGTTTGGGAAGTTTTCTTGTTGTGGTTTTTGTTCCACTAGCGGCTGGTTTGGTGCATGCGATGGATCACACGCTGTTCGGCTGTTTGCGCAGCCCTCACGCACCTCCGCAGGCCCTGCACCCCGCCTTCGCCCTTCACGGACGCTCCGAGCACCTCTCCTCGTACCCTGACCTCTCCACCTCCTCTCCTTCTTCTACCTGCATCGTGAGCGGCTACCCAGGTGAGGATGGCGGACTGTTTGGGGGACACGGGCACCAGCGAGGGCCACCCATGTCCCAGCAGCATCATCATCATCACGTACCCCAACCGCAGCAGACCGGATGGCACATACAGCAGACGGTCAGCGCCTCGCCAGCCAGCGCCCGTCTAGGACTGGGCATCTTGGCCCCTGATTCAGGATCTTCAGATATGGGCCCCGGGGGCCCCAGCCTCTGCGCAAGCACACCGAGCCTCGGCGGAGGGGTGCCCTCGGGTGCCTCCTGTGTTCCCGGAGGGGATTTCGGACGTCATACGATGTCTCCAGCCGAGGCGGAGAAAAGGAATAGCAAACGAAGAAGTGACAGCTCTGGTAAGAAACAAGCTCATTTTATTTTAAACTAATTTGAGTTTTTAGGTAATTTTTTTTTAGCAAATCTTCCAAGTCTCGTATTGTTTGAAATTACATTTGTCAAATCTAATTATATGTATATGTTGTAGGTGTGTGTGTTTATATAATACATATAGGATATTTGTAAAATACACTATCTATCTATCTATCTATCTATCTATCTATATTCTCACAAATATTATCTATAATGTATATTTTATTTTCCAAATATTATATATATTAAAATGTAATTTTAAATACTTATAAATGTATTATTTATATTTATATATGATATTTATATAAAATAAATTATATATAAATTAGAGAAAAATTATAAATAAAATTGACTTTCTTTTGGAAAATTGATGTTTTCTCTTTTGCATATCACAAGAACATATGACATTATGCTTTGTGATAAATTCTTTGTAATGTTTTCTGGAATATCACTAATTTTGACATCGAGTTGTTTTAGTCCCCATTAAACACAAACGTTTCTCTTAAAACATCTAAGTTTGTTTTATTGTCACTGAAAACAGAATTGAATTAGTCACAGTGCATTTTAAAAGCCTTCACAATCAGACTGAGTGCAGTGCTAGTGTTTTCAGAAAAGATCCTCCAATGCAGTGTTCAGAAACGTGTTTTTTCACGCGAGAGTTGTGTCGGTGTTGGCTGACACGCACAGAAGCAATTATTTCGGCTAGCAGAGGGCAGATTGTAACTCTTGTGTGGGCATTTAACTGCACGCATGATTCACGTTTAGTCTCATCTGTTTCATCTCCTCACTTTTCTGGCAAGCAGAAAATAACGCTTGTGGTAAAGTAACTAATGCCATGGCCTGAGAGGAGAGAACAGGGACGCCTGTGTTGGCATTTAACACGAAAAGCCGAACGTTAGATGACAGGAGTGCTGTGAGCAGCTTTCTCTTTGAATATAATTTGTTTGTACATTGGAATCGGAATGGGAATATACTGTTACTTTATTTTTAGTTTTGCTGATGAGTGAAACGGACAGGGAGATATGAAGTAAACTGAAGAGTTTTCGGTTCACTGCAAAAGAAGCTGGTTTAATCTGATGGGCATCTCCAGTTTGTTTTGTCTGGAATAGTTGCCACTACTGTTAAAAAATCCATTTAACATTGCATAAAATGGATCATAAAATGTATTTTTACGATCTTGTTACTTCAAAGGGGATTTTAACTACTTTCTGCCCTTTAAAACAAAGTTCAGGTCCACACAAGAGGTACAGACTTGCAGATGTTGATTTATTCTCATTTGCGCCAACCCGAAATTAACATAATATAAATACAGTTGTTCCACTGCTGGAAAGGTTTAACAAAAGTAGATGACTCCATAGTAGTTTATACACATTTATATATATATATACATATATATACTGTATATAGATTAATGTTCTTCATATTGTTTATGTATATTCTTCAGCTGTCAATTTTCAGCATGTGACACTTTTGAATTACACATACAAGCTGTTAGATGTGTTTTTCCTGAGATATCAAACACATTACAGTGTTGACAGTGCAAGTGAGATTTACAAATAAATACAGAGTAATAACCATGTTATAGCAAATTGATATTGTTTTAAGGGTTGTTTTGGCCCAAAAAATGTATTGAATTTAAGCAAATGTAAGTGTTTTGTGGGATTGAACAGTGTTGTTCTATTTTGAGCATTATAGTTTTTAAAATTTATTTAAATTTACAAATTAAGTTATTACAATGTTTTAATATTCCTTCTATTAGTGTAAACTGTCACACAACTTGATGGTTGCCTTAATTTCAGAGTAACTATGGCGTAGCAAAAAATAAAATCTCTGCTTTATAGAATGATTTTATAATGAGCATCAGTCAATGCAACAAGGGATAATTTAATAATCAAAATGTCGACATCTTAAGATATATTGTTTGATTTATTCAAAGCATATGTGGCTGTTCTAATAAAACAGCACATGCCTGGTTTGGATAGAAGACAGCAGCCTAGCGTGTATTTTGTCATGTGGGTTTGCGTGATATTCATTTTGGTTTCTTTTTTTTCCACCAATAAGGCTCAGCTTCAGTGTGTGTAACTAGAATATTAAAGTAGATGTCTAAATTTTCATTGTAGCTGTAGTTTTTAAATCATCTTTGAAAGCTCAGGCCATCCTGCTCCTTTTTTCCCAGTGCTTTGCTTTTTTTAAAGAAGAAATAAAAGTTAAGGCGCAGGCCTAATTGCTGTGGTGTAACCGCCGTGTCGGGAAGCCGGGAAAAGTTGCTTTAACTCCGAGCAGCTCTGTTCGTGAAACGCTGCTCGTGTTGGTTTTTCTCACTCCACAATGGCTGCGTTTAGCCCGCAATAAACGTGCCTTTCTACGCTTGTTTTAATCAGACCCACATTCAGCCGAACTCTTTTCTGTGACTCAAATTCACCGAAAGTTTAGCTAAAACTGGGTACAATCATGGCTGTCACAGTTGCCATTTTGTCGCTAGAAATCGTGTGATGATTATGTTCAAAGGAGAGTCACCATAGAGTGCAACTTCTATGTTAAACTATCTATAATATCATCATTGCACAAACTCTCCGTCATTGTCAGCCTCTGCAAATCCCAACCTGTAAATTATACTGTTAAATAACACGTCTGGCATGTGTTTATAGCCACCATGATGTAGCTGACAGCAGTGATTTGACACTTCATTTGAACATCCTATAGTGAGATCTCCAAGGTGATGGGTATATTAAAACTGAAATAGTTTAAAATTCTTCTCCCTATCTCAGTTTATGCAGAGAAAACTTGAAGTTCTTTCTAATTGTTTTCAAAACATTGTTCTGTTTGTTTGAAAATCCGACCAGCTTGACACAGCAACAGTGACTCAACCAATAGCGGGTGTTTATGGGCGGGGCTGTCTGTTTGGCTGACCAATAGCAGTCGAGAGGTGTTGTTGGGGAAAATCTGTGATAACAGTTTAAAAGGGATAGATCACCCAAAAAAGAAAAATCTGTTAATTTAGTTTCTGTTGTCTGTGTAACACAAAAGAAGATATTTTGAACAATGTTTTAACTGTTTTGTCTGTACAGTGAAAGTCAGTGGGGTTCAAAATAAAATAGAAAAGACATTCTCAAAATATCTTTGTTTTTGTCTCCACTAAAGAAAGAAAGTCATACAGTTTTGGAACACCATGACAATGAATACATTTAACAGAATAGTCATTTTTGTGTGAACTTTCCTTTTAAAATTGAATATTAGAGAGTATTTTACCATTGGAAAAACATAAAAAAATGTATGTATTTGAAATGTCATGCTGATTTCTGTTGAACTGGCAAAGCAACTTGTGGACGGGGTCTCATTAAAGCTGACTCTATTTACAGCTGGGTTTTGGATTGCTAGTTGGATTAGCACTCACTCCACACCCTAAGATAAATGAACCCAAAAGCCTGATGTGCCCTTTGAAAGTGAGTCACAGCAAGATGAAGGCACACTTCTCTCAAAAAAGAATAAAATTTCCTTCCTTCCAGTGTCAAAACAACAGAAGCGCATGTGTCTTTGGTAGGATGGATTGCAGGTCTAATCTGACATTTCCTCACTGACCTTTAATGTTTCCCATTCAAGATATTAGACTTGACGTAATTGAGCTCTAGCAATAACCGCATGTAATTGTATATACATGCGCTTTTATGCGTTCATGTTCTGTCACTCCAAAAAACATCTGAAAGTAAGGAAAGCAATTCGCCGTAATTGACAGCGCAAGAGTGCGGGAGGGAATAAGAAACACTTCACTGAAAATTGTTGTGAGTTGGCAGCTTGAGTGGAAGACGCTTGTAAAATTTTGAGGTAAATAAACTAAGGAAATATATTTTTACACATCCTCCAGTACTGTTTTGTTCCATATTAAAACTACAAGGGTAGCGGATTCCATTAACAGTAAAGCGAATTAAGTCTTTGGAAAGAGTTCTGGTGAGCTCCAACTCATTGTGAGAATCTATAGAGCGGTTTATGAAAACTCACGGCTGGGGTTGACTTTTACAAACAGCTGGCATGAACAATTTCAGCATCGTAAAAGATGACTGGCAGTATTCCTCTGCTTTCCTTTATGACATTTCTGGGATTTAAACCCTGCAGTGATTGTATTTAATTGGAATGATTGCACTGATTGGGTTTCAAAGGCTGTTTTGTTGTGGAACGTGACGTTGATGCTGCTCTTCAGAAGTTTTTGTGACCATTTCTGACTGTTGGAAATTGTTTCTTCCATTCTTGCTTTTTCTTTTAAGAGTCCCAAGATGGGAATTACAAATCGGATGTGAACAGCAAGCCAAGGAAGGAGCGGACGGCATTCACCAAAGAGCAGATTCGAGAACTGGAGACAGAATTCGCCCATCACAACTATTTGACCAGACTGAGGCGGTACGAAATCGCCGTAAACCTGGATCTCACGGAAAGGCAGGTGAGATGACTGACCACAACCTCGTACCTGTTCACCAATCATTCTGTCAGAAGCTACCACCGTTTTTTTTTTTTCGGATTTGGTGCTTTTCTATCCAGCTGTGTCTATGGAGTGGGACTATTGTATTCCAGATGTTTCTGCAAGATCTCTTTTTGGCTGTAGTCAAGTAACGGGAGAGGCGAAGGAAGTTCTGTCCGCTAAGGCACTTCCGCCTTGCCGCTCCGTCTTACAAATT